>JBBDGP010000061.1:1800000-1967500 GCA_037952835.1 Lithobates septentrionalis
GATGGGGGCTGTGCTGATAATCAATGTTCTCCCCGCTCTGACAGGGAGAGCCGCCAATTGCTCTCCCCGTCAGCGTGAACCGGGGAAAGACGTTTACCGGCACTTCCTGGTTCATGCAATGATCAGCTGTGATTGGTCACAGTTGATCACGTGGTAAGTAGCCTCTGTTAGTGGTTTCATACCACGATCGGAGTTGTGGTGTGTCAGGCTGACACACAGCGCCTACGATCGCAACGCTGGGCACCCCCTCGGGCGCGCGCCAGCTGTGTTATCCTGGGCACGTCATATGACGTACTGTCAGGATATCACAACCACTTTGCCGCCATCATTTTGCTATATGGCGGGTGGCAAGTGGTTAAAGAAAAGCAGTGCCGTATTGCAAAAAAATGGCCTGTCATTAGGGGGGTAAATCTTTCTGGGGCTGAAGTGGTTAAACCTCACAGTTGCCCAATTAGACAGTGCATTGAGGTCGGCTTGTAAGTTGGAGACATCCTGTAAGGACATTATTCCACTGCATAGCTTGATGTCATCTGCAAAGACTGAAATGGTACTTTTAATCCCAGACCCGATATCATTTATAAAAAGTATTAAAAAGTAATCTGGGCACAGCAGAGAGGATTGCCTATACCCATGGACATAAAGACTAATAGGGAACTGTACAGTATGTGGAGAAGTACAACAGTCATTGCAAAAGTACTCCACTTGGACGATTAGGAGGGGTGAAAGGCCTGCAGAGATTTGGCAAACTGACTTCATCGGTCCTCTGCCCCAGGGAAACAAACAATGGACCGAGGTATTGTTGCCAGGACTTTTGCTTGCTCATCCTTGCAAACGTGCAGGTCAAGCTGCAACACTTCAACTGCTCCAGAAAACTTGTCGTTGCTTAAAGCTGTCCCAAACAAGTTCAAAGTAATAACCGCTCACACTTCATCGGATCAACAGTAGGCCAACGGATTTGACATACCTCGCAGCAGGGAGGTCCAACGGAAGTGGAGACAGGGTACCTGTCAAAAACAGGTACCTGCTCCCCCCTACCCGAATGGTGCCAAATGTGATAGATAAGCAGAAGTTCCACTTTTGGGTGGAGCTCCTCTTTAAAGGTGTTACAGGCCTGGACTTGTTTCTAATGGACTTTCTAGGGAACTTTTGCAAAAGACAGACAAACACCTTTTCAGTGGCAGAAATATGGGACGGGGGTTGCATTCAAGACAAATAAATGTTTAGTGTAAGTTATTAGTAATGAAGTGATTTTCTGTGTGGAGTCAGAGTCATCAGTGCATTAGGGATCGGATGACAGGGCAGGGATCTGCCAGTGACAGATCTTACATGTAAAACCACAGTATGCTTAAAGTCCCGCCCCCCAGACCGGCATTGGACCAGTGGGCTCTCTATAACAAAGCCGGTCCAGGAGGCGGGACTTTACAGATACTGGCGTCTTACATACAAGATCTGTTACAGCGGGAGATCCCCGCTCTATCATCCGGCCAGCTGGTGTCTCCTAATGATCCCCGTGTAGCAGTGACAGTTAACTGACGGGCGCACAGCGGCGTTGTGGGGGGTGGTGACTGGCATGCTGCCAGGGAGCAGAGGAGGAGGGAAGGGGCGACGACATCACCTCCATTGGCAGTACGGGGTCTGCGAGATCCCTCTGCCCACTACAGCAAGTGGGGATGGAAGTACAAGTGCTTGCTGAAAAGAACTACAAAATAGGATGTGCCAAGACCGCTGGCTGGGGGTACAGGAGGGAGGAACAGCAGCCACCGGTCTTACAAACAGGAAATCACAGGGCAGTAACAGTTTTACTTCGAAATCAGCAGGCTATTACAGAGGAACTACTGAGCTCAGAAGAAGATGGATAGCATAGTTGATGGTAGGGGATCAGCAACAAGGACATTGAAAAAAGTATTTGCCCCGAGTTCTCCTTTCTGATGCTCGATTTGAACTTCAGCAAGTCGCCTTCACCACGTCTAGATGCCTAAATGCATTGAGTTGCTGCCAAGTGATTGGCCAATTGGTAACACAAATTTCTAATCGGCCAAGCAATTGAACAGGTGTACCTAATAAAGTAGCCGGTGAATTATTTTATTATAATATATATATATATATATATATATATATATATATATATATATATATATATATATATATATATATATATATATATATATATACACACACACACACACATTATATATATATATACACACATACATATACATATATACACATACATATACACACACACACACACACACAAAAGTAAGTACACCCCTCACATTTTTGTAAATATTTTTATTACATCTTTTCATGTGACAACACTGAAGAAATGACACTTTGTAACAATGTAAAGTAGTGAGTGTACAGCTTGTATAACAGTGTCAATTTGCTGTCCCCTCAAAATAACTCAACACACAGCCATTAATGTCTAAACCGCTGGCAACAAAAGTGAGTACACCCCTAAGTGAAGATGTCCAAATTGGGCCCAATTATTCATTTTCCCTCCCAGGTGTCATGTGACTCGTTAGTGTTACAAGGTCTCAGGTGTGAATGGGGAGCAGGTGTATTAAATTTGGTGTTATCGCTCTCACTCATACTGGTCACTGGAAGTTCAATATGGCACCTCATGGCAAAGAACTCTCTGAGGATCTGAAAAAAAGAATTGTTGCTCTACATAAAGATGGCCTAGGCTATAAGAAGATTGCCAAGACCCTGAATATGAGCTGCAGCACAGTGGCCAGGCCCATACAGCGGTTTAACAGGACAGGTTCCACTCAGAACAGGCCTCGCCATGGTCGACCAAAGTTGAGTGCATGTGCTCAGCGTTATATCCAGAGGTTGTCTTTGGGAAACAGACATATGAATGCTGCCAGCATTGCTGTAGAGGTTGAAGGGGTGGGGGGGTCAGTCTGTCAGTGCTCAGACCATACGCCGCAAACTGCATCAAATTGGTCTGCATGGCTGTCCTCCCAGAAGGAAGCCTCTTCTAAAGATGATGCACAAGAAAGCCTTGCAAACCATTTGCTGAAGACAAGCAGACTAAAGGACATGGATTACTGGAACCATGTCCTCTGGTCTGATGAGACCAAGATAAACTTATTTGGTTGAAATGGTGTCAGGCGTGTGTGACGGTAACCAGGTGAGGAATACAAAGACAAGTGTGTTTTGCCTACAGTGAAGCATGGTGGTGGGAGTGTCATGGTCTGGGGCTGCATGAGTGCTGCCGGCCCTTTGGGAGCTACAGTTCATTGAGGGAACCATGAATGCCAACATGTACTGTGACATACTAAAGCAGAGCATGACCCCCTCCCTTCGGAGACTGGGCTGTAGGGCAGTATTCCTACATAACGACCCCAAACACACCGCCAAGACGACCACTGCCTTGCTAAAGAAGCTGAGGGTAAAGGTGATGGACTGGCCAAGCATGTCTCCAGATCTAAACCCTATTGAGCATCTGTGGGGCATCCTCAAATGGAAGGTGGAGGAGCACAAGGTCTCTAACATCCACCAGCTCCGTGATGTCGTGAGTGGAAGAGGACTCCAGTGGCAACCTGTGAAGCTCTGGTAAACTCCATGCCCAAGAAGGTTAAGGCAATGCTGGAAAAAAAATGTTGGCCACACAAAATATTGATACTTTGGGCCCAATTTTGGACATTTTCACTTAGGGGTGTACTCACTTTTATTGCCAGTGGTTTAGACATTAATGGCTGTGTGTTGAGTTATTTTGAGGGGACAGCAAATTTACACTGTTATACAAGCTGTACACTCACTACTTTACATTGTAGCAAAGTGTCATTTCTTCAGTGTTGTCACATGAAAAGATAGAATAAAATATTTACAAAAATGAGAGGGGTGTACTCACTTTTGTGAGATACTGTAAATGGCTATACACACACACACACACACACACACAGGGTCTGAAGACTCTCTGTTGGATCAACATACGACGGAGGAAACTGAATGATCGGACTTATCCCAGGTTGATTAGATGAGTAATGACACAATGTAGGAGACGCCCTCTGTTCATTATGCAAAAAGTTCAATGCACCCCGAGAATTGGTCACACAGGTGTACTTAAAGATTTGTCTCCTACCCCCCTCCGGTGCCACATTTGGCACCTTTCAGGAGGTGGGGAGAGCGGATACCTGTCTTTGACACCATATCCTGTTCCCACTTCCGGGAGTCCGGGGCCGTGGCACATGACATCACCGCTCGGCTCCCTCCTCCTCTCCCCCCCCCCCCCCCCCGGCCGCCGGGCCAGAAGGAAAGCATACGCTCGCGCATGAGCAGTAGTGTTCCTGGCGTGAAGCGGTAAGGCTACACTGCCGGGTTCCCTTACCTGCAATGGTGGCGGCGGCACTCGACAGCTGATGGAAACATCAGCTGCAGCGCCACCATCGTTGGACTCCAGGACAGGTAAGTGTCCTATTAAAAAAAAAGTCAGCAGCTGCAGTATGTGTAGCTACTGGCTTTTAATTTTTGCAGCGGTGGGCGGACCTCTGCTTTAAGCGTATGCCCAGGAGTCCCATGCATGCCTGTGCAGGTAGTCACATTCATGTCAACTTGGATGCAGAGGCTGCAGACACCACTGCTCCCAAGCTGACAGACATGCAGGTGCTAAAGGCAGACAGACAATGTAATCTATGGTCCCTGCAGGGCTATCAGATTGGAAGCAGCGTTCCAATAAATATGAATGGAATTGCCTACACAGTATGGGTGGAACACTCTGTACTAGGGCTGCAACTAACCATTATTTTCATAATCGATTAGTTGGCTGATTATTGTTTTGATTAATCGGTTAATAACCTTAAAAAAAAAAAAAGCATGGTGTATAATTTAGTTTAATATGTAAAGTTAAAAAAAAAAAAAGGCAATTTATTCTTAAATATATCTCTATGCAGTGGTAAATATAAATAACCAACTATATGGTTAGAGAGCAAAATATCTAATCCCCTCTGGGAATAACAGACAGAAGAGATATAGACTGTATATACTATTAGAAGAGATATACTGTATATACTATCAGAAGAGATATATACAGGCATACCCCACTTTTACGTACAAAATGGGGTTTATTTACTAAAGCTGGAAAGTGCAAAATCAGTCAGACAGGCCCCACCTTATTTTTGGGGGGTGTCGGGCTGGGGGGGGGGCTGCGGACCCCTCCGGTTAATATCAATATTACTTTGAGATTATTGTTATTAAGTACCACTATCCGAAATACGGGTGGTAAAATAGTGATGTTCTTGGTTTAAGCTTAGCAAACGCTTTGAATATATATTCCTATAAGGATAGAGGTGGGGTGGGAAGGATAGGGGTGGGGGGGGATACGGGACGCTCTTATGGAGTTTGTCCTACACACTTCCCCACATAGGTCGTCACACAAGCCCCCCAATTCAGTTTGGGGAGTAGATGTGACTTATTATTTGGTGTTTACCAATTTAGTGGTTTGAAGTAGAGTGGCGTGTGGAACGGATTGTTTCCGTCCCCCGCTCCATTTCTCTTTCATTTTTTTTTTTTTTTTTGAGATGGATGGCCTTAAGGTGTTTTCACTCAATGCCAAGGGACTAAATACCCCAGAGAAACGGAAAATGTTGCTACACGACCTGAAGGCCTCTAAAACTGATATAGCATTCATACAGGAGACTCATTTTAGAGCGAATAAGGTACCTGTACTAAAGAACAGATTTTTTCCTGAAATATACCATGCCACTTATAAATTTGCTAAAGCCAGAGGGATATCTATTCTCCTATCTAGTAAGGTTTCATGGGTATGCAGTGAATCTCTGTTAGATGAAGGGGGACGCTTTGCGTTTATAAAAGGGCTTCTGGGCGGAGTACGGGTGACTCTAGCAACGATTTATGCGCCTAACGATCACCAGGATATCTTTATCCGTCGAATATTGGTCAAACTGATGGACTTCATGGAAGGCCCACTGATCTTGGGAGGGGATTTTAATGTCCCCCTGACCCCCCCAAGTAGATACATCATCAGGGAAATCATCAGTTTCTATAAGCTCCCATAAACGGATTAATCAGGCTATACATAATGCCCAACTCATCGATGTGTGGCGCCTTCAGCATTCGGGCGAGAGGGACTACTCATTTTATTCTCCACCCCACAAGGTGTATTCGAGAATTGACTTTTTTTTAATCCCCCACGCCCAGTTGCATGCTGTTCGTGAAACCTCTATTGGTTCGATCACGTGGTCCGATCATGCCCCTATATCAATGACATATGCCCTATCACAGGTGGCTTCACATGCAACTCGCATGTGGAAATTGAATGAAAGCCTCTTACAAATCCCAGAAGTAGTATCAGAAATTACCAAAGAATTGCCTCTATACTTTCAGACAAATCAAACTCCTGACAGTAACCCAGGCATAGTATGGGAGGCTCACAAGACAGTCATAAGAGGCATTTTTATTAAACACGGCTCTAGAATTAAAAGAGACAAGGAACGACAATTAAATCTGCTCCTGACCAAACTTCAAGCTACAGAATCTAAACACAAAAACACACCCTCTCAGGTAAAAGAACGAGAACTAGTCGAAATTCGGACACAAATCAACGACCTTCTACAATACAGAGCTAAGGCGGCATTGCAGAAATGCAGGAAAACCAGTTACGCATATGGGGATAAATGTGGGAAAATATTAGCTAAGTTAACTAAGGAACAAAGACTCCAATCATACATACCACATATTATGTCCTCAAAAGATCAGAAAATAGCTTTGCCAATGGAAATTTCGAAGGTTTTTCGAGACTTCTACGCACCTCTTTATAAAATACCATCTGTTACAAACCCCCAAACATTGATAGATGAATATGTGCAATCAGCTCAGATACCTACTATTACCCCTGAAATTAAAACGGAACTAGACAAACCAATAAGTTTAGAGGAACTGACATCAGCAGTAAACTCTACAAAACCAGGAAAGGCCCCCGGTCCGGACGGTCTTACCCTGCAATACTACAGAACCCTGCTTCCTATATTAGGACCCTTTATGGTAGACCTGTTTAATGGCTTGGGCAACGACGAGACTCTCCCTAGAGATATGTCAAAAGCATATATATCCGTTATTCCGAAGGAAGGCAAGGACCCGACCCTATGTGGCAGTTATAGGCCAATCTCCCTTCTAAACGCGGATATTAAATTGTTTACTAAAATTCTGGCGACTCGTTTAGCAATTCATTTACCAGATTTGGTGCATTTAGATCAAGTAGGCTTTGTTCCTACTAGAGAAGCAAGGGACAATACGACTAAAGTCTTAACCACTTAAAGACCAGCCTCGTTTTGGATTTTAGGTGTTTACAAGTTTAAAACAGGTTTTTTTGCTAGAAAATTACTTAGAACCCCCAAACATTATATATTGTTTTTTTTCTAACATCCTAGAGAATACAATAGCGGTCATTGCAATACTTTTTTTTGCACCGTATTTGCGCAGCGGTCTTCTAAGCGCACTTTTTTTGGAAAAAATTCACTTTTTTGAAAAAAAAAAAAAAAAGACAACAGTAAAGTTAGCCCAATTTTTTTTTATATTGTGAAATATAATGTTACGCCAAGTAAATTGATACCCAACATGTCACGCTTCAAAATTGCGCCCGCTCGTGGAATAGCGTCAAACTTTTACCCTTAAAAATCTCCATAGGCGACGTTTAAAAAATTCTACAGATTGCATGTTTTGCGTTACAGAGGAGGTCTAGGGCTAGAATTATTGCTCTCACTCTACCGGTCGCGGCGATACCTCACATGTGTGGTTTGACCACCGTTTTCATATGCGGGCGCTACTCACGTATGCGTTCGCTTCTGCGTGCGAGCTCGTCGGGACAGGGCGCTTTAAAAAATTTTTTTTTTTTTTTATTATTTATTTTATTTTATTTTATTTATTTTTTCACTGTTTTTTAAAAAAAAAAAAATTTGGATCACTTTTATTCCTATTACAAGGAATGTAAACATCCCTTGTAATAGAAAAAAGCATGACAGGTCCTCTTAAATATGAGATCTGGGGTCAAAAAGTCCTCAGATCTCATATTTAGACTAAAATGCAAAAAAAAAAAAAAAAAAAAAAAAGTCGTTTAAAAAAATGACACTAAAAAAAAATTTGTGCCTTTAAGAGAGTGGGCGGAGCCGTCGAATGACGTCGCTCCGGCCGTCACATGGTATGGAGACAGGTGGGCGCCATCTTGGCCTCACTTGTCTCCATACCTCAGCAGGGAAAGGACCCGATCGCCTCCGCCGTTACCGACGGCTCCGGTAAGCGGCGGAAGGCGCGGGAGAGCGGCGGGAGGGGGGGTGGCACCTCTCCCGCCGCCGATAACGGTGATCTCGCGGCGAACCCGCCGCAGAGACCACCGTTATCGTGTACAGAATCGCTCACTGTAAAGATGGATATCTCGGTTGTGGCAGCAGCTGCTGCCGTTACCGAGATATCCATCTTCAAAAAAATGACGTATATATACAGTGAGCGGGGCTTAAGTGGTTAAATCTGCTACATGTGGCTAAAACTTCCCACACACCATGCATATTCCTCAGCACAGACGCGGAAAAAGCATTCGATCGGGTGAATTGGCAATATATGTTTACGGTTCTTCGATATCTGGGCCTAGGAGATACGATTATTCAATGGATTACTACAATTTACTCACAACCTATGGCTCAGGTTAAGGTAAATGGGGTCCTTTCGGATCCCTTTCCTATATTAAACGGCACCAGACAGGGATGTCCGCTTTCCCCCGTGCTATTTGTTCTGTGCTTAGAACCATTTCTAAATAGAATTCGTCGGAACCCGGACATCCAGGGCATAAGTGTCGGAGGTGATCAGTACAAAATTTCGGCCTATGCGGATGATATGCTCTTTTCATTGACAAATCCTGCTATCTCCCTCCCCAATCTACTACGTGAGTTTGAGACTTACGGACGTCTATCCAATTTGGAAATTAATTTCCATAAATCAGAAGCTATGGGGATAGGAATACCCCTCTCTATGCTGTCTACATTCAAGTCCAGTTTTAAATTCAAATGGACAGCGACAGCTTTGCAATACCTAGGCACTTATATCCCGACGGAGACGTCTCGCATATTTGAAATGAACTTCCCATCACTGTTGTCAAAAACCCGTATGCTTTTAGAGACTTGGAACAGGGGCCTGCATTCGTGGTTTGGCAGAATTAGCCTATTAAAAATGAGTATTCTACCGAAATTTTTGTATCTGCTCCAAGCCCTACCAATTAGAATCCCCATATCCTATCTTAAACAAGTTAACGCACTTTTTATTAAATTTGTGTGGGCGTATAAGAAGCCACGATTTTCTTTTCATTTAATGACCCTACCTAAACAACATGGGGGACTAGCTTTCCCAGATATCCAAGCATACTATCAGGCAATCCACATAGGTAGAATTGTAGATTGGTGCCGTCATAGTCGATCTAAACTATGGGCCTTGATAGAACAGGCCCAAACATGTATCCCACTCTCAAAGGCCCTGTGGTGCTATGACCATCTCCAACCACCATTGAAAAGTCACCCACTAATAGGGACGACGCTCCGTATAGGATCGGTAGCTAGTAAACAATACTCTCTTTCTTCTTCTGACTCTCCGCTATTTCCTATTTTAGGGAACCCACAATTCTCTCCCGGCCTCTGCCTTCACACGTTCGGCAAACTACGCCGGACCGGCATAACTCAAGCATCCCACTTTTTAGTGAATGGCAGATGGCCTTCCATCAAGGAACTAATGACGGAGGAGGGTCCCTTCAAATTGACCCTCTGGCCAGCACTTCAGCTACGACACTTTCTGGATACAATACCTAATCCACGTAATTTCACCCGCTCCCTGACGAGGTTTGAAGAATATTGCTCTGATGAAGGCAATATAACGCGGGTCCTATCTAAAATATACACTATGCTGAATTATCCGACAAATCTATCACATCCGTCGTTCTTGGAAAAGTGGGAACAGGATCTACAACGGAAATTCACACCGGCACAAACCCAGAATATATTTAGATTAGCTTGGAAGACATCAATCTGTACAAAAACACAAGAATCTAACTACAAATTACTGACGAGATGGTATTATACCCCTTATCTCTTGCACCAATACTACCCTGATACCACTGATCTCTGTTGGAGATGCTTGGGAGACAGAGGTACACTACTTCACATATTCTGGTCATGCCCCAAATTGACTAACTTCTGGACGACAGTCCGGGAAGTGTCTCAAAAGTTCACGGAATATAAGATACCTGGTGATCCGGCATTTTTCTTATTTCATGTCTCTAATATTCCTGCCAAATGCTATCAAGAATCAATTCTGGGGCATCTTAATGCTGCAAAGTCCTGCATTCCACTTTACTGGAAAAAACAATCATCACCAACGGCAGCCGACTGGCTACGTAAAGTGATAGACATCAGCAGAATGGAGGACTTGCTGGCGGCTGAGCGAAACCAACAAGACAAGTACTCCATGACTTGGAGTGTTTGGAAACAGTTCATAAATTCTACGGAGGGAATAGCCCTCCGTAGACAGGAGACTCATGTATGAATGCTATTCTTTACACACCTTAGCCATCCCTCTCGGCTTGAATCTTTTTTTTTTTTCTGGTTTTTTTTTGTTTTTTTTTGTTTTGTTCGGTCTTGTTTTGTTTGTCTGTTTGTTTGGTCTTGTTTTCTTTGTTAATTGATTAGAAATAGGAAAAAAAGAAACGAGCGTAGTTGGGTTTTTTTTTACCTGAATCCCTTCTATATATGTCTCCCAGTAGACAACAAAGGGCGGTGCCGGTTGGGGACTGGCCCTAAAACAACTATGCTGAACTGTATTGTAGACATAAACAGACGGGGTTATATTGCAGTTGTAATCCATATGTTATATTGTTTATTTTTTCTGTTGTACTGACCTGACTTTGCCCGTTGTGGGTGTTAATAAAAGTTATATTTGAAAAAAAAAAAAAAAAAAAAAAAAAAACGCAGGAGGTGATTAAATACCACCAAAAGAAAGCTCTATTTGTGGGAAAAAAAGGACGTCAATTTTGTTTGGGAGCCACGTCGCACGACCGCGCACTTGTCAGTTAAAGCGACGCAGTGCCGAATCGCAAAAAGTGCTCTGGTCAGGAAGGGGGGTGAATTCTTCCGGGGCTGAAGTGGTTAAAAAACAAACAAATGTTTTCCTTCAAAAAAAAAAAAAGGTTGGATGTGAGATTCCCTCCTGCTGAGCCTTTCTATTGGGAGAATTCCCCGCTGTCAGAACACACTGATCAGCGCCGTCAGCTACGACCGGTGTTCTGACGATTTGTGCCCTCCGTCGAAAACTGCCCGCGCATGCGCAGAACAGAAAGGGCATGCCAGCTGATTTCCCGAGCAGCTGGCATGACGTCACCATAGCGCCATGCGCACATCGTAGGAGGCTTTTTTTGACGGGGGGGAGATACCATTTGACGGGCACAATTGAATGCTATGCAAACAGCGGAGGGAGACCGTATTTGTCATATTGCCCCTCGCTATTGCGGCGCAGGTTTACACTGAGCTCAAGGTCGGGTTTTGTCTGTGTTAAAAATAGCCTCCTACAAATGTGCGCATGGCGCTATGGTGACGTCACATCAGCTATGTCATCATATATATATAATTTTTTTTTTTTTCCTTTCCATTAAAAGGAAGACAACTCCAAACTATTGCAATAAAAATAAAATACATAAATAAAGTAACGAATAAAGTAAAATCCACAGGTGCGTGTGATGTGATCAGTACTGGGAAATTTACCGTCACCGAAGGAGACCCGTCCGCCCTCACACTTACCACCAGGGCTTTTTTTCTCAGAGAACAGGTGCAGGAACCCACCCTCCCCAGTCAACTCTCCGCCCCGTCACCCCCCAACCCCACCCCTATTCCCGCCATTCCCTGGGAAAGAGAAGTAAAGTGTTCTTTACCTTCTCCCTCCCTGTCCACAGTTCACCTTCTCTTCTCACATCCACAGCTCAACACCCCCCCCCCCCCCCCCCCACACACACACACACACACACAGGTTACCTTCTCTTCACAGCTCACCCCCTCCTCCCTCTGGTTACCTTCTCTTCTCTCGTCCACAGTTCACTCCCCCCCCCCCCCCCCAAAGCTCACCCTCTCCACAGTTCACCCCACCCCCCACAACTCACCCTCTCCACAGTTCACCTCCCCCCCCCCACAGCTCACCCTCTCTCCCCCCCCTCTCCACAGTTCACCCCCCCCCCCCACAGCTCACCCTCTCCCCCCTCTCCACAGTTCACCCCCCCCCACAGCTCACCCTCTCCACAGTTCACCCACCCCCCCTCTCCACAGTTCACCTCCCCCCACAGCTCACCCTCTCCCCCCTCTCCACAGTTCACCTCCCCCCACAGCTCACCCTCTCCCCCCTCTCCACAGTTCACCCCCCCCCCCCACAGCTCACCCTCTCCCCCCTCTCCATAGTTCACCTCCCCCCCACAGTTCACCACCTCCATCCAGAGTCAGCTCACCCCCAGCCTACAATCACCTTTGCACATTCCCCAGCCTATCCCCCCCAGTCCACAATCACCTTTGCACATTCCCCAGCCTATCCCCCCCCAGTCCACAATCACCTTTGCACATTCCCCAGCCTATCCCCCCCCAGTCCACAATCACCTTTGCACATTCCCCAGCCTATCCCCCCCCAGTCCACAATCACCTTTGCACATTCCCCAGCCTATCCCCCCCCAGTCCACAATCACCTTTGCACATTCCCCAGCCTATCCCCCCCCAGTCCACAATCACCTTTGCACATTCCCCAGCCTATCCCCCCCCAGTCCACAATCACCTTTGCACATTCCCCAGCCTATCCCCCCCCAGTCCACAATCACCTTTGCACATTCCCCAGCCTATCCCCCCCCAGTCCACAATCACCTTTGCACATTCCCCAGCCTATCCCCCCCCAGTCCACAATCACCTTTGCACATTCCCCAGCCTATCCCCCCCCAGTCCACAATCACCTTTGCACATTCCCCAGCCTATCCCCCCCCAGTCCACAATCACCTTTGCACATTCCCCAGCCTATCCCCCCCCAGTCCACAATCACCTTTGCACATTCCCCAGCCTATCCCCCCCCAGTCCACAATCACCTTTGCACATTCCCCAGCCTATCCCCCCCCAGTCCACAATCACCTTTGCACATTCCCCAGCCTATCCCCCCCCAGTCCACAATCACCTTTGCACATTCCCCAGCCTATCCCCCCCCAGTCCACAATCACCTTTGCACATTCCCCAGCCTATCCCCCCCCAGTCCACAATCACCTTTGCACATTCCCCAGCCTATCCCCCCCCAGTCCACAATCACCTTTGCACATTCCCCAGCCTATCCCCCCCCAGTCCACAATCACCTTTGCACATTCCCCAGCCTATCCCCCCCCAGTCCACAATCACCTTTGCACATTCCCCAGCCTATCCCCCCCCAGTCCACAATCACCTTTGCACATTCCCCAGCCTATCCCCCCCCAGTCCACAATCACCTTTGCACATTCCCCAGCCTATCCCCCCCCAGTCCACAATCACCTTTGCACATTCCCCAGCCTATCCCCCCCCAGTCCACAATCACCTTTGCACATTCCCCAGCCTATCCCCCCCCAGTCCACAATCACCTTTGCACATTCCCCAGCCTATCCCCCCCCAGTCCACAATCACCTTTGCACATTCCCCAGCCTATCCCCCCCCAGTCCACAATCACCTTTGCACATTCCCCAGCCTATCCCCCCCCAGTCCACAATCACCTTTGCACATTCCCCAGCCTATCCCCCCCCAGTCCACAATCACCTTTGCACATTCCCCAGCCTATCCCCCCCCAGTCCACAATCACCTTTGCACATTCCCCAGCCTATCCCCCCCCAGTCCACAATCACCTTTGCACATTCCCCAGCCTATCCCCCCCCAGTCCACAATCACCTTTGCACATTCCCCAGCCTATCCCCCCCCAGTCCACAATCACCTTTGCACATTCCCCAGCCTATCCCCCCCCAGTCCACAATCACCTTTGCACATTCCCCAGCCTATCCCCCCCCAGTCCACAATCACCTTTGCACATTCCCCAGCCTATCCCCCCCCAGTCCACAATCACCTTTGCACATTCCCCAGCCTATCCCCCCCCAGTCCACAATCACCTTTGCACATTCCCCAGCCTATCCCCCCCCAGTCCACAATCACCTTTGCACATTCCCCAGCCTATCCCCCCCAGTCCACAATCACCTTTGCACATTCCCCAGCCTATCCCCCCCCAGTCCACAATCACCTTTGCACATTCCCCAGCCTATCCCCCCCCAGTCCACAATCACCTTTGCACATTCCCCAGCCTATCCCCCCCCAGTCCACAATCACCTTTGCACATTCCCCAGCCTATCCCCCCCCAGTCCACAATCACCTTTGCACATTCCCCAGCCTATCCCCCCCCAGTCCACAATCACCTTTGCACATTCCCCAGCCTATCCCCCCCCAGTCCACAATCACCTTTGCACATTCCCCAGCCTATCCCCCCCCAGTCCACAATCACCTTTGCACATTCCCCAGCCTATCCCCCCCCAGTCCACAATCACCTTTGCACATTCCCCAGCCTATCCCCCCCCAGTCCACAATCACCTTTGCACATTCCCCAGCCTATCCCCCCCCAGTCCACAATCACCTTTGCACATTCCCCAGCCTATCCCCCCCCAGTCCACAATCACCTTTGCACATTCCCCAGCCTATCCCCCCCCAGTCCACAATCACCTTTGCACATTCCCCAGCCTATCCCCCCCCAGTCCACAATCACCTTTGCACATTCCCCAGCCTATCCCCCCCCAGTCCACAATCACCTTTGCACATTCCCCAGCCTATCCCCCCCCAGTCCACAATCACCTTTGCACATTCCCCAGCCTATCCCCCCCCAGTCCACAATCACCTTTGCACATTCCCCAGCCTATCCCCCCCCAGTCCACAATCACCTTTGCACATTCCCCAGCCTATCCCCCCCCAGTCCACAATCACCTTTGCACATTCCCCAGCCTATCCCCCCCCAGTCCACAATCACCTTTGCACATTCCCCAGCCTATCCCCCCCCAGTCCACAATCACCTTTGCACATTCCCCAGCCTATCCCCCCCCAGTCCACAATCACCTTTGCACATTCCCCAGCCTATCCCCCCCCAGTCCACAATCACCTTTGCACATTCCCCAGCCTATCCCCCCCCAGTCCACAATCACCTTTGCACATTCCCCAGCCTATCCCCCCCCAGTCCACAATCACCTTTGCACATTCCCCAGCCTATCCCCCCCCAGTCCACAATCACCTTTGCACATTCCCCAGCCTATCCCCCCCCAGTCCACAATCACCTTTGCACATTCCCCAGCCTATCCCCCCCCAGTCCACAATCACCTTTGCACATTCCCCAGCCTATCCCCCCCCAGTCCACAATCACCTTTGCACATTCCCCAGCCTATCCCCCCCCAGTCCACAATCACCTTTGCACATTCCCCAGCCTATCCCCCCCCAGTCCACAATCACCTTTGCACATTCCCCAGCCTATCCCCCCCCAGTCCACAATCACCTTTGCACATTCCCCAGCCTATCCCCCCCCAGTCCACAATCACCTTTGCACATTCCCCAGCCTATTCCCCCCCAGTCCACAATCACCTTTGCACATTCCCCAGCCTATCCCCCCCAGTCCACAATCACCTTTGCACATTCCCCAGCCTATCCCCCCCAGTCCACAATCACCTTTGCACATTCCCCAGCCTATCCCCCCCAGTCCACAATCACCTTTGCACATTCCCCAGCCTATCCCCCCCAGTCCACAATCACCTTTGCACATTCCCCAGCCTATCCCCCCCAGTCCACAATCACCTTTGCACATTCCCCAGCCTATCCCCCCCAGTCCACAATCACCTTTGCACATTCCCCAGCCTATCCCCCCCAGTCCACAATCACCTTTGCACATTCCCCAGCCTATCCCCCCCAGTCCACAATCACCTTTGCACATTCCCCAGCCTATCCCCCCCAGTCCACAATCACCTTTGCACATTCCCCAGCCTATCCCCCCCAGTCCACAATCACCTTTGCACATTCCCCAGCCTATCCCCCCCAGTCCACAATCACCTTTGCACATTCCCCAGCCTATCCCCCCCAGTCCACAATCACCTTTGCACATTCCCCAGCCTATCCCCCCCAGTCCACAATCACCTTTGCACATTCCCCAGCCTATCCCCCCCAGTCCACAATCACCTTTGCACATTCCCCAGCCTATCCCCCCCAGTCCACAATCACCTTTGCACATTCCCCAGCCTATCCCCCCCAGTCCACAATCACCTTTGCACATTCCCCAGCCTATCCCCCCCAGTCCACAATCACCTTTGCACATTCCCCAGCCTATCCCCCCCAGTCCACAATCACCTTTGCACATTCCCCAGCCTATCCCCCCCAGTCCACAATCACCTTTGCACATTCCCCAGCCTATCCCCCCCAGTCCACAATCACCTTTGCACATTCCCCAGCCTATCCCCCCCAGTCCACAATCACCTTTGCACATTCCCCAGCCTATCCCCCCCAGTCCACAATCACCTTTGCACATTCCCCAGCCTATCCCCCCCAGTCCACAATCACCTTTGCACATTCCCCAGCCTATCCCCCCCAGTCCACAATCACCTTTGCACATTCCCCAGCCTATCCCCCCCAGTCCACAATCACCTTTGCACATTCCCCAGCCTATCCCCCCCAGTCCACAATCACCTTTGCACATTCCCCAGCCTATCCCCCCCAGTCCACAATCACCTTTGCACATTCCCCAGCCTATCCCCCCCAGTCCACAATCACCTTTGCACATTCCCCAGCCTATCCCCCCCAGTCCACAATCACCTTTGCACATTCCCCAGCCTATCCCCCCCAGTCCACAATCACCTTTGCACATCCCCCAGCCTATCCCCCCCCAGTCCACAATCACCTTTGCACATCCCCCAGCCTATCCCCCCCCCAGTCCACAATCACCTCTGCACATCCCCCCCCCCAGTCCACAATCACCTCTGCACATCCCCCCCCCCCAGTCCACAATCACCTCTGCACATCCCCCCCCCAGTCCACAATCACCTCTGCACATCCCCCCCCCCAGTCCACAATCACCTCTGCACATCCCCCCCCCCCAGTCCACAATCACCTCTGCACATCCCCCCCCCCCAGTCCACAATCACCTCTGCACATCCCCCCCCCCCAGTCCACAATCACCTCTGCACATCCCCCCCCCCCAGTCCACAATCACCTCTGCACATCCCCCCCCCCCCAGTCCACAATCACCTCTGCACATCCCCCCCCCCAGTCCACAATCACCTCTGCACATCCCCCCCCCCCAGTCCACAATCACCTCTGCACATCCCCCCCCCCCAGTCCACAATCACCTCTGCACATCCCCCCCCCCAGTCCACAATCACCTCTGCACATCCCCCCCCCCCAGTCCACAATCACCTCTGCACATCCCCCCCCCCCAGTCCACAATCACCTCTGCACATCCCCCCCCCCCAGTCCACAATCACCTCTGCACACCCCCCCCCCCAGTCCACAATCACCTCTGCACATCCCCCCCCCAGTCCACAATCACCTCTGCACATCCCCCCCCAGTCCACAATCACCTCTGCACATCCCCCCCCAGTCCACAATCACCTCTGCACATCCCCCCCCCCAGTCCACAATCACCTCTGCACATCCCCCCCCCCAGTCCACAATCACCTCTGCACATCCCCCCCCCAGTCCACAATCACCTCTGCACATCCCCCCCCCCCAGTCCACAATCACCTCTGCACATCCCCCCCCCCCAGTCCACAATCACCTCTGCACATCCCCCCCCCCCAGTCCACAATCACCTCTGCACATCCCCCCCCCCAGTCCACAATCACCTCTGCACATCCCCCCCCCCCAGTCCACAATCACCTCTGCACATCCCCCCCCCCCAGTCCACAATCACCTCTGCACATCCCCCCCCCCCAGTCCACAATCACCTCTGCACACCCCCCCCCCCAGTCCACAATCACCTCTGCACACCCCCCCCCCCAGTCCACAATCACCTCTGCACACCCCCCCCCCCAGTCCACAATCACCTCTGCACATCCCCCCCCCAGTCCACAATCACCTCTGCACATCCCCCCCCCAGTCCACAATCACCTCTGCACATCCCCCCCCAGTCCACAATCACCTCTGCACACCCCCCCCCCCAGTCCACAATCACCTCTGCACACCCCCCCCCCCCAGTCCACAATCACCTCTGCACATCCCCCCCCCCCAGTCCACAATCACCTCTGCACATCCCCCCCCCCAGTCCACAATCACCTCTGCACATCCCCCCCCCCCCCAAGTCCACAATTACCTCTGCACATCCCCCATCCACAGCCTATCCCCCCCTCTCCACATTTTAATTTCTGTGTCCCCATCTACAGCTCTAACTCTCTAGAGCCCCCCATCTTCCACCTCTGCACCCCAAGCCCCCCCCCCCAGCACTCCTGACCCTGTATACATTTCTCCGGCTCACAGCTCTCACTTTGCACAATCTACCCCCCCCTCCCCCCCAGCTCTGACCTCTGACCTCTGCAGAACATCCACAACTTCAGTCTCTGCACAACCAGCCCCTCCACAGCTCTCTCACCTTCATTAGAGCCGTGCTGAGCGGACTTCCCCTCAGCTCACTGTGCAGCTCTGCCTGTCAGATCAGTAGATAAGTGTAGCAAAGAACCGAGGAGGAGTTTCAGAGAGCTCGGCTCCGTGCTACACTGATCTGACAGACAGCAGGCGGGGATCGCTGCCTCTGAAATCCGATCAGTCAGCCCTGCTTACCACACCAGAGAGGAGCGGGGGAGGGACTACCTGGACACTGAGAACGTGATGACGCACTACGTCTGGCTCTTCCCGCCCACTGAGACCTGGGTTGCCCTGGTAACGAGCTGATTGGACACTCCCGCCCACCTGGAAGCACCACCCTCAGGACGGTCACTCCCCCCCCCTATGACCGAAAATCCCCGCCCACCATACATCAAGCTTTACTGACAGGGGCAGAGAAGCACACACAGTGCTGATCCAATCAGACACAAGTTCTAATAAACATATTAATGAATAAAAATGTTCAGTGTAATCATGCGGTGGATTTATTAGTATAAATAACAGGTGATTACAAATCAGACAAAACGCAAAAAAATAGCACCTATAGGGTGATAATGATGATGACTAGATCTGCGTTGACTTTGGTGCAATCCCCCCCCCCCCACACACACATTTCCTAGGAGAAAAAAAAATGAAAAATAAAAAAATCTGTTTTAATCTGATGAAAATCCTCATCAAAAGATATATAGAAGTGTGTTTTGGGTTTATATACACTCTAACCCTATCAGCCAGATGGCAGCTACAACTGTACACTCTATTTCCATCAGCCAATCAGATGGCAGCTGCAACTGGCAGTTAGAAAAAAAAAAAATTCCTTTAGCTGGTAACCTGGTAACCAAGTGTTGCCATAGCAACAGTGGCAGTTGGGATTTATAGGACAGCAGGACAGGCTAGAGCTCAGTTCACAGCTGGCGAGCGACGAGTGCACATCACAGAGAATTCTCTTGAGGTGACTAGTGAATATAGTTGTGAAATTTTTGAATATTTGAGAAGTATTAAAATTTGGACAATGACCACAAAGCGCCAGAAAGTCCATGGTCTGATCACTCAGACCTATGAACAACAACGGCAGCAGATGACTGACATTATCGATCAGCTGATACCGAAGGACAGCCCCCAACCGGAGAACGGGGGGGAGGCCAGGATGGAGGCCAGGATCAAAGAACTAGAGAGACTAGTGGCGATCCTCACGTCTGAACGGGAACAGCAACAAAAAAATCAGAAGGCCGAAATCGAAAAGATTCGGAAGGATATGGAGAAACTGCATCTGGAAAAGGAGGCGGACGCAGAGAAGATGCAGAAGGAATTCGCAGAGATGCGAAAGCAATTGGAAGAAAAAAAGGATTTGCAGCTCGCGATATGGAGGATGGGAGGGGGTGAGAGGGAATTCGCAGAGATCCAAAAAGAAATGGAAGAAAAGAAGGAGTTGCAGCTGGCGGTACAGAGGATGCAGAGGGAATTCACGGAGATCCAAAAACAAATGGAGGAAAAAAAGGGGTTGCAGCTCGAGGTACAGAAGATGCAGGGCACCATTTTGCAACTGGAGGCTGAGGTTCTGCTTCAGAAGAAGCTGCATCTGGAAAGGGCGGTGGAGGTGGAGAAGATACAGAAGCGCTTCGCATCCCTACAACAAGAGTTGGATGCGCAAGGAAAGACGCCGGTGGACAATAAACAGCTGAAGACTGATCTGGGGGCCATGAAGAGGGCGCAGCCAGACAGAGAGAAGCTGCAGAAAAAGCTGAATGGGGTCGCCATCACCAAGGTAAGATCATTAATACCATCACTCATTCTGCACATAGGCCTACCACCCACACCCCCCATTCCTAATTGGCACATGATGGGCAATGTCTAGGGGCTGTTTCACTTACTGAAGCAGCCAGGCTCTCTGGCAAGAGGCGGAAGTCACAGATAGACAAAAAAAAAAGTGGCAGTTGGATATTTTGTCTGACTCCATTTTACAAAGTAGGAGCGTACCAATGCCAGATTTCTTTAGTTTTTTTTTAACCACTTAAGCCCCGGACCATTTCGCTGGCCAAAGACCAGAGCACTTTTTGCGATTAACTGACAATTGCGCGGTCGGTGGCTCCCAAACAAAGTTGACGTCCTTTTTTTCCCCCACAAATAGAGCTTTCTTTTGGTGGTATTTGATCACCTCTGCGGTTTTTATTTTTTGCGCGATAAACAAAAAAATAGTACCAATTTGGAAAAAAAAAAAAAAACGCATTATTTTTTACTTTTTGCTATAATAAATATCCCCCAAAAATATTTTAAAAAAACATTTTTTTCCCTCAGTTTAGGCCGATACGTATTCTTCTACATATTTTTGGTAAAAAAAATAAAAAAAAATCGCAAATAAGCGTTTATTGATTGGTTTGCGCAAAAGTTATCGCGTTTGCAAAATAGGGGATAGTTTTATGGCATTTTTATAATTTTTTTTTTACTAGTAATGGCGGCGATCTGCAATTTTTATCATGACTGCGACAATATGGCGGACACATCGCACAATTTTGACACGTTTTTGGGACCATTGTCATTTTTAACGTGAACAGTGCTATAAAATTGCACTGATTGCTGTAAAAATGACACTGGCAGTGAAGGGGTTAACCACTAGGGGGCTAGGAAAGGGTTAAGTGTGTCCTAGGGAGTGATTCTAACTGTTAGGAGGCCCTGGCTACGAGTGACGCGTCACTGATCACCGCTCCCGATCACAGGGAGCGGTGATCAGTGACGCTAGGCAGAACGGGGAGATGCTTGTTTACATTAGCATCTCCCCGTTCTTCCTCTCCGTGAGACGATCGCGGGTATCCCCGTGGACATCGAGTCAGCGGGACCCGCGATCCGACTCACGGAGCTCCCGGTGGGCGCGCGCAAGTCTGACGCTTTGTCTGCAGGAAAATCCGATCGTGTGTGCGAGGCTTGAGGCTCCATTCACACCTGAGTGTAGCGCAGCAACTGCTGCTGCAGCTGTTTTTTTTTTTAGTGGAGTGTTTTTGGAGCGGCACCATTCATTTGAACGGGCCTCCCTCCTCTCCAAAAATGCTTCAAAGGAGCTCATGTACCAAATCTTGGCACAGAGCCAGGAGCGTTTGCAGATTTTTGCTGCGATTGCAGCTCGTTTTGTAGCTCGACAATCGCAGCAAAATAGCACCGCGTTCAAGATCCATTAAGAAAAAATGGCATCACAGATACGTTCCGTGTTTTGCTGCGATTCTGGAATTGTGGTGAATCCGCCCGCGATTAAAATCGCTCAGGTGTGAATGGATTCTAAAGGAAGCAGTATTATGCCCCATACACACGATCGGACATTCCGACAACAAAATCCATGGATTTTTTCCGACGGATGTTGGCTCAAACTTGTCTTGCATACACACGGTCACACAAATCTTGTTGGTCACACAAATTCCGACCGTGTGTAGGCTCCATCGGACATTTTCCATCGGAATTCCCGTCACACAAAATTTGAGGTCTGGATCTCCAATTTTCCGACAACAAAATCTGTTGTCGTAAATTCCGATCGTGAAGAACGTCAAGAACGCGGTGGCGTACAACACATACGACGAGCCGAGAAAAATGAAGTTCAATAGCCAGTGCGGCTCTTCTGCTTGATTCCGAGCATGCGTGGAACTTTGTGCGTCGGAATTGTGTACACACGATCGGAATTTACGACAATGGATTTTGTTGTCGGAAAATTTGAGATCCAGATCTCAAATTTTGTGTGACGGAAATTCCGATGGAAAATGTCCGATGGAGCCTATACACGGTCAGAATTTCCGACAACAAGCGCCCATCGAACATTTTCCATCGGAAAATTCGACCGTGTGTACAGGGCATTACAGTTTGAGATATTTTGCTGATATATTCTGTTTTTTCTTTTCCCCTTCAGGAAACAAAACAGCCAGAAAGTGGCAGGCCTGTGGAGACCACAGTGCCCAGTCCACCACTTTTCGCACCACGACCACCATCATCAGCATTACCACCAGTATCACCATCATCACCACCGTTCACATGCGTGTACAACGTGGGATCTTCAGACCCTTTCAAGAGCATCCTAGATACAGAAAAGAAGCTGCAAGATATGAACCAGGAAATGACCGGCCAGAAGTTGGAAAAAATGAAGGTAAGGTTGATCATTTTGCATCCAGCAGAAAGATAGATATTGCTCACAGCTGAGATGAGCCTTAGGCCTCATGTACACTGCTGCTGCTAAACGGACATTTAGGAGCAGTTGGGGATTTTTTTTCAACTGCCCCTGAACTCTCCTCTATGTTATCTTATCAGTACATGTACACAGGGTCCTTTAGTTTCTAGGCAGTTGAGTTTAGAGGCTTTTTTTGGAACGCAAAAACATAGGTTCAGAAGCTGAGTTTAGAGGCTTTACAAGCGGCAAATGCGGGTAAACGCGGTAACTCGCGCTTAGTCGCATTTTGTTTACAGGCGTTTTTTATTTTTGGCTATTTTGAAAAAAAAAATGTTTTTAAAGCGCTTCTAAGCACAAATGCGGCAAAACGCCACTAAACGCGGCATGTAAACGTGGCAAAACAGACGTTTTAAACGTGGGTTACTATCTGTCAAGTTAAAGCGTAGTTCCACCGATTTTTATTTTTTATTTATTTATTTTTTTAAAGTTAGCAGCTACAAATACTACAGCTGCTGACTTTTAAAATATGGACACTTACCTGTCCAGGGCGCCCGTGAAGTCGGCACCTGAAGCCGATCTGTCCCTTGGCTCTTGGGTGCTGCCGCCGCCATCTTCGGTAAGGGAATCAGGAAGTGAAGCCTTGCAGGTTCACTTCCTGGTTTCCCTACTGCGCATGCATGACTCGCGCTGCACGTTCCCACTGGTTCCTGCTGTCTCCTGGGACCCGTGTGTCTTCCAGAAGACAGTGGGGGGGGGGCGGAAAGTAGCGTAGATACCCGCGGGTATCTATGCCTGCAAGTGGGAGCAAAATACAGTGGAACCTCGGATTACAAGCATAATCCGTTCCAGGAGTATGCTCCTAATCCAATGTACAAAGCGAGTTTTCCCATTGAAGTCAATAGAAACGAAAATAATTTGTTCCGCATTGACTTTAAATGGGATGCAATACCGCATGCGGCCAGAGGCGGGGGGGCACCGGAGAGCCTCGAAAACGGCCGAAAAGACCCGAGGGACACTTCGGCTGACTTCGGCAAACCTCGGAAAGACTTCCTACTTGAGATTTGCCGAGGTGAGCCGTGCTGTACTCGGGCCTTTCCGTGCATTTCCGAACAGGACGTTCGGCTCTGCTCGGCTCCGGCGCCCCCCACCTCTGGCCAAAAGCGGTACTGCACACCACTTTGGCCTGAATCGTGCTCGTTTTGCGAGACAACACTCGCAAACTGAGTTGCGATTTTTCAAAATACAGTGCTCGTATTGCGAAACGCTCGTTAACCGCGTTACTCGCAATCCAAGGTTCCACTGTACCTGTATTAGACAGGTATCTGCTCCCCCCCTCCCCCCTGAAAGGTTCCAAATGTGACACCGGAGGGGGGGGAGGATTCTGAAAAGTGGAAGTTCCATTTTTGGGAGGAACTCCGCTTTGAGGCCCGGTTCACACTGGAACCGGCTGCGGATCGCACAGGAGCGCTGTGAGTCCCTGTTCCCCGTTTCAGGGAGGAATCAGGGCCAATTCTATGCCTGAAATCGGCCCTGAAACTGAGCCAAAGACGCACAGCGTTTCTGTGCAGTGCGCTCTGCAAGCCGCAACGTAGATATGTGATCCGTCTCCATAGGGAGCCAGTCACATTCTCCTGCTATGCGAATTGGATGCGGGGAAACCTGCATCTAATTCGCATAGGTGTGAACCCCTCCTAAAATCGTTCAGGAGAGGTTGTAAAAACGTTCCGTGTACACGAAGCCTAAGGGGTCTATTTATAAAAAGGGTATTTTGGCTAATAGGTTTATTTCCTATGATTGTCAGCTCCATCTAGTGACCATAATGTAGAATAATAATTTAGGTATTTCAGGAAAGCCCCAATTATGTCAACTAGATGGAGCTGACAATCCAAGGAAATAAACCAATTAAGCAAATGAATCTAAGAAATACAAACCTTGCATATATGAAAAAATGAAAAAGCAAGGTTGACGTTAGGTAAATTGATTATCAAGAAACAATAAGTAGACCCCTAAATATAGACAGTGGAAGGTATATGCTAACCTTGACTTTTCCTGTAAGAGTTAAGCTTGGCCCTGCACTTGTTATTAAGACCCCTCATATGCCTGTATTTGTGTTCTAACCTTTCTCACTTTCTTATTTACTCAACAGCCGGACAAAATGGTGGAACACACCCCTGAAATGGAGACGGGATTGAGGAAAACCTACAAGAAACCGATGCCCCCACCAAAGGTTAAAGGGGTTGATGAAGCTGCTGCTTCCACAAGGTAAGTGATGCCATTTCCTTGATGGCTTTTCTCACTTCTGGTTTGGTGTAAACCAAAAGTAGTGGGAGTGTTTCTATCAATCTAATGTCTGTACATAAGACCAAGCAGGTGGGAGCCAGATCCCCACCTCTGAATGCTCATGATTAGAAGGCCTCTTGGATTGTTCATTTAGAGCAGGGATCCTCAAACTACGGCCCTCCAGCTGTTGCAGAACTACACTTCCCATGAGGCATTGTAAAACTCTGACATTCACAGACATGACTAGGCATGATGGGAATTGAAGTTCCTGAACAACTGGAGGGCCGTAGTTTGAAGACCCCTGATTTAGAGAATGCAGTAGGAGCACCGAGATTCCTTCTTGTACAGCAGTAGGAGTGAGACTCCATTGTACGGGGGGTGGGGATGGTACAGCCAGCTGGGAGACCTTCCTACTGGAGTCACCACATTACATAAAAAGTCTAGCAGGGGTTCTTTCTCCCCGTGACTGAAATATTACATTTGGGTAGATTTAGCTGGTTATTAAACCTAAAAAGTCTCGGCTGAGGCTCCACTTCTACTTGATCCAGTCATTAGATTTTCTGCACAATGCCCATTTCTGTGAGTAATTTGTAGCTGGATTCACTTCTTGTTGCCTACATCTCCACAATTCTCCTCCAGAGCTCCTGCTGGGGAGAGCTAATATATGAATACCGGCATTTAGCATTCTCTACTGCCTCATGATTGGTTAATGAGACCGCCCATCAGATCGATGGGTCAATCATGAGGTAGGTGCGGCAGGGCCAAGTGCCGGTGTCTTGTCAAATACAGTCCCCTATCATATAGTGTCCTCCCTGTACTGCGCAGGCGCAGTACGGAAGACAAATGAGACGCCGAAAGTCTCCAAACTTTAACAGCTGATCATCAGCTGTACACGGCGCCTGCGCATTTATTCTCACCCTGTGTCCAGGATCATTCCCTACTATCAAAGTGGACATAGAGTGAGAATAAATAGTTGCCGAGCGCAGCGAGGCCGTGCCCGAAGCGTGGCGAGCGAAGCGAGCCCGCGAGGGGCCCTCTTACACTGCCATCGCTAAGAACTGCCGAAGCGCTGTGTACAGCTGATGGTCAGCTGATCAACTTCGGACACTTTCGGCATCTCCTTCTGCTCCGTACTGCGCAAGCGCTGCGCCTGCGCAGTACAGAGCGGACACTATCCGATAGGAGGACAGTATATGTCAGAACACCGGCTTGGTATTTGCAGCGCTTGGATAAGGTGGGTTGTTCCTGGCATCTTGTAACATGATTTTTTTTTTATTTAAAGATATATCTAGATATATAAATGTTAATCCAAAGTTTATATTTATTCACAGAAAAAAATGTGTGTATATATATATATATATTTTTTTTTTTTTATTATTTATTTATTAATATCATCATAGCAAAAGCATGTCTAACCTCCAAATCTTTTTTCTCTTCTAGGAAACGCCTTATTTTTGCACGACATGTGAAAAAAGCTACAGAGTGCAACACAGAGAAGCCAGAAAGAGCACCTGAAATGTAAGTATTAGGAAAAAGAAGGGTTAAAGGGAAGAAACCTCTACTGTATTAGTTCAGTTTCTACACACAACTGAGAAATGCTTATTGATTAGATTGATCACTTATTCCACTTAGAGGGGGATTTCACTTGGCTTTGGGAACACTAAAAATCAGCAGCTATGACTATAGTAACTGTTGATTTTAAAAGAAGCACATTCTCACCCGTCCATGGAGCCCAGTGCTGTCTTCCATGATCTTCCACGCCACCATCTTGCATTTGGGAGCCGGCTGTCACTTTCTGATCCCTCACAGCAGGCTCCCTACTGCACATGTGTGAGATCATAGAATGCACAGAGAATGGTTCTGTAGCTTCCTGGGATGTATGATGTGTATCCCAGGAGGCTGCAGGTGGGCCGCGAGTACTGTACCCTCTCCTAGGCATGGAATGAGGAAGTGGGGGGCGAGCAGCATAAAAAAGGCACTTGCTCCCTGAACAAAATACAGTTGCATAATTGGCTGGAGGAAAATAATGCTTTGGGGTCTATCTATTAAAAAAATTGCTTGTGATATTCACCCAGATGTGACAAAGTCTGATTGTATTTTGCTTTATAGAGTGACTTCCTATGATCATCTCCATCTAGTGGCCATAATGTGGTATTTTCCTGATTGAGGTATTTCAGGAAAACGACTACACTATGGCCACGAGAAGGAGTTGGCGATCAAAGGAAATCAATGTATTTAGCAAATTACCATCAGAATTTGTCATGGTTGGGCAAATTCTCATGACATTAAGCCATCTAAATTTTTTTAAATAAATACACCAATTAGTGTTATTTTTGGTTGCAGGTGGTACACTAATGCCCTGTACACACGGTCAGACATTGATCGGACATTCCGACAACAAAATCCATGGATTTTTTCCGACGGATGTTGGCTCAAACTTGTCTTGCATACACATGGTCGCACAAAGTTGTCGGAAAATCCGATCGTTCTGAACGCGGTGACGTAAAACACGTACGTCGGGACGATAAACCGGGCAGTAGCCAATAGCTTTCGTCTTTTATTCTGAGCATGCGTGGCACTTTGTGCGTCGGATTTGTGTACACACGATCGGAATTTAACCGATCGGATTTTGTTGTCTGAAAATTTTATAGCAAGCTCTCAAACTTTGTGTGTCGGAAATTCCGATGGAAAAAGTCTGATGGAGCCCACACACGATCGGAATTTCCAACAACACAATCCGATCAAACTTTTTCCGTCGAAAAATCCAACCGTGTGTACAGGGCATTAGAATGCTAGCACCTGAGCCAACCAGTGCGATTACCAGCCTTGCCTGTCACATTAGGAATTATGGATTTAAATATAACCCAAGTTTGTGAGGGTTTCCCTCCATAATCCTATTACCCTCTATATTGGTAGATAAGGTCTATGTATAGCCCCAACCTTTTTCTTGTTGGATTAAGTGTGGAAGGGTTAGAAGGACCTCTGTTGGGTTATAATTGACGTCTGTATTTCCACTGAGTATAAAGCAGGCCTTAGATGAGCAGAAAAATGAACGGAAATTGAGGTCAACAGACCATTCGTTCGATTTTCGCATAATTTTCATGCCGTCATCAAAACCGAACGTTTGTTGGAAAAAAAATTCAGAACAAGCGATTTTCTTATTGTTAATACGGAACACGTTAGGGAAAAAATAAATGGAAATGAAATGCGCATAAGGCGGTCAAGTGTGTGACGTCTATGAAGATATCGATCTCGACAAAAGTGTCTTTGTTGAAAACGATCCAAAAAATTTTGCAATTTCGATGCACAAATCCCGAGACAATGATGGGACTAATGCATATTAAATCGAAAATACATTTTTATTTTTATTTGAGAAATCGTCCGTTTTTCTACTTATCTGTGGCCTGCTTAACACTCTGGATGAGAGAATTTAAGGGCAGGTAATAGGCAACATTTCTATTCCATAAACAACTCATATTAGCCATACGAAGCAATGAGGGGGTACACAAGGGTACCCATAGAAAGACACCAAAATGACAGGTGGTGAGATATCTGTCCAGCAAAATGCTAGTACCTGCCAAATGTATATTGTGACCCAACCAATGGACAGAGGTGGGACATTTCTTTACATTTCTCCATATAAAGGGGAAGAATTGGTGTCCAACACACAGGGAAATGGTAACACAATGAGTGCTACATTGCCTGGCCCTTCCCCATTGTGACAGGTGATATCCGAATCGATTCGAGAGCCGGTCATGTATGGTCACACTGAACATAATTAGAACATACTTAGATATTCTCCACTGGAATAGATTGGTATTGGGTGTGATGTTTTATGAAACTGTCAGCTATAAGAAAGTACCGTATGAAAACTGATCTCAGCTAAACTCATATCTCCTTTTCTTAACAGGAAATACTTACCCGGACTCACCAATACCCACCTGCAAAAGTGTTCTAGCGTTCTTTCAAAGGGCCCTCCTATAAGAAGAGGTACCCCGATTCCTCCTATAAGGAGAGGTACCCCGATTCCTCCTATAAGGAGAGGTACCCCGATTCCTCCTATAAGGAGAGGTACTCCTCCTATAAGGGGAGGTACCCCGATTCCTTCTAGAACGATATCTGTGTTGCCAAGTACTCTAAAGGATTGAACGGGTTATAATAAAGACAGAGAAGGCACAGAGGGACGCCGTGGGAAAAGGACAGAGGGACGCCGTGGGAAAAGGACAGAGGGACGCCGTGGGAAAAGGACAGAGGGACGCCGTGGGAAAAGGACAGAGGGACACCGTGGGAAAAGGACAGAGGGACACCGTGGGAAAAGGACAGAGGGACACCGTGGGAAAAGGACAGAGGGACACCGTGGGAAGAGGCGGCACAAAGGGACATCACAGTACATTACTTGATGGGCACATTAAATTACAGGGGAGGGGGGGGGGGGGGGCAGAGCACATGGTGGGCACAGCAGAGCCCATTATATTGCTGGGGGAGCACAGTACATTTCATGGGGGTCACCTCACAGCACATTACATTACTGAGGGGCACAGCCCTTACTAGGGAGACACAGCGTAGGAAGACTAGGGAGCCCTTACTAGGGTGACAGTACATTGAAGGGGGAGGAGCGAACACAGCACAGCACATTACATTACTGGGGGGCACAGCACAGTGCAGTACATTACTGGGGGGGGTAATGCACTGCACCTTACATTATTGGGGGGGGGGCATATTACTTTACTGGGAGGGCACAGCACGGTGCAGTACATTACTGGGGGGGGGGTAATGCACTGCACCTTACATTACTGGGGGGGGGCACAGCAGAGCTCATTACATTACTGGGGGCACAGCAGAGCTCATTACATTACTGGGGGGACACAGCACAGCACATTACATTACATTACTGAGAGAGCACAGCATCCTACATTGCCTTCCTCTGGATGTTCATGCAGCCAGCGATTATCTGTGGTGATCGTTGCTGGACGCACACAAAGTGCACTGCGTGAACAGACATGGAAAAATACCCAGTGCAAATGTAGTCTAAGGGGGTCAAGAAGGAATTTTTTCCCTGTTGGAGCCAATTGGACCATGCTTTAATAGGGTTTTTGCCTTCTTCTGGATCAGCACTACTGAATGTTGATCCAGGGAGTATCTGATCGCCCATCTCATAGTGCAATCTCATAGTTAGTCAGGTTGAATTAAGACAGAAGTCCATCTAGTTCAACCAAAAAAAAAAAAAAACTGGCCAGAGAGGGATTACTTTGACGCAGTTGGCCGGCTTAAACATGTATTGCAGTGTGCAATGTATGTGAACTAAATATCCCTCCTTTTATACAAAGTTTAACAGAAAAAGTGTATAGCAGTGTGCAGAGGGTTCATTCAGAATTTTTAGCGTTAACATGTGGTCACATTCCTTTAGCACCTGATGAGTTATATACAGTGCCTTGAAAAAGTATTCATACCCTTGAAATTTTCCACATTTTGTCATGTTACAACCAAACAGGTATATGTATTTTATTAGGAGTTTATGTGATAGACCAACACAAAGTGGCACATAATTGTGAAGTGGAAGGAAAATGATAAATGGTTTTTAACATTTTTTTTTTACAAATAAATATGTGAAAAGTGTGGTGTGCATTTTTTGTATTCAGCCCCCCCCCCCCCCCCCCCCCGAGTCAATACTTTGTAGAACCAATTTTCTCTGCAATTACAGCTGCAAGTCTTTTGGGGGATGTCTCTACCAGCTTTGCACAGAGAGTGACATTTTTTGCCCATTCTTTTTTGCAAAATAGATTAAGCTCTGTCAGATCGGATAGAGAGCATCTGAGAACAACAATTTTAAAGTCTTGCCACAGATTCTCAATTGGATTTAGGTCTAGACTTTGACTGGGCCATCCTAACACATGAATGTGCTTTGATCTAAACCATTCCATAGGGTCGTTGTCCTGCTGGAAGGTGAACCTCCGCCCTAGTCTCAAGTCTTTTGCAGACTCAAACAGGTTTTCTTCTAAGATTGCCCTGGATTTGGCTCCATCCATCTTCCTATCAACTCTGACCAGCTTCCCTGTCCCTGCTGAATAAAAGCATCCCCACAACATGATGCTGCCACCACCATGTTTCGCGGTGGGGATGGTGTGTTTAGGGTGTTGTGCAGTGTTAGTTTTCCACCACACATAGTGTTTTGCTTTTAGGCCAAAAGTTCAATTTTGGTCTCATCTGACCAGAGCACCTTCTTCCACATGTTTGCTGTGTCCCCCACATGGCTTCTCGCAAACTACAAACAGGACTTCTTATGGTTTTCGTTCAACAATGGCTTTCTTATTGCCACCCTTCCATAAAGGCCAGATTTGTGGTTGTCCTGTGGACAGATTCTCCCACCTGAGCTGTGGATCTCTGCACCTCCTCCAGAGTTACCATGGGCCTCTTGGCTGCTTCTCTGATTAATGCTCTCCTTGCCCGGCCTGTCAGTTTAGGTGGACGGCCATGTCTTGGTAGGTTTGCAGTTGTCCCATACTCTTTCCATTTTCAGATGATGGATTGAACAATGCTCCGTGAGATGTTCAAAACTTGGGATATTTTTTTATCACCTAACCCTGCTTTAAACTTCTCCACAACTTTATCCCTGACCTGTCTGGTGTGTTCCTTGGCCTTCATGATGCTTAGTTTGTTCACTAAGGTTCTCTAACAAACCTCTAAAACCCCTTTCACAATGAAGGTGTTTTTCAGGCGATTTAGCGCTAAAAATAGCGCCTGAAAAATGCCTCCCATGCCACCCCAGTCTGAAAGCCCGAGTGCATTCACACAAGGGTCTGAGCCAGAGGTGGTGGAATTGAGTTCCACCAAGTTCCCCCTGAAAAAAAGCCCTGGATTATGGTGCATTAAAGGTGCACAAAACAAAAATTGTGCAAAGTCGTATATGAGGTTCACTCCTAACCAGTAAGGTGTGGTGTGTTAACCAGTGGCCAACCGCGTAAGGCATATACAGTATATCACTATATACAAAAGTGAGTACACCCCTCACATTTTTGTAAATATTTTTATTCTATCTTTTCATGTGGCAACACTGAAGAAATGACACTTTGCTACAATGTGAAGTAGTGAGTGCACAGCTTGTATAACAGTGTAAATTTGCTGTCCCCTCAAAATAACTCAACACACAGTCATTAATGTATAAACCGCTGGCAACAGAAGTGGGTACACCCCTAAGTGAAAATGTCCAAATTGGGCCCAAATATTTTGTGTGGCCACCATTATTTTCCAGCACTGCCTTAACCCTCTTGGGCATGGAGTTCATCAGAGCTTCACAGGTTGCCACTGGAGTCCTCTTCCACTCCTCCATGATGACATCACAGAGCTGGTGGATGTTAGAGACCTTGCGCTCCTCCACCTTCCCTTTGAGGATGTCCCACAGATGCTACATAGGGTTTAGGTCAGGAGACATGCTTGGCCAGTCCATCACCTTTACCCTCAGCTTCTTTAGCAAGGCAGTGGTCATCTTGGAGGTGTGTTTGGGGTCGTTATCATGTTGGAATACTTCCCTGTGGCCCAGTCTCTGAAGGGAGGGGATCATGCTCTGCTTCAGTATGTCACACTACATGTTGGCATTCATGGTTCCCTCAATGAACTGTAGCTCCTCAGTGCCGGCAGCACTCATGCAGCCCCAGACCATGACAACCCCACCACTATGCATGACTGTGGGCAAGACACACTTGTCTTTGTACTCCTCACCTGGTTGCCACCACACACACACTTGACACCATCTGAACCAAAAAAGTTTATCTTGGTCTCATCAGACCACAGGACATGGTTCCAGTAATCCATGTCCTTAGTCGGCTTGTCTTCAGTAAACTGTTTGTAAACTGTTTGTGGGCTTTCTTGTGCATCGTCTTTAGAAGAGGCTTCCTTCTGGGACGACAGCCATGCAGACCAATTTGATGCAGTGTGCGGCGTATGGTTTGAGCACTGACAGGCTGACCCCCCACCCCTTCAACCTCTGCAGCAATGCTGGCAGCACTCATACATCTATTTCCCAAAGACAACCTCTGGATATGACACTGAACACGTGCACTCAACTTCTTTGGTCAACCATGGTGAGGCCTGTTCTGAGTGGAACCTGTCCTGTTAAATCTCTGTATGGGCTTGGCCACCGTGCTGCAGCTCAGTTTCAGGGTCTTGGCAATCTTCTTATAGCCTTTATGTAGAGCAACAATTCTTTTTTTCAGATCCTCATAGAGTTCTTTGCCATGAGGTGCCATGTTGAACTGCCAGTGACCAGTATGAGAGAGTGAGAGCGATAACACCAAATTTAACACACCTGCTCCCCATTCACACCTGAGACCTTGTAACACTAACGAGTCACATGACACCGGGGAGGAAAAATGGCTAAATGGGCCCAATTTGGACATTTTCACTTAGGGGTGTACTCACTTCTGTTGCCAGCGGTTTAGACATTAATGGCTGTGTGTTGAGTTATTTTGAGGGGACAGCAAATTTACACTGTTATACAAGCTGTGCACTTACTACTTTACATTGTAGCAAAGTGTCATTTCTTCAGTGTTGTCACATGAAAAGATATAATAAAAATATTTACAAAAATGTGAGGGGTGTACTCACTTTTGTATATAGTGATATACTGTATATGCCTTACGCGGTTGGCCACTGGTTAACACACCACACCTTACTGGTTAGGAGTGAACCTCATATACGACTTTGCACAATTTTTGTTTTGTGCACCTTTAATGCACCATAATCCAGGGCTTTTTTTCAGGGGGAACTTGGTGGAACTCAATTCCACCACCTCTGGCTCAGACCCTTGTGGGGGGCCTGCTCACCACAATCCCTTATAAACACAGAAGTCCGGTTTCTGTGTTTACAAGTGACAGCTCTGCACTCTGCATGTATTGCAATCCTGGTAAATGCCCCTTTAAGACCCTCCTACTGTTTGTGAAATTTGACTGACCACACCCACTATTTGATGTGATTTGGAGGGTGTGTGTGGGTGGAGGGGTCTTGGGGTCGGGGATGAGTTCCAGCACCTATTGTTTGAGAAAAAAAGCCCTGCCGTAATCTATAAGTCCAGTTGCACCCCGCCGCCGGCGCCTCCTCACTGCAGGCTAAGACTGACTTCTGCCTGCACACTAAAACTGGACATTTAGTACGTGAGCAGTGTGAACAAACACTTAGTGGTGTATTTACAATTCACATAGCAATTCACCCAATTAAAATAAACAAGCATTGATTCTGTGTGAATGGAATTTAAAAAAAGTGTTAACAGGCTATTTCCTTTGCTGGTCAAGTGCTTTTACTGATTTAAAAATACTGCAATTTGGCCACTAGATGGGGCTAAATAACTTAGGAATTTTAATAATATTTTTTCCCTATTCACACAGATCTGATGTACATGCACTTTCACTGGGTGAATAGTTTTATAAATACACACCCCTAAAAGTAGATGTAAACCCGATTGTTTACCATAAATTACTGACTTTTTTTAAAAAAAAGACTTGTTTTTTATCTACACCTGCAACCATTTCCTCTCTACATACATAATGAGATAGTGTCTTTTGGGGGGGTTATGAGAAAAATGGCCCTCCCCAATCAGGATATTGCGCTAAACCTATAAAAAAGACAACAAGAATTTTCGTTAAGTGGAAGAGTGGGTTTAAAAATATAGTTGACAGTGTCTCCACCCAGGACAGGGGCATCGGTAAACGGAGGGGATTCCCTTTCTGGGAAATCAACCAGTAATCAAAGTAACTGGGAGCTGAGGAACTGCTGCAACCAGCATAGAACATTAACCATAAGTATATAGATGCACATATGTACAGAAATATTACAAACTTTGAAGATAAAAAAATGTATTCAAAAATATTAAAAACCAAATAAACATCTCAAACAAATGGCAATAAATTAATTCAATTTAAAAAAAATCTCAAATAATAAAAAAATAATAATAATTTTCAATTAAGAAAAAAAAATTAAAATAACATTTCAATGCATTTTGCAATTAAAATAAAGAAAAAAAAAGAATTAAAAAAAAGGACTGATAGCTACGCAGAAGTCATCCATAGACATGAGTACAGGGTGACATCCTCTAACCAGATACCATGTCTTTGCAAACTTATACTTATATATATATATATATATATATATATTTTTTCTGGTTACTCCTATGGTGGATTCAAATATTTAGCCTCAATCAGAGATGATTACCAACCAGACAAAATGCAGCAGATAGAAAAACACTTACCCATGGGGTGATGATGATGATAACAGGATCTGGGATTTAACAAGGAAATGAGCAGGAAAGTTTTGTACTGCCTGCCCACCTACCTTCCCTCATGTCTGATGCCAGCTGCCTTAATGCTGCCACTGGGGTATGTGTGTGACTGCAGAGCTCTGCAAAGCAAGATTTTAAATGCACCAAAATATAAAGCTAAAGAAGAACGGACAATTTTTTTTTTTTTTTGTCCCATGCATTCGAGCTCTGCCTGCACTGCATGGGTTAACTGCTCATTTTGTCCAGGGGTGCAAGGAAAAGCTATACTTACCTTATCCTCCGGAAAACAGTGCTCCCCCGTGACCTGTGGTGGACTGTTCCTATTGTCCTCACGACGTCCAGAGTCGGTCTATGGGCGTGATGTCAGGAGCAGTCCATTCATAAGACTGCTAGCATGCTGGGGGGGGAGGAGCAGTGGAGACCAATCATGTGCAGAGAGGATCACAGGATTAGGTGAGTATATCTCCTCACCCCTAGTCAAATACACAGCCCTACTGCATGAGAAAAAAAAACATTTTGCCCAGAGTGGGAAGGAGGAGGGGCCGGACATAGCATAGTTTGCTGCACATAGTGTGGCAATCTTTGCCCGGAAGTGGGAGCAGATACCTGGATTTGACAGGTATCTGCCCCCCCTCCCCCCCCTGAAAGGTGCCAAATGTGGCACCAGAGGGGGGATCCAATCAGCGGAAGTTCCATTTCTGGGTGGTATTCTGCTTTAAAGGACTGGGCCTATTTTTTACACTTGGTGTTTACAAGTTGTTGTTTTTTTGCTAGAAATTACTTAGAACCCCCAAAATATATATGTGTATATATATATATATATATATATATATATATATATATATATATATATATATATATATATATATATATACAGTGGGGAGGGAAAGTATTCAGACCCCCTTAAATTTTTCACTCTTTGTTATATTGCAGCCATTTGCTAAAATCATTTAAGTTCATTTTTTTTCCTCATTAATGTACACACAGCACCCCATATTGACAGAAAAACACAGAATTGTTGACGTTTTTGCAGATTTATTAAAAAAGAAAAACTGAAATATCACATGGTCCTAAGTATTCAGACCCTTTGCTCAGTATTTAGTAGAAGCACCCTTTTGATCTAATACAGCCATGAGTCTTTTTGGGAAAGATGCAACAAGTTTTTCACACCTGTATTTGGGGATCCTCTGCCATTCCTCCTTGCAGATCCTCTCCAGTTCTGTCAGGTTCAATGATAAACGTTGGTGGACAGCCATTATTAGGTCTCTCCAGAGATGCTCAATTGGGTTTAAGTCAGGGCTCTGACTGGACCATTCAAGAAAAGTCACGGAGTTGTTGTGAAGCCACTCCTTCGTTATTTTAGCTGTGTGCTTAGGGTCATTGTCTTGTTGGAAGGTAAACCTTCGGCCCAGTTTGAGGTCCTGAGCACTCTGGAGAAAGTTTTCATCCAGGATATCCCTGTACTTGGCCGCATTCATCTTTCCCTCGATTGCAACCAGTTGTCCTGTCCCTGCAGCTGAAAAACACCCCCACAGCATGATGCTGCCACCACCATGCTTCACTGTTGGGACTGTATTGGACAGGTGATGAGCAGTACCTGGTTTTCTCCACACATATCGCTTAGAATTAAGGCCAAAAAGTTCTATCTTGGTCTCATCAGACCAAAGAATCTTATTTCTCACCATCTTTGAGTCCTTTAGGTGTTTTTTAGCAAACTCCATGCGGGCTTTCATGTGTCTTGCACTGAGGAGAGGCTTCCGTCGGGCCACTCTTCCATAAAGCCCTGACTGGTGGAGGGCTGCAGTGATGGTTGACTTTCTACAACTTTCTCCCATCTCCCGACTGCATCTCTGGAGCCCAGCCACAGTGATCTCTGGGTTCTTTTTTACCTCTCTCACCAAGGCTCTTCTCCCCAGATAGCTCAGTTTGGTCGGACGGCCAGCTCTAGGAAGGGTTCTGGTCGCCCCAAACGCCTTCCATTTAAGGATTATGGAGGCCAGTGTGCTCTTAGGAACCTTAAGTGCAGCATACATTTTTTTGTAACCTTGGCCAGATCTGTGCTTTGCCACAATTCTGTCTCTGAGCTCTTCAGGCAGTTCCTTTTGACCTCATTATTCTCATTTGCTCTGACATGCACTGTGAGCTGTAAGGTCACAGCTGGACTCAAATGAAGGTGTAGAACCATCTCAAGGATGATCAGAAGAAATGGACAGCACCTGAGTTAAATATATGAGTGTCACAGCAAAGGGTCTGAATACTTAGGACCATGTGATATTTCAGTTTTTCTTTTTTAATAAATCTGCAAAAATGTCAACAATCCTGTGTTTTTCTGTCAATATGAGGTGCTGTGTGTACATTAAGAGCCCTTGCACACTGGGGCGGTTTGCAGGCGCTATTGCGCTAATAATAGCGCCTGCAAACCGACCCGAAAGTGCCGCTCCTTGCATTCCAGTGTGAAAGCCCCGAGGGCTTGCACACTGGAGCGATGCGCTGGCAGGACGGTAAAAAAAGTCCTGCCAGCAGCATCTTCGGAGCGGTGAAGGAGCGGTGTGTATACCGCTCCTGCCCATTGAAATCAATGGGACGGCGCGGCTATATCTGCAGAGGCGCTTTGCGGTGGTATTTAACCCTTTCTCGGCCGCTAGCGGGGGGTAAAACCGCCCCGCTAGCGGCCGCATACCGACGGTAAAACGCCGCTAATAATAGCAGCGTTTTACCGCCGACGCCGCCCCCGCCCCAGTGTGCAAGGGCTCTCATGAGGAAAAAAAATGAACTTAAATGATTTTAGCAAATGGCTGCAATATAACAAATAGTGAAAATTTTAAGGGGGTCTGAATACTTTCCCGTCCCCACTGTGTGTATGTATATATATATATATATATATATATATATATATATATACAGTGCCTTGCGAAAGTATTCGGCCCCCTTGAACTTTTCAACCTTTTGCCACATTTCAGGCTTCAAACATAAAGATATAAAATTTTTATTTTTTGTGAAGAATCACCAACAAGTGGGACACAATTGTGAAGTGGAACGAAATCTATTGGATTGTTGAAACTTTTTTAACTAATAAAAAAATGAAAAGTGGGGCGTGCAAAATTATTCGGCCCCCTTGCGTTAATACTTTGTAGAGCCACCTTTTGCTGCGATTTCAGCTGCAAGTCGCTTGGGGTATGTCTCTATCAGTTTTGCACATCGAGAGACTGAAATTCTTGCCCATTCTTCCTTGCAAAACAGCTCGAGCTCAGTGAGTTGGATGGAGAGCGTTTGTGAACAGCAGTTTTCAGCTCTTTCCACAGATTCTCGATTGGATTCAGGTCTGGACTTTGACTTGGCCATTTTAACACCTGGATACGTTTATTTGTGAACCATTCCTTTGTAGATTTTGCTGTATGTTTGGGATCATTGTCTTGTTGGAAGATAAATCTCCGTCCCAGTTTCAGGTCTTTTGCAGACTCCAACAGGTTTTCATCCAGAATGGTCCTGTATTTGGCTGCATCCATCTTCCCCTCAATTTTAACCATCTTCCCTGTCCCTGCTGAAGAAAAGCAGGCCCAAACCATGATGCTGCCACCACCATGTTTGACAGTGGGGATGGTGTGTTGAGTGTGATGAGCTGTGTTGCTTTTACGCCAAACAAATCGTTTTGCATTGTGGCCAAAAAGTTCGATTTTGGTTTCATCGGACCAGAGCACCTTCTTCCACATGTTTGGTGTGTCTCCCAGGTGGCTTGTGGCAAACTTTAGACGAGACTTTTTATGGATATCTTTGAGAAATGGCTTTCTTCTTGCCACTCTTCCATAAAGGCCAGATTTGTGCAGTGTACGACTGATTGTTGTCCTATGGACAGACTCTCCCACCTCAGCTGTAGTTCTCTGCAGTTCATCCAGAGTGATCATGGGCCTCTTGGCTGCATCTCTGATCAGTCTTCTCCTTGTCTGAGCTGAAAGTTTAGAGGGACAGCCAGGTCTTGGTAGATTTGCAGTGGTCTGATACTCCTTCCATTTCAAAATGATCGCTTGCACAGTACTCCTTGGGATGTTTAAAGCTTGGGAAATCTTTTTGTATCCAAATCCGGCTTTAAACTTCTCCACAACAGTATTACGGACCTGCCTGGTGTGTTCCTTGGTCTTCATAATGCTCTCTGCGCTTTCAATAGAACCCTGAGACTATCACAGAGCAGGTGCTTTTATACAGAGACTTGATTACACACAGGTGGATTCTATTTATCACCATCAGTCATTTAGGACAACATTGGATCATTCAGAGATCCTCGCTGAACTTCTGGAGTGAGTTTTCTGCACTGAAAGTAAAGGGGCCGAATAATTTTGCACGCACCACTTTTCAGTTTTTTATTTGCTAAAAAAGTTTAAAATATCCAATAGATTTCGTTCCACTTCGCAATTGTGTCACACTTGTTGGTGATTCTTCACAAAAAATTAAAATTTTATATCTTTATGTTTGAAGCCTGAAATGTGGCAAAAGGTTGAAAAGTTCAAGGGGGCCGAATACTTTTGCAAGGCACTGTATATATATATATATATATATATATATATATATATATATATATATATATATATATATAAATAATTTTTTTGTTCCGGACACCATAGAATAAAATGGAGGTCGTTGCAATACTTTGTTGGCTGTCACGGTGCACGTTGGCACCAATGACAAAGTCAGAGGCAGATGTCCTAAAGAACGATTTTAGGTACTTGGGAGATAAATTGAGGAAAAGGACCTCCAAGGTAGTGTTCTCAGGAATACTACCGGTACATCGAGCCACACCACAAAGGCAGAGGGAGATTAGGGAAGTAAACAAGTGGCTGCGGAGCTGGTGTAGTAAGGAGGGGTTTGGGTTCATGGAGGACTTTAGAAGGGATGGACTTCACCTAAATGAAGAGGCTGCAGATCAGCTGGGGATAAAGATGGCCAAAAAGTTAGAGGAGTTTTTAAACTAGGCGACGGGGGGGGGGGGGGCCTGAGGTAGAGATAGCCAGCGTGGAACAAATTCCAGAGGGTAGTATTGGAGGCTTTAGTTTTAGGTTGACTGAAGCACACAAACCCAAGGTAAGTATAGTAACAAGTCCTAGTTGCTATCTCGGAACACCCAATAAGAGGATAGTATGCGACCGGTCTAAACTACGTGGCATGTTCACCAATTCCGGGAGCCTGGCGAACAAGATGGGTGAACTAGAGATACTGTTGTACAAGGAGGATTTGGATTTTGTGGGAATTTCAGAGACCTGGTTCAACAGCTCTCATGATTGGCTGGCAACCATTCAAGGGTGTACCCTTTATTGCAGGGATAGAGAGGGTAAAAAAGGGGGAGGGGTATGCCTATATATCAAGAATAATGTACAAGTGAATGTGAGAGATGAAATCACTAAGAGAGCTAGGGAGGAGGTGGAATCCTTACGGGTAGAGCTCCAAAGGGATGAAGTTAAGGGGAAAATATTACTGGGAGTATGCTATAGGCCCCCTAACCTGAGGGAGGAGGGGGGAGATGGATCTCCTATCACAAGTTGAATTGGATGGGAAGTGTTATCATAATGGGGGATTTTTATTATCCAGACATAGGCCAGGGGGGAGGGAACCATGCATTCGTCTAAGACTCGCCAGTTCCTAAATGTCTTGCAGGACAATTTAATGGTTCAGATGGTAGACGCACCAATTAGAAATGAAACGTTACTGGATCTACTGACACAGACCTGGTCACGGTTGTGGAAATACGGGGCAATTTAGGAAACAACGATCACGGGTCAATTGGCTTCAGTATAAATCACACAAATAGGAAGCATAAGGGGAATACAAAGACACTGAATTTCAAAAGAGCCAGCTTCCCTAAACTATAAACCTTGTTAGAAGCCATGAATTGGGATAAAATTTTAGGAACAAAGAACACGGAGGAGAGATGAGTTTGCTTTAAGAGCATATTAAATAAGGGCATTAGCCAATGCATCCCATTGGGTAATAAATTTAAAAGAGCGAATAAAAGTCCTGGATGGCTTAACTCCAATTTAAAAATGCATATAAAAGCAAAGGAGAAGGCCTTCAAAAAATACAAGGCTGAGGGATCATTATCAGCATTCAGACTTTATAAAGAATGCAACAAGAAATCTAAGGGTGCAATAAGGACTGCTAAGATAGAACATGAAAGACACATAGCGGAGGAGAGCAAAAAAAATATCCCCAAAAATTCTTTAAGTATGTAAACAGTAAAAAAGGGAGGACAGACCATATTGGCCCCATAAGGAATGAGGAAGGACATCTGGTTACAAAGGATGGGGAGATGGCGAAGTTATTGAATTTCTTCTTCTCCTCAGTCTTCACGAGGGAATCGGGGGGCTTCAGTAACCAAAACTGCAGTGTTTATCCTCATGACACGTCACAGGAAGCACCTCCATGGTTGACAGAAGACAGAATTAAAATTAGACTTGGGAAACTTAATAAATCACCAGGACCAGATGGCTTGCTTTCTAGGGTATTTAGGGAACTCAGTCAAGTAATTGCCAGACCATTGTTCCTAATTTTTACTGACAGTCTACTGACTGGAATGGTACCAGGTGATTGGAGAAAAGCCAATGTAGCACGAAAATTTAAAGGGGACCCAAAATACATCCCTGGGAATTACAGACCAGTTAGCCTAACATCAATAGTATTCAAGCTCTTGAAGGGGATGATAAGGGACTATATACAAGATTTTAGTAACGAGAACTGTATCATTAGCAGTAATCAGCATGGATTCATGAAGAACCGTTCTTGCTAAACCAATCTATTAACCTTCTATGAGGAGGTGAGTTGCCATCTAGATAAAGGAAGGCCCATAGACGTGGTGTATCTGGTGGGTCTGGTAGTGCGGTCCCCCAGGGTTCTGTGCTGGGACCAATCCTATTTAATTTGTTCATAAACGACCTGGAGGATGGGGTAAACAGTTCAATATCTGTATTTGCGGTCGATACCAAGCTAAGCAGGGCAATAACTTCTCCGCAGGATGTGGAAATCTTGCAAAAAGATCTTAACAAATTAATGGGGTGGGCAACTACATGGCATATAAGGTTTAATTTAGAAAAATGTAAAATAATGTATTTGGGTGGCAAAAAATATAAATGCAATCTATACACTGGGGGGAGAACCTCTGGGGGAATCTAGGATGAAAAAGGACCTGGGGGTCCTAGTAGATGATAGGCTCAGCAATGGCATGCAATGTCAAGCTGCTGCTAACAAAGCAAACAGAATATTGGCATGCAATAAAAAGAGGATCAACTCCAGAGATAAAATGATAATTCTCCCACTCTACAAGACTCTGGTCCGGCCTCACCTAGAGTATGCTGTCCAGTTCTGGGCACCAGTCCTCAGGAAGGATGTACTGGAAATGGAGCGAGTACAAAGAAGGGCAACAAAGCGATCAGCCCCTACCCTGTCCACCTTTAGGAGATCCTTGAAAACTCATTTATTCAGGGAAGCCTATCCCACACCCACATAACTGTCCCTGAGCCACCCCCATCAAATCATTCTTTGCAGATATTACCTTTTGTACCACCACCCCCTCCCTTTTAGAATGTAAGCTCTACGAGCAGGGCCCTCCTGTACCTTTTGTATTGTACTGTAATTGTGTTGTCCCCCTTATACATTGTAAAGCGCTGAGTAAACTGTTGGCGCTATATAAATCTCGTATAATAATAATAATAATAAAATAAAGGGTCTGGAGGATATTACTAATGAGGAAAGGTTGCGAGCACTGAACTTATTCTCTCTGGAGGAGAGACGCCTGGGAGGGGATATGATTTCAATTTACAAATACCGTACTGGTGACCCCACAATAGGGATAAAACTTTTATGCGGAAGGGAGATTAACAAGACCCGTGGCCACTCATTAAAATTAGAAGAAAAGAGGTCTAACCTTAAACTATGTAGAGGGTTCTTTACTGTAAGAGCGACAAAGGATGTGAAATTCCCTTCCACAGGCTGTGGTCTCAGCGGGGAGCATCGATAGTTTCAAAAAACTATTAGATAAGCACCTGAACGACCGCAACATACAGGAATATACAATGTAATACTGACATATAATCACACACATAGGTTGGACTTGATGGACTTGTGTCTTTTTTCAACCTCACCTATTATATGTAACTATGTAACTATGTCACACCGTATTTTTTTTGGAAAAAATACACTTTTTAAATTAAAAAATAAGACAACAGTAAAGTTAGCTCAATTTTTTTCATATTGTGAAAGATAATGTTACGCCGAGTAAATTGATACTCAACATGTCATGCTTCAAAATTGCGCCCACTCGTAGAATGGCGACAAACTTTGACCCTTAAAAATCTCTATAGACGACGTCTAAAAATTTCTACAGGTAACCTTTTTGAGTTACAGCGGAGTTCTAGGGCTATAATTATTGGTCTCGCTCTAACGATCATGGCGATACCTCACATGTGTGGTTTGAACACCGTTTTCATATGCGGCCGCGACTTACGTATGCATTCGCTTCTGCACACGAGCATGGTGGGACGGGGAGCTTTAAATTTTTTATTTTTTTCCTATTTATTTTACTTTTTATTTTTACACTGTCCTTTTTAAATTTTGGGTCACTTTTATTCCTATTCCAAGAAATGTAAACATCCCTTGTAACAGAAAAAAAGCATGACAGGACCTCTTAAATGTGAGATCTGGGGTCATAAAGACCTCAGATCTTACATTTACACTAAAATGCAATAGAAAAAGAAATTAAAAAAAATATCTTTTTTTTTTGCAAAACAAATAATAAATTTCCCTTTTAAGACCATTGGGCGGAAGTGACGTTTGACCTCGCTTTCGCCATCCTGTGTTATGGAGCCGAGTGGGGCCCATCTTTCCCTCACTCGGCTCCAGGCCTGTCAGGGGAAAGGACGCGATCGTCTCCGCCGCTACTGACTGCTCTGGCAAGCGGTGGAGACGACCGTAGTGGGACGGGAGCCTGTCGCCCACCCCTGATAAAAATGATCCTGTGGCGAATCCGCCACGGAGACCACTTTTTTCTGAAAGAGGACAGTCTGCCGTGGAAGAGGAAACCGGGGTTAGGGCAGCTATCTGCTGCCATAACAATTGTATTCCACATCAAAGTACCGACATACAACGACGGTGGCCGGTCCGTAAGTAGTTAATGGAGCTGGTTCACATATATGTGGGGGCGGTTGCGGTGTGAATTTTAAAAGGGTCCTGTGCGTTTTTCAATCCAGTTCAGGTGCGATTTTAGTGTTAAATTTGAAGGGGTCAGTGCTGTGGGGGGGATGTGAAGGGGTCAGTGCTTAGGGGGTGATATGTGAAGGGGTCAGTGCTGTGGGGGGGGGGGCTGTGAAGGGGTCAGTGCTTTGGGGGTGATATATGAAGGGGTCAGTGTTGTGGGGGGGGGGGGGTGTGAAGAGGGCAGTGCTGTGGTAGTGGTGGGGGAGGGGCGAGATGTGAAACTAGTTAGTATTGCTGGTAAAAGACAGAAAAATAAAGGGTTGCATGTGCTGAAGCTCCTATAGGCTGGTAGAGCAGTTCCTTTATCCCAATAGGCAAGCTTGCTGGGAAGTAGCGACTTATGTTAGGCTTACTGTGACCTTTCATGGTGTTTCACAGCTCATTTGTTCTCCCTATCTTGATTGATGGAGGCTTCACCTCCCTCTCATTCTAAGGCTGGAGGGGCAAAAATCTGCCTACACCATGGGATTGAAAAAGAAAATAATAAAGATTTGATTTCAAATGTATATTTGTATGATGATTTAAAACTGTTGTTTTTTATATATTAAATATTTATTTTTACTCCGTATCCTGAAGTCTATTTTTTTTTTATTTTGAATATATATTTGTATGGCAATTTACAATCGCTTATTTATATTCATTATTTTTTTTCTCTGTATTCCAAAAGCTGTTTTTTATTTTTTTATTTTGAACATGTGAACAGTAAGTAGTTATAGCTACGAAGGGTGGGCCAACTCATTAATGAACCCTACGGACTAAGATTGGGAGGCCATTAAAGTTCATCTGTGTGTAAAGGTAGGCGTCCCAATACTTTTGGTAATATAGTGCATATACAGCGGGTAAATTAAGTATTGAACACGTCACCATTTTTCTAGGTAAATCTATTGGTAAAGGTGATATTGACATGAAATGTTCCCCACATGTCGGTAACATACTTACCAACTGTCCTGAATTTCCCGGGACATTCACGGGATTTAGACTTTTCCCGGATTTAACCATTCCCGGAAAAGGTCCCGGGAAATTCTTATTTTACCGTCTTGTTTTTTTTTCGCCTCCGCCACTGCCGCCACCGCCGCCACCGCCGCTAGAGGTCTGTGGCCAACATAGACAATGTCTCCACCGGCCGCCATTTTCCCGAAGACCAAATTGCTGTTTAGCAATGGTCGGGTGGCTGCCAATAGAATTTGAGCTGTGGCCCTGCCCACCTCCCCCCCCCGCTGCCATCTGTCTGTGACCTGATGTGGGAAGGGGCGGGGGTGGGCGGCGCCACAGCTCAATTGCTATTGGTAGCCACCCAGCAATTTTGTCCCATTCTATTTAGTAATGGCGGCGACTTCGCTGCAATGTCTGATGTAAGGGGGGACTCCGCTGGCAATGTCTGATGTAAGGGGGGACTTTGCTGCAATGTCTGATGTAAGGGGGGACTCCGCTGGCAATGTCTGATGTAAGGGGGGACATACAAAGACACCAAAACAAATCCGTTCAGAAATGAAGTTCTGTGTAATAAAATGGAAGGACACAGAAAGAGTATTGAACACATGAAGAAAGGGAGGTGCAAAAAGGCATGGAAAGCCAAGACACCAGCTGAAATCTATCAGTAATTAGAAAGCAATCCCGCCCCTTGCCTATGCAAATTAAAAGAGAAGTAAAGGTTTTTTTTTCTTTTCTTTTCAGAATCATACTTACCTAGGTGGATGCTGTATCTGTCCCCCAGCGCCTCTACACTGAAAACCGAGCGATCCAACATCGCTGATCACTCGTTTTTCACAGCTCTGTGAGCAGAGAGCTGCAGACTGTCCGTCACAGCTCTCTGCTCATTACCCTCCATGCTCATTGGAGCGCTGAGCTGTGGAGGGGGCGGAGCGGGCAGTCTCAGGCTCTCAGTGTCTCGCTTAAAGGCTGAGATAGGTGTCAGTCCAGGCAACTGGCAGATCCAGACTTCCATTGTCGGGATGACGCGGTGCCTAGACTGATATCCGTGACGTCAGCAGAGAGCGGACTTTAGCCCGCTCTCTGCTGAAAACGGGTCACAGGAGTGCAAAACTAATTGCACTCCTGTGATCCATAGGAGAAGTCCAGCCAAACGAGCTTTGGCTGGACTTCTCCTTTAATATCAGCTGGTTCAGTCTCACCTGATGGCCTATAAAAAGGTGTCTCATTACCAAGGTGTCACACAACAAACATCTCATTATGGGTAAAAGCAAAGAGCTCTCTCAAGACCTTCGCAACCTTATTGTTGCAAAACATACTGATGGCATTGGTTACAGAAGGATTTCTAAACTTCTGAACGTTCCAGTGAGCACTGTTGGGGCCATATTTCGGAAGTGGAAAGAACATCAGTTTCACCATAAACAGGCCACGACCAGGTGCACCTCGCAAGATTTCTGACAGTGGAGTTAAAAGAATTATCAGAAGAGTTGTCCAAGAGCCAAGGACCACTTGTGGAGAACTTCAGAAAGACCTGGAATTAGCAGGTACACAATAAGTAATGCACTCACCCGTCATGGCCTGTATACATGCTCACCACACAACACTCCATTGCTAAAGAAAAAGCACGGTGAAGCTCGGTTAAAGTTTGCTGCACAACATTTAGACAAGCCTGTGAAATACGGGGAGAATATAGTCTGCTCAGAGGAGACCAAAATGGAACTCTTTGGATGCCATAATACACCCCATGTTTGGAGGTCACATCACCCCAAAAACACCCCCACACCAACAGTGAGGTTTGGAGGTGGGAACATCATGGTGTGGGGCTGTTTTTCAGCATATGGTATGGCAAACTTCATATCATTGAAGAAAGGATGAACAGTGATAAAAATCTGCTGCCATCTACCAGGATGATGAAGATGAAACGAGGGCGGACATCCCAGCAAGACAATGATCCCAAACACAAAGCCAAGGAGAAAGAAAATAAAGCTGCTAGAATGGCCCAGCCAATCACCTGACTGGTATCCAATAGAAAATCGATGGAAAGAACTAAAGATCAGAGTTCATAGTGGAGGCCCATGGAACCTTCAAGATTTGAAGACTCTGTGGAAGAATGGTCCAAAATCACACCTGAGCAACACATGTTTGCCCTTGTTGTTGTTTTATCTTTGGATAGTAAAACTTTTTTTTTTGCCAGTAAATACCTTATACAGCCCACTTCCTGTTTCTTGTCTGGTCATTGGCCTAGGCTTATGTCATTATGCACAGCTCTCTCTCTCTCACTCTTTTGAGAGTTTGCCAGGAAGGGGGGGGGGTGAGTCATAAGAGGGCCAATGAGAGCTGCAGGGCTGGAGGTGTGCTTTTGTGTAAATCCAGGAAGTGAACAGGCAGCAGCTTCAGCTGCCGACAGTTAAAATGGTTGCAGTCAGACTCAGGGTCGGGAGATTTCTGCAGCATATTTGGCAAGTACAGAATCACAGTTTATATAAAATAATATGCAAAGTGATTGGAGGGAAGCTTCAGAATGACAAAGATGTCTTTATTAGAAATTATGTGAGCAAGCTGCAGTTCCTCTTGAAGCTGTCATTACCAACAAAGAATTTTGTACCAAGTATTAAATACTTATAATACTAATAAATATTTCAGTTAGTGGGTTCAATACTTTTTCCCTTGTGTTCTTCCATTTTATTACACAGAACTTCATTTCTGAACGGATTTGTTTTGGTGTCTTTGTATGTATGGATTGCATGGGTTGTTACCGACATGTGGGGAACATTTCATGTCCCCACCTTTACCAATAACTTTTACCTAGAGAAATGGTGACGGGTTCAATACTTATTTTACCCACTGTTAACCACTTCGCTACCCGGTCATAGTAATATGACGTCCACAGATGGGATCTCCCATCCTGGGTGGACGTCATATGACAGCCTGGGCTTCCCGGCCGCCTAGGGGGCGCGCGCGCCCGCCGCGTTGCTTGGGACCCGGTGCGTGTGCCCAGCGGCCGCGATGTCCGCCGGGCACCCGCGATTGCCCGTTAACCGGGCCGGACCGTGGACCTGTGTGTGTAAACACACAGATCCACGTCCTGTCAGTTGTGAGGAGAGCGATCTGTGTTCCCAGAACGGAGGAACACTGATCGGTCTCCTCTCCTTGTACGTCCCCTCCCCCTACAGTTAGAATCACTCCCTAGGAAACATATTTAACCCCTTGTGTCCCCCTAGTGGTTAACCCCTTCACTGCCTGTCACATTTATACAGTAATCAATGCAATTTTATAGCATTGATCGCTGTATAAATGTGAATGGTCCCAAAAATGTGTCAAAAGTGTCCGATGTGTCCGCAATAATGTCGCAGTCACGAAAAAAATCGCGATCCCTGCTATTACTAGTAAAAAAAAATATATATATATATTTTTTTTAAATTCCATAAATCTATCCCGTATTTTGTAGACGCTATAACTTTTGCGCAAACCAATCAATATACGCTTATTGCGATTTTTTTTACCAAAAATATGTAGAAGAATACATATCGGCTGAAACTGAGGAAAAAAATTTTTTTTTTTTTTTTAAAAATTGGGATATTTATTATAGCAGAAAGTAAAAAATATTGTGTTTCTTCAAAATTGTCGCTCTTCTTTTGTTTATAGCGCAAAAAATAAAAACCGCAGAGGTGATCAAATACCACCAAAAGAAAGCTCTATTTGTGGGGAAAAAAGGACGTCAATTTCTTTTCAGTACAACGTCGCACGACCGCGCGATTGTCTTTTAAGGTGCAACAGCGCTGAAAACTAAAAATTGGCCTGGGAAGGAAGGGGGTGAAAATGCCCGGTATTGAACCGGTTAAACAATATGGCAATTATTTTTAGCTGGGAGTCGAGAAAAACAGTCACTATACTGAAAGCAGACATCAAAGTGGAGGGACCATCTCCTTATATTGTTTGGATTTTTTAAATCTTTTTTATTTTGATAAATGTTGTAAATGAATGATTTGATCAATGTGATGATTACATGACTCCTATTGCAGGTTCATCATGACCTCCGACCAGGACATAGTTAGGAAGGGATCACATTGCCCCTATGGTAGGTTCATAGTGATCCCTGACCAGGACATAGCCAGGAAGGGATCCCATGGCCCCTATGGTAGGTTCATAGTGATTACTGACAAGGCCGGTGCTACCACTAGGCAAACTAGGCAGCCGCCTAGGACACACTGCTGCCTAGGGCGCACTGCCGCCTAGGGCGCAGCCACGGCCTCTAGGGGTGTTAAAAATAACCGGCTGAGACCAGCGGAATCACTCAGTAACTCCTCAGAAGGCTATCTGCAGGGGGCGGAGTCTTGTTCCGTCCAGATTAGTGGGGGAAGACGAATGAGGAACTCTGAAGGGTGGAGTTGTATGATGTCGTGGAGGAGGCGGGGTTGGACGGTCCGGGGTCATAAAGAGGGTGGAGTGTATGGGTGGTAATGGAGGTGGAGAAGAGCGGAGTTGGTGTCTGGTGTAGTGAGGAGCCAGGATGGGGCTCCGTGCTCATCATGCTGATCATACTCTGCCTGGCGGTGAGTCACCTCTCCACACAGCCTGACTGCCTCGTGTGTGATAGGAGGACCTACTGCCAGGGGGACACCAACCTCAGCTGTCTGCATACTGACTGTGCCCAGTGTGATGTATTGTACCGCCTCCCCACCTGTATACTGTACTGTACACCCCCTACCTGTATATTGTATATCCTCCACCTGTATACTATACACCCGCGCACCTGTATACTGTACACCCCTCCCTCCACCTGTATACTATACACCCCCCCACATGTATATTGTATATCCTGCACCTGTATACTAAACACCCCTCCCTCCACCTGTATACTGTACACCCCCCACCTTTATACTGTACAACCCCCACCTGTATATTGTATATCCTCCACCTGTATACTATACACCCGCGCACCTGTATACTGTATACCCCTCCCTCCACCTGTATACTATACACCCCCCCACCTGTATATTGTATATCCCCCACCTGTATACTGTACACCCCCCACCTGTATATTGTATATCCTCCACCTGTATACTATAATACACCCCTCCCTCCACCTGTATACTGTACACCTCTCCCTCCACCTGTATACTGTACACCCCCCACCTTTATACTGTACACCCCCCACCTGTATACTGTACACCCCTCCCCCCACACACCTGTATACTTCTGCCCCCCACCTGTATACTGTACATCTGCGCACCTGTATACTGTACACCCATCCCTCCACCAGTATACTGTACACCCCCCACCTGTATACTGTACACCCCCCACCTGTATACTGTACACCCATCCCTCCACCAGTATACTGTACACCCCCCACCTGTATACTGTACACCCCTGCCTCCACCTGTATACTGTACACCCCCCACCTGTATACTGTACACCCCCCACCTGTATACTCCCACCTGTATACTGTATACCCCCACCTGTGTACTGTACACCCCCCGCACCTGTATACTGTAGACCCCTGCCTCCACCTGTATACTGTACACCCCTGCCTCCACCTGTATACTGTACACCCCTGCCTCCACCTGTATACTGTACACCCCCCACCTGTATACTGTAACCCCCCACCTGCATACTGTACACCCCCCACCTGTATACTGTATACCCCCCACCTGTATACTTTATACCCCCACCTGTATACTGTACACCCCCTACCTGTATACTGTACACCCCTCCCCCCCACACACCTGTATACTCCTGCCCCCCACCTGTATACTGTACACTTCTGCCCCCCACCTGTATAATGTACACCCCCCCACACACACCTGTATACTGTACACCCCCGCACCTGTATACTGTATACCCCCCACCTGTATACTGTACACCCCCCACCTGTGTACTGTACACCCCCGCACCTGTATACTGTACACCCCTGCCTCCACCTGTATACTGTACACCCCCCACCTGTATACTGTACACCCCTCCCCCCCACACACCTGTATACTCCTGCCCCCCACCTGTATACTGTACACTCCTGCCCCCCACCTGTATAATGTACATCCCCCCCACACACCTGTATACTGTACACCTCCATGACCCCAGCCACCTCCACCATATACATGGGAGGGGCAAAGGGGGTGGAGTCAGGGGCGGAGCTAAGCGGGGCGGCAAAACGAGGTTTCGCCTAGGGTGTCAAAAATCCTTGCACCAGCCCTGCCCATGAGGCATTGCAAGGCTGACAGTTACAAGCATAACTCCCTAAGGCAGAAATATGATGGGCTTGTAGTTCCGCAACAGTTTTGACACCCCTGCCCAAGGCCATCTTTATGTAGAGCAACAATTCTTTTTTTTCAGATCCTCAGAGAGTTCTTTGCCATGAGGTGCCATGTTGAACTTCCAGTGACCAGTATGAGTGAGAGTGATAACACCAAAGTTAACATACCTGCTCCCCATTCACACCTGAGACCTTGTAACACTAACTGCCGGTTCACACAGGGGCGACTTGTCAGGCGACCTAGCCGCCTGACAAGTCGCCTCCCGTTCTGTACTACGGAACCGTTCTAATAGGAGCGACGCAAGTCGCTCCGACTTAGAAAAAGGTTCCTGTACTACTTTTGGGGGTGACTTGAGGCGACTTGCATAGACTTCTATACAGAAGTCGTTTTGCAAGTCGCCGTGGAAGTCGTGTGCAGGTCACCACGGTGAGGCGACCTGCAAGTCGTGCCGCCCCTGTGTGAACCGGGTCTAACGTGTCACATGACACCAGGAAGGGAAAGTGGCTGAGTGGGCCTAATTTGGACATTTTCACTTAGGGGTGTACTCACTTTTGTTGCCAGCACTGTTATACAAACTGTACACTCACTACTTCACATTGTAGCAAAGTGTTATTTCTTCAGTGTTGTCACATGAAATGATAGAATAAAATATTTACAAAAATGTGAGGGGTGCGCTCACTTTTGTGAGATACTGTATCAGTCTGGAAAGGGTTACAAAGCCATTTCTAAGGCTTTGGGACTCCAGCGAACCACGATGAGAGCCATTATCTACAAATAGAGAAAACTTGGAACAGTGGTGAACCTTCCCAGGAGTGGCTGGCTTACCAACATTACTTTAATAGTACGACGATGCAGCCAGGAGGCCATAAAAAAAACCAGAATAACATCTGAAGAACTACAGGCCTCACTTGCCTCAGGTAAGATCAGTGTTCATGATTCAACAATAAGAAAGAGACTGGGAAAAAAATGGCATCCATGGGAGAGTTGGAAGGCCAAAGCCATTGCTGACCAAAAAGAACACAAAGGTCATCTCACATTTGCCAAAAACCACCTTGATATGTAGACTTTTGGGCAAATATTCTGTGTACTGATGAGACAAAAGTTGAACTTTTTGGAAGGTATGCGGTCCGTTACATCTGGCGTAAAACTAACACAGCATTTCATAAATAGAATATCATACCAACAGTCAAACTCGTGGTGGTGGTAGTGTGATGATCTGGGGATGCTTTGCAGCTTCAGGACCTGGACGACTTGCCATAATTGATGGAACCATAAATTGCGCTCTACCAGGAAATCCTGAAGGAGAATGCCCGGCCATCAGTTCCTGACCTCAAGCTCAAGAGCACTTGGGCTCTGCAGCAGGACAATGATCCGAAACACACCAGCAAGTCCACCTCTGAAGGGTTCAAAAAAACAAAATTGGGCTGTGGCCTAGTCGAAGTCTGGACCTCAATCCAATTGTGATGCTGTGGCATAACCTTAAACAGGTCGTTCATGCTTGAAAACCCTCTGTGGCTGAATTCAAACAATTCTGGACTGAAGAGTGGGCCAAAATTCCTCCATAACGATGTGAAAGACTCATTGCCAGTTATCACAAACGCTTAATTGCAGTTGTTGCCGCCAAGGGTGGCACAACCAGTTTTTAGGTTTAGGGGGGGAAATGACTTTTTCACATAAGGCCAGGCAGGTTAGGACAGCTTTTTTCTTCTTAATTAATGAAATCATCATTTAAAAACTGCATTTTGTATTTACTCGGGTTATCTTTGTGTAACACAGGCATACCCCACTTTTACGTACACAATGGGACCAGAGCATGTATGTAAAACGAAAATGTACTTAAAGTGAAGCAATACCTTTTTTCACTTCTTATTGCATGTACTGCATTGCAGTAGACATTTACAGGCAAAGCTGATTACCTAGGCAAGCTGGCCGACCCCAAAATTGGATATGCTGTAGTCCTGGGTCCCCTCTCGGTGCACCCCAAGGTCCCTGTTCCCAGGGGAGGTGGGGTGGTCCCTGTCCCCAGGGGGGATGGGGTGGTCCATGTCCCCAGGGGAGGTGGGGTGGTCCCTGTCCCCAGGGGAGGTGGGGTGGTCCCTGTCCCCAGGGGAGGTGAGGTGGTCTCACTCACCGTGCTGCAGGGTCAGGCTGATGTAGATTCCAGCCAGCATATTCTGGCTATGGCACTTGTGTCCACTGTTGTACGGTGTTGTAGTTCATGAGAAAGCATAGAGTGCTGCGGCCAGCTACCTTCCCAGTACTTGTTTATTGTTGCTTCAGCTCCCTTCAGCAACAGCACAGAGTAGATGATCAGCATGGGAGGCCGCATCTCCACTCCATGGGCTCTCTGAGGGAGATCTCCGTGAAGGGACAGGGCTGGGAGACAAGCCTGAGGTGTCCTACGTCGTTCCGTGAAGCCGGCTGCACCAGTGTGCTGGAAGTTTTTCCAGGAGAAGAAGGCACCGGAGGGCTCTGTGCAAAGGAGGGAATGGGGATGACTTGAGGGGTCCTAGAACTGGGGAGGACACTGGGCTGAGCGACAATTTAAGGGGCAGGACAGAGGGACCAGCCGAGAACGTTGGTGGAGAATGTGAGACTGAATAGCGGCTGCCTAATGCTGGTGCCTGCCCTGAGCCGAGCGGTGTCTGGCAGTGCGCCCTGCTTGTTAGGACATGCGAGCCTGGTGTCACCCGGGTGCGGGCCGCACCTCCTTAGCGACGCCACTGTTGGTACTTGTGAGACATTTTACCTACACTCGCGGGTATGTAAAGTGAGGTTACGTAAAGCGGGGTATGTCTGTAGTAAAAAATTTTGATGAACTGACAAATATGCAAAAAAAATATCATGAAGGGAGCAAATACTTTTTCACAACATTGTATATACTATACTATATATATATATATATATATATATATATATATATATATATACCCTGTTTCCCCCAAAATAAGACCTAGCGTGATTGTCGGTGATGGCTGCAATATAAGCCCTACCCCCCAAATAAGCCCTAGTTAAAGTCCTTGTAGGTCTTTTTTTCAGGGTATTGCTTCTTTTTGGGGAAACAGGATAGGGCTTATTTGGGGGGTAGGGCTTATATTGCAGCCATCACCGACAATCTTGCTAGGTCTTATTTTCGGGAAAACAGGGTATATATATAGATATATAGATATTGTTTTTTCTCTCCTCTGAAAACAAAACGATTGAAGTTGATGTGATGGCCATTTCTGTTTTCAAACTGGATAGTTCTGTAAAATACAGCAGTTGGGGTGGGATTTCCCATGAACGAAACAGAGCAGAGAGGTCTCAGAGGTAGGTGAGTCTCAGTGACTGGTGCCTAGACATCTCCCATTCTTCTTTTTATTAAAGCCCAAATCAGGAAAAATATTAAAATGATCCCTTTCATTTGGGCTGTGCCACCCCTGCAAGGGTTAACAGATAGTTTAGTCTAGGGGAGAAGAGAAACAGTTTTACTTACCTGATTCTACGTTCCCCCAGTAGATGGCGCTCCCCTATGCTACAGCGGCAGACTGTCCCTCAGTGTCATTATATCCAATGCAGGGCTAAGGTCCCTGCTTTAGTCTTGATGATCTGAGGACCTTAGACCGGTGGAGCTTGGGGGAAAAGAAGCTGTGGGGAGGAGTGAAGGATTGGGTAAGTAAATCTTTTTTCTTTTGTTCCCCTAGACCTAAATGAGCAATTAAACACAGCCCTACTGTAAGAGATGATTTTTCTGTTGGCCAGAGTTGGGCTTTAAAGTACTGTATACGTGACCCCTTACCTGGTAAAACAACCTTTTCAGTTTAAAATAGAATGCAAGGCATTTGTGTATACAGTATATTAATATATATATATATATATATATATATATATATATATATATATATACTGTATATAATTTTTTTAAGTAATCACATAATCTCTGTTCTTAGCTGCATAAGGGTCTCAGAGGTCTAGGGGTGGAGAAACAGCATCGCACTGATCTTCCCCATGGCTGTGCAGGGAGGCGTGTTAGCACAAGCCTGATCATTGTAAGGACAATGATCACAGTCAGAAAACTAACCACACTGGGATGAATGTGCTCTCATGCCTAGCGATCAGTTCACAATAGGAAAGCAGGGGGACTGGCAGTATCATCAAGTCTATCACACAAAGGAAGCAATACAAAGAGAACAGGATACTTTTAAATACAACTACATGAATATGAAATGTTGGAGTAATATATTCTTTAACCACTTGCTTACTGGGCACTTCCCCCCCCCCCCCCCTCCTGCCCAGACCAATTTTCAGCTTTCAGCGCTGTCGCACTTTGAATGACAATTGCGCGGTCATACAACACTGTACCCAAACTAAATTTTTATCATTTTTTTCCCCACAATTAGAGCTTTCTTTTGGTGGTATTTAATCACAGCTGGGATTTTTATTTTTTGCTAAACAAACAAAAAAGATGGAAAATTTTGAAAAAAAAAAAAAATCATGTTTCATAGTTTGTTATAAAATTTTGCAAACTGGTAATTTTTCTCCTTCATTGATATGCGCTGATGAGGCGGCACTGGTGGGCACTGATAGGCTGCACTGATAGGCACAGTTAAGGCTGCACTGATAGGCACAGTTAAGGCGGCACTGATAGGCACAGTTAAGGCAGCACTGATGGGAACAGATAAGGCGGTACTGATGGGCACAGATAAGGCGGCACTGATGGCCACTGATGGGCGCTGATGGGTGGCACAGATGGGTGGCACAGATGAGTGGCACAGATGAGTGGCACTGATAGGTACCACTGATGGGGGGGCACTGATGGGCGGCACTGATGGGGGGCACTGATGGGCAGTGATGGGCAACACTGATGGGCACTGGTAGGTGACACTGATGGGCACTGGTAGGTGGCACTGATGTGCAGCACTGTTGCACTGATGTGGGCGCTGATGGGTGGCACTGTGGGCGCTGATAGGTGGCACTGATGGGTGGCACTGTGGGCGTTGATGGGTGGCACTGTGGGCACTGATGGGTGACGCTGGTGGGCACTGGTAGGCGGCACTGCTGCCTATTGCTGTGGGGGCAGATGATCGCCATGATTGGGACTGATGTCCCTCTCACAGCCACCGGTGATCGGGTTTTTTTTTCCTACTCACGCTGTCAGCGCGAGGAGGAAAAATAGGCAATTACCGGCTCTGTTTACATCACATGATCAGCTGTCATTGGCTGACAGCTGATCATGTGGTAAGGGGTCGGGACCGACCCCCTACTCTGATCTGTGATCAGGCGAGTCTCATAGACTCGCTGATCACCGCGCGCGCCGCGCGCGCCCTGCAGGGGGGTGCGCAGGCCGCTCGTGCACGGGACGACGTCAATAGACGTCGTCCTGGCAATGTAGATCCGCGCTGTTGCCGTCATTTGGCAATAGCACGGATCTGAAGAGGTTAAATCACAATACATGCACATGATATAATTTTATTTTATTGCGTTACTTAAAATTATCACTAGATGTCACTGCTGAACAGAACATGTGAGGACTGAAGCTGCTATTACTCCTACTAAGTAGTAAGTGTTTCTTTTGCTGTGTATTGTTAAAGTTAAAATACAGTGCATCCGGAAAGTATTCACAGCGCTTCACTTTTTCCACATTTTGTTATGTTACAGCCTTATTCCAAAATAGAATTGGTGCACATCCATTTTTAGATCTCTCCAGAGATGTTCAATCAGGTTCAAGTCTAGGCTCTGGCAGGGCCAATCCTAGGGTCACAGACGCCTGGGTGCAGAAATATTTCTGGCTCCCCCATATGGGAGTGGTCATCTTACTAACTCCTCCCCTTTACAAATGTTTCTATGGCAAAGACTCAAACACAGAGATGCTTCCCTAAGGAGTCTTTGTTACCCTGGGATCCTCCCATGATCTCTTAACAATAAACACTAATAGGATCTGGAGAGGGGTCTCACTAATGGACACAGAGAGGGTTTCTGTTAGAGACTCTGTTAGAAAGAGCCCCCAGACATACTGCAAACACAGTACAGGAGATGGTCAGAGACTGCAGACATGATACAAGAGATGGTCAGAGACTGCAGACATGATACAGGAGATGTCAGAGACTGCAGACATGATACAAGAGATGGTCAGAGACTGCAGACATGATACAAGAGATGGTTAGAGATTGAAGACATGATACAGGAGATGGTCAGAGATTGAAGACATGATACAGGAGATGGTCAGAGACTGCGGAAATGATTCAAGAGATCAATGCCTCAAATGCAGCCTCATCAGTGCCCATCAAATGCAACCTACCAGTGCCCACCAATTGCAGCCTACCAGTGCCCACCAATTGCAGCCTACCAGTGCCCACCAATTGCAGCCTGCCAGTGCCCACCAATTGCAGCTTGCCAGTGCCCACCAATTGCAGCCTACCAGTGCTCATCAAATGCAGCTTATCAGTGCCAACCAATTGCAGCCTGCCAGTGCCCACCAATTGCAGCTTACCAGCGCCCACCAATTGCAGCCTACCAGTGCCCATCAAGTGCAGCTTATCAGTGCAGATCAAATGCAGCCTGCCAGTGCCCATCAAATGCAGCCTGCCAGTGCCCATCAAATGCAGCCTGCCAGTGCCCACCAATTGCAGCCTGCCAGTGCCCACCAATTGCAGCCTGCCAGTGTCCACCAATTGCAGCCTACCAGTGCCCACCAAATGCAGCCTTATCAGTGCCCACCAAATGCAGCCTTATCAGTGCTCATCAAATGCAGCCTCATCAGTACCCATAAAATGCAGCCTACCAGTGCCCATAAAATGCAGCCTACCAGTGCCCACCAATTTCAGCCTACCAGTGCCCACCAAATGTAGCTTATCAGTGCCCAACAAATAAAAATATATAAATAAATAAAATATAATATCATACAATCCCATATACACAATCTTATACCCACAGTTGATCCAGAGGAAGGTGAAAACCCCCAGCAAAGCATGATCCAATTTGCTACAGCAGGGGAAAAGATTCCTTTCTGATCCCCGAGAGGCAATCTGATTTTCCCTGGATCAACTTTACCTATAACTGTTAGTACCCAATTATATAATGTGCATTTAGGAAATAATCCAGGCCTTTCTTAAAGTTCCTGCCGCTGAAAAACATATCCACAGCATGATGCTGCCACCACCATGCTTAACTGTAGGGATGTTATTGGCCAGGTGATGAGCGGTTCCTGGTTTCCTCCAGACATGACACTTGCCATTAAGGCCAGAGTTCAATCTTTGTTTCATCAGACCAGAGAATTTTGTTTCTCATGGTCTGAGAGTCCTTCAGGTGCCTTTTGGCAAACTCCTGGTGGGCTGTCATTGACTGAGGAGTGGCTTCTGTCTGGCCACTCTACCATACAGGCCTGATTAGTGGAGTGCTGCGGAGATGGTTGTTCTTCTGGAAGGTTCTCCTCTCTCCACAGAGAAACGCTCTGTCAGAGTGACCATCGGGTTCTTGGTCACCTCCCTGACTAAGGCCCTTCTCCTCCGATCGCTCAGTTTGGCGGCCCGCTCTAGGAAGAGTCCTGGTGGTTCCAAACTTCTTCCATTTACGGATGATGGAGGCCACTGTGATCATTGGAACCTTCAATGCTGTAGAAATCTTTCTGCACCCTTTCTCAGATCTGTGCCTCGATACAATCCTGTCTCACAGGTCTACAGGCAATTCCTTGGACTTCATGGCTTGGTTTGTGCTCTGACATGCACTGTTAGCTGTGGGACCTTATATAGACAGTTGTGTGCCTTTCTAAATCATGTCCAACCAGCTGAATTTACCACATGTGGACTCCAATCAAGTTGTAGAAACATCTCAGGGATGATGAGTGGAAACAGGATGCACCTGAGCTCTATTTTGAGTGTCATGACAAAGGCTGTGAATACTTATGTATATGTGATTTTTTTGTTTTTTATTTTTAATAAATTTGCTAAGATTTCAAACAAAATTTTTTCACGTTGTCATTATGGTGTATTGTTTGTAGAATTTTTTGAAAAATAATGAATTTATTCCATTTTGGAATAAGGCTGTGACATAACAAAATGTGGAAAAAAGTTTAGCGCTGTGAATACTTTCCGAATGCACTGTTTACAGTATAGGCAAGTAAAAAGCATTCCAATATTCAAAAATTTTCAGTTCAACTGTAGTATTTTTCCATGCAACACAAGGAAAGCTTTTTTTTTTCTCTTTTTTCATATATTTTTCTTTAAATTGTATAGCTTGCTGGAAAATGCATGCTACATTGCTACTAATTATTTGTTAACATTGTAGTTGTAACTCTATATTGCATCAGTGTTTTCCTATTTTTGGCCAGTTACATATCATGGCTGCTTTCTACCTGTATTTTTTTTTTTTTTTTACAGTTAAGAATTGACCATAGGTACCATGAAAAACATTGCGGCAAACTAAATTATGTCATATTATAGTTGATAGGCAGCTAGGAAGCGACCCAACTGCCTATTTTCAACACCTGTGTGAGAGAGCCCTTAGAGAGAATTTACAGCGCACAAGCAGTGTGACATTTCGTGCCTGAAGTCCTCTGGGGTATGTGATGTTGTGTTATCCCAGGAGGCTGCATGTGGCTGGCATCACGCGTTCTCACCTGGACGACACAGGGAAAACCCCAGTGTTCTTTACTTTAAAAAAAAAAAAAAGGTATTTGTGAAAAAAAAAAAAAAGAAAAAAAGTTTGTAAATGTAGTATAGAAGGAAAAAGGAGTCAAATAAAATAACATAAAGTAGGTCAAATGTAGGGGTACATGTGGGAATTTTTGTTGCTCTGATGTTGCTAACACCATGGCCAATATACAAGTACATACAAGCACAGTTAAGTGTAATTGCTATGTCAATAACCTGATAAACCAGCATTTCCTCCTCAGACAGAGGTTTTCCCTCTCAGGTTTTCCCGGCAGGCACGTGACTTTACAGAACGTAGGTAATACGCTCTACAAGAATATCCATCACTGACAACCAGCTTAGATAAGCGTTTGCAAGAAGCACTTGAATTTAAAGTTGAACTTTAGAAATATATTAAAGACCCGGTTGGGTTCAATCCGATCATCCACATCCTATGATGATTTGTCTGCTAGGGACGCCGCAATGCACTATAGTAGCATTCACTACTACAGTTTTAGTATTTCTCCTATTGATGTCACTTGTTGCCTGAATTTGTTCAAAATAAGTACATTTAATGGACTAACTGACTAACACAGGGTTTTAGATTGCATTAGCAGGTCACTGATTCCCTATACTGTTGTGGAGCTTGACCAGGGTAGATCAGAGGTAACCTGACCCTTAAGCAACATTTGGCCAACAACCTAACTCCTCGTTCCGGAGTCCCCACAGAAGACACATTACTCTCGAGTGGAGTTAAATAGCCAAAAACCATAACATCACAGATAGGGTAAGGTTGAAGGTACCATATGACAATACCAAAAAGCCTTTTGTCCGTAGTACCGGTTAAAGCGGAGGTCCACCCATATAAAAGTCAGCAGCTACAAAGAGTGTAGCTTCTGACTTTATTTAATCGGACACTCACCTGTTCCACGGTCCAGCGATGGGGGCGAACGAAGCCCCGCTCCTCTCCCCCTCCTCTCTGCGGCGCCGGCATTGTCACTGTGGGCGCCCGGCTGTGGCTTCACAGACGGGCACGCAATGCGCATGCACGAGCTGCGCTGCACACTGTGACTGGCCGGGCAATCATCTGGGACCTGTAACGTGTCCCAGATGATTGCCGAGAGGGAGGGAGAGGCGAACTTTCTTCCGGTACCGCGGTGCCCCGGGAGGAAGTGGAAGCTGGATCCCACCCCCCCACCCCCACAAAAAATGACATGGCAAATGTGGGTGGAACTCCGCTTTAACTACATTATCTGGAGACAAATTATTCTATCAGTCCTTTTGATAACAGAATTCCTTATTACCACCAATAGAGTCCCAAGGGCACCAGAAAAACGCTGTGGTTTTGGGCCTTTACTGAGTTTCACTGGCACTTGGTCATGCCACGTATTGCTTTTCTTTGACTTGCCTCTTGGGCAGACTTTTTGGCTAGTCCAGAGCAATTTGTATACTGGCCAAAAGGCCCATTTTGTGTATTGCACTTGGCAATCTTAATTTTTCATATATTTATTGGAATTTATTGGAATGAGCACTTGCACTGCACGTTTGCTGTTTTTTTTTTTTTTACTTACAGAGATGGATGGTTCAGATGTTTTAGTGCCTGCTCTGATGTCTGGGGGAGGATCTGTGGAACTACAGATCTTTTACCTCTTCCAAGTAGGGGTCTCTCTTTTGGAGAGCCCAAACCTCAACTCGGAGGACCGGCTTCGGCAGATCCCTGAGGAGTTGGGTCTACATGGCCTCCACCTAGGTGTACCAGAGTACCTTGCCCCTGTCAAGAGCTATGTGCCCCAGTTTTCACGGGATGAGGCCCTTTCTCTTTGGAGGCTGATCCATTATTTTACCTTTGATTTTTTTTATGTGTGCTTTGATTTCATGATTATGTAAATTGAACTATCAACACATAGTGGTAATGTGGATACTGGTGGTAGATAATACTCAGTGCCACGTCCTGATATATTACATGTAAAGGGAGAAAAATTGGGCTTTGGACTTTCTTGGCACAGTAAACACTATAGTAGATCTGATTAAAAATCCAATTTATTGAAGATTATTTAAAAATATAAAAAGGACAAAGACAGAAATAAGTTCATAACCATACATTTACAATTTATACACTCCATACAAAGCTCTGTAGTATAGAAATCAATTATGCAGTAATTGGGGTTACCAATATACATACGATTATATAGAAATTAAAGAAGAGCTATGCAGAGATAGTGATCGAAGGTAGGAATTCGCTCAACATGTTGCACGCCAAAGCGCTTCTTCAGGAGCACAGAACAAATTACTGGAATATACAAAACATCCAATAAAAACAATGAAGATAAACATAATAAAAGAAGCTAAATAGTCAAGATATTACAGGTTTGGTATCACCGTCACTAAGGCCCTATGGGTGGTGCTAAAACACAGTCAGGGTAATATTCAAATACCATGGGGACATATGTAACATGATAGTGATATTGGTACAAAGCATATATGCCTAGTTTAGTCTATTCGAATCACGGCGATTGTGACTGCCAGGGAGGGGAAGAATGTTGCAGAGGAATATGTAAAAATAGAACAAAAGGAAAGGAGGGAAAGGGAAGGGAAGGGAAAAGGGGAACAAAAAGGGGGGGGGGGGGAGTAAAGTAAGGAAAGGGAGAAAAGAAGGGAAAAAGGAGAAAGATAGGAAAATAAAAATAATGATTCACTTCACAGCTCCAGAAAAAAAAAATGCTGCTATCTGCTATGACCTAAATCCAAATCATCCAAAGTCAATAAACAGGGTCAGAGGGAGGGATGATTGACAACTGAAGGTCTCCGACTGAAGCTCTTCCCCACAGACTTTCCCTCAGAGTTCCTCCCCATCAGTCCTTTTCTTTTGAACAATCCTGTAAGTGACCACTACGAACATTAAAAAAAAAAAACATTTAACTACACGCTACCTGTTTCCCCTTCCACACACTCATGTAGGCCCTGTGCTTATTTCCCTTCTTTCATAGCTACGGCCAATCCCTTAGAAACCGAACTTCAGAAATATAAGCACCTAAAAATATCATGGTGGGCCAGCTTGGTTCAGTCCAATTATCCACATCCTATAACTGTCTGGCCAATAGGGACACTTCAATACACTGTATTAGTGCTCGCTATGTATGGTAAGCCAGGTCATATTGCAGAGAGATAGGAGTAATTTCCCTGTCAGAAAAAAAAGAGCATCAGTACTCCCATTCCTCCACCACTCAGGAATCGCCTTGTATTTTTGTCACTGAATACTTGACTGAACCAGGTTTAAAGGAAGGGCAAATAAGGGGAAGCACAGGGAGAACTTGCAAGTCAATGCAGATAGTTACCTTTGGATGAGTGAGTGTACAGCTTGTATAACAGTGTAAAATTCTCCTCTCCAAGCCACTTTTCCTCATTGCCACTTTGAACCCAGATATGGGGGGTTGTAAAAGCCCTCTCAGCTCACAGACCAAGTGTTAAAAATAAAGCCACCTTGTGATCTCAGAAATGGAGGGATCGCTGGTGTCCACGTTTATTAGGAAGGATATGCACAGACCTGACATTGACAGCCCTTGTTTAGGACCGCCCCTCTAATGCCCCGTACACACGGTCGGATTTTCCCGACGGAAAATGTGTGATAGGACCTTGTTGTCGGAAATTCCGACCGTGTGTAGGCTCCATCACACTTTTTCCATCGGATTTTCCAACACACAAAGTTTGAGAGCAGGCTATAAAATTTTCCGACAACAAAATCCGTTGTCGGAAATTCCGATCGTGTGTACACAAATCCGACGCACAAAGTGCCACGCATGCTCAGAATAAATTAAGAGATGAAAGCTATTGGCCACTGCCCCGTTTATAGACCCGACGTACGTGTTTTACGTCATCGCGTTCAGAACGATCGGATTTTCCGACAACTTTGTGTGACCGTGTGTATGCAAGACAAGTTTGAACCAACATCCGTCGGAAAAAATCCTAGGATTTTGTTGTCGGAATGTCCGAACAAAATCCGACCGTGTGTACGGGGCATAACACTTTTCACCCACAAGGTTTAGATGTAGAGATTAAGCCCTATGGATGAAACACATAAGAGGATGGCCCTAAACAAGAGATGTCAATGTCAGCTTGTGGATATCTTTCCTAATATACAGTACATGGACACCAGTGATCTCTCCAGTGTGCGGTGGCCAGTGATCCCTCCGGTATGCAGTACCTTTCTTTTTAATTCATGCAGGTAGTACTGTGGTTGGCATTCCCTTTTCCTCCTCAGAGTTTGGAAATATTGAGACAACAAACAACTTTTTGTCAAATTAGATTTTTTTTTTTTTTTAATATATTAATTACATTCATAACTTACATAAATACATACCCCCCCCCCCCTTCTTTGTGCCTTGTTGTCGCACACCCAACATAAAATAAAATTGGACTGAAGAATATTATCTTCCTTCTTTCTCTTAACTAAAAAAAAAGGTGTAGAATAGCAGACAGTAAATATGTAACCCACATACATCATATACAGTATATAAATCTCATACAATATTCCCCACTGTTATGACTCAGCCTATTGTAGTGTCCAGAATTATTTCTATACATATATACACGTTTCATTATCAGCTTTGCTTCTACCACTGTTGACTGATGAAGCCTGGCTATGTCTTTTATTCACAGACATAAACCATCAACAACTTTTAAAGTATATTCCCACTTTTGCAGCCAAATTGGGATAACACCTATTTTATATTTGTTACAGGTTCACATGAACATAACTACCTTAAAAAAAGAAAAAAAATGCTGGTTACATTATTAGGTGCTTTTTACGTGCCTAAAATTTTTTACACGCTCTCCCTGTTTTGACATAATGAAACCTGTTGTCTGTACTGTGCTTCCAGTTCTTCATTATCAGTCAAATGCCCCGTAAACATGATCAGAAATTCCGCCAGCAAAAGGTCCGATGAGAGCTTTTGGTCAGAAAATCCGACCGTGTGTATGCTCCATCGGACTTTTTCTGGCAGAATTCCAGCCAGCAAAAGATTGAGAGCAGGTTCTCTATTTTTCGGTCGGAAAAAGTTCCTATCTGAAAATGCGTTCGTCTGTATGCAATTTGAACACGCAAAAAATCACGCAAGCTTGGAAACAATTCGACGCATGCTCGGAAGCATTGAACTTCATTTTCTCGGCTCGTCGTAGTGTTATACGTCACCGCGTTCTTGACGGTCGAAAGTTCAGAGAAATTTTGTGTGACCGTGTGTATGCAAGGCAAGCTTGAGCCGAATTCCGTCAGAAAAACCATCCAAGTTTTTTCTGACGGAATTTCTGATCGTGTGTACGCGGCATTAGGCCGGCCATTGACAGTGCAACAGGTGATCAACAGGTGATCAATCGATCAACTTAGTACATTCAGCCTGCCCTTTAATGGTTCGAACTGTGTATGGCCAGTCTTAACCACTTGCTGCCTAAGGTACGTGATATGATGTCCTGGGCTTTGAGTGGGGCTATCTGAATGATGGGTGCAGCTGCAGGCATCATCCAGATACCATTCTTTTCTGCTGGCGATTCCCTGCACTGTAAAAACAATCATAGTGGCCGTTCAGCCGCTTGATCATTTTTATAGGCAGCGGGAGAGCAAATTCCCCCTCTCCCTCCTGCCGCCCTCCGGTGCTTCTACCGGCTCACTCGTGCGATCGTCGAGCCGGAGAAGGAATTCGCCTGCACCAGAAGTTGAGCATAGAGATTTCAGGTGACCAGATGGTCCCCGGCAGTCTCTATGACCTTCAGAGGCCCGGGCACGATGTTATGATGTCATGTCCGGGCCGGCGGAAGTAAACATTGCCAGGGACTCGGCTGGAAAGGCCGAAAAAATTTTTTTCTTTTGATCTATCCTGCCTAGAGGAGAGATGTGGGGTTTATAGTCTTATAGACCCCACATCTCTCCATAAAGAGGACCTGTCCTGCACTATTCCTATTACAAGGGATGTTTACATTCCTTGTAATAGGCATAAAAGTGATACAAAAAAAATAATTTAAAGGGAAAGTGTGAAAATAAAAAAATTCTAACAAAATAAACAATCAAATTAATAAATAATTAAAGTGCCCTCATGCTTGCGCGCTCCCACATGTGTAAACGGCATTCAAATCACACATGCGAGGTATCACCACGAAATTTAGAGCGAGACCAACAATTTGAGCACTAGACCTTCTCTGTAACTCTAAACAGGTAACCTGTAAAAAAATTTAAAGTGTCACCTATGGAGATTTTTAAGTACCAAAGTTTGGAGCCATTCCACAAGTGTGCCCAACTTTAAAGCATGACATGTTAGATATTTGATTCCTCGGCATAACATCATCTTTCACATCATATAAAAAAATTGAGCTAACTTTACTGTTTTTTTTTTTAAATTCATTAAACTGTCCATAAAGACATGGGTGAGCGAATTTGGTGTGGAGGAACTTGACTGGCCTGCACAGGGTCCTGACCTCAACCCGATAGAACACCTTTGGGATGAATTAGAGCGGAGAATGCGAGCCAGGCCTTCTTCTCCAACATCAGAGCCTGAGCTCACAAATGCGCTTCTGGAAGAATGGTCAAACATTCCCATAGACCGGCTCCTAAACCTTGTGGACAGTCTTCCCAGAAGAGTTGAAGCTGTTATAGCTGCAAAGAGTGGGCCAACTCAATATTGAACCCTACAGACTAAGACTGGGATGCCATTAAAGTTCATGTGCGTGTAAAGGCAGGTGTCCCAATACTTTTTTTTTAAATAGTGTGTGTGTGTGTGTGTGTGTGTGTGTATATATATATATATATATATATATATATATATATATATACAGTATCTCACAAAAATGAGTACACACCTCACATTTTTTTATATATTTTATTCTATCTTTTCATGTGACAACACTGAAGGAAAGACACTTTGCTACAATGTGAAGTAGTGAGTGTACAGCTTGTATAACAGTGTAAATTTGCTGTCCCCTCAAAATAACTCAACACACAGCCATTAATGTCTAAACCACTGGCAACAAAAGTGAGTACACCCCTAAGTGAAAATGTCCAAATTGGGCCCAACTAGCCATTTTCACTCCCCGGTGTCATGTGACTCATTAGGGTTACTCAGGTGTGAATGGGGAGCAGATGTGTTAAATTTGGTGGTATCGCTCTCACTCTCTCATACTGGTCACTGGAAGTTCAACGTGGCACCTCATGCCAAAGAACTCTCTGAGGATCTGAAAAAAAGAATTGTTGCTCTACATAAAGATGGCCTAGGCTATAAGAAGATTGCCAAGACCCTGAAACTGAGCTGCAGCATGGTGGCCAAGACCATACAGCGGTTTAACAGGACAGGTTCCACTCAGAACAGGCCTCGCCATGGTCCACCAAAGAATTTGAGAGCACATGCTCAGCATTATATTCCAAGGTTGTCTTTGGGAAATAGACGTATGAGTGCTGCCAGCATTGCTGCAGAGGTTGAAGGGGTGGGGGGTCAGCCTGTCAGTGCTCAGACTCTACGCCGCATACTGCATCAAATTGGTCTGCATGGTTGTTGTCCGAGAAGAAAGCCTTATCTAAAGATGATACACAAGAAAGCCCGCACACAGTTTGCCGAAGACAAGCAGACTAAGGACATGGATTACTGGAACCATGTCCTGTGGTCTGATGAGACCAAGATAAACTTATTTGGTTCAGATGGTGTCAAGCGTGTGTGGCGACAATCAGGTGAGGAGTACAAAGACAAGTGTGTCTTGCCTACAGTCAAGCCTGGTGGTGGGATTGTCATGGTCTGGGGCTGCATGAGTGATGCCGGCACTGGGGAGCTACAGTTCATTGAGGGAACCATGAATGCCAACATGTACTGTGACATACTGAAGCAGAGCAATGATCCCCTCCCTTCAGAGACTGGGCCGCAGGGCAGTATTCTAACATAACAACCCCAAACACACCTCCAAGATGACCACTGCCTTGCTAAAGAAGCTGAGGATAAAGGTGATGGACTGGCCAAGCATGTCTCCAAAGCTAAACCCTATTGAGCATCTGTGGAACATCCTCAAATGGAAGTTGGAGGAGCACAAGGTCTCCAAAATCCGCCAGCTCTGTGATGTCGTCATGGAGGAGTGGAATAAGACTCCAGTGGCAACCTGTGAAGCTCTGGTGAACTCCATGCCCAAGAGGGTTAAGGCAGTGCTGGATAATAATGGTGGTCACACAAAATATTGACACTTTGGGCCCAATTTGGACATTTTCACTTAGGGGTGTACTCACTTTTATTGCCAGCGTTTTAGACAATAATGGCTGTGTGTTGAGTTATTTTGAGGGGACAGCAAATTTACACTGTTATACAAGCTGTACACTCATTACTTTACATTGTAGCAAAGTGTTATTTCTTCAGTGTTGTCACATGAACAGATAGAATAAAATATTTACAAAAATGTGAGGGGTGTACCCACTTTTGTGAGATACTGTATATATCTATATATACAGTAGAAGTCCCAATTTCTGATGTTTGAATTACCTGGGAATCTCCATCCCTATCAAATTTAATCTCCCCTCAAATAAAAACAAAAAACAAGTGAAAGGACTGCTTTCATGTCTCGGGATGAATGACAAATGTGTGCCTGGCTGGGGCAGGGTGACAGACGAACCACAATACTCAGCAGCTCATACGGAGGTAGCGCTACAGACACTTTAAAGTGAACTGCTTCCAGACCAGCCTGCACAGGTATAAATCCATTTAAAAACGTTTCATTTTATTATTCTTTATTGTATTTACTTTTACGCGTGTTCTTTTAAAGCGGAGTTCCACCCAAAAATTGAACTTCTGCTTTAAGTGCTGGTGACCCCCTGACATGCCACATTTGGCATGTCATTTTTTTGGGGGGTGGGACGGGTACTCAGTTTTTACAGGCACCTAGCTGCCACTTCCTCCTCTGGCTCTGCGGCGCCGTAATGAAGATCACCTCTCCCTCCATGCAATCTTCTTGGACACGTCACAGGTCCCAGAAGATTGCCCGTCCATTTACAGCGTGCAGTGTGGCTGGTACATGCGCAGTGCGCACCCGGCTGTGAAGCCACAGCCGGACGCCCACAGTTAGAATGCCGGCGCCGCGGAGAGGAGGATTTGTGCGCTCGTAATCACTGGACCATGGGACAGGTGAGTGTCTGTTTATTAAAAGTCAGCAGCTACACTTTTTGTAGCTGCTGACTTTTAAATGGGTGGAATTCCGCTTTACGCTCAGGTTGATGTACCAGTTTGCTTATTTCCTTGTGAAAACCCAACTTGGGTGAAAATGTTTTATTTAGCCTTGAATAGGTTGGAGAAACATCAACCAGCCAGAACCATTTTGCATATTTTGCATGCTTTAAAAAATCATTTTAGGCCTGAAGATTATTTAACATTTTCTTAATATTTTCTACAAGCCGAGACGCTGGAAAATAAAATGGTAGTTCCAAATTTTTATGCAGTATTACTGCAACAATATTTATCGCGCAAAAATTCAGTAAAAATACACTGAAGTTAATCTTAGGGCACAAAAATACAATATATTACCCAATGTTTTGGTAAAATAAAAAAGATGAGGGTACACTAAGTAAACAGATACCCAACATACAAAGCCTTAAAACTCAGTGAGTCTGCGACAAACCTCAGTACCCTAAATTTCCCATTGGCAATGCTTTAAATGCCCTTACAAGTCATCTTTTTAGAGTTACCCATGAATAATGGGCCCAGAATTACTGCTTTAGTCATAGTCTTTAGTCATATGAATTGTTTTAGTTTTAGTCGTATTTTAGTTGACCAAAATCTCCAGTGCATTCAATGCCGCATACACACGGTCGGACTTTTCGTCTACAAAAGTCCGACGGACGCCGACGGACTAAAGCTGGCTGACAACTCGATCGTGTGTGGGCTTCCCCGGACTTTCAGCGGACTTTTCCAGCCGCAAATCTGACGGACTTTAGATTTGAAACATGCTTCAAATCTTTACGTCGTAACTACGCCGGACCCAGAAATCCGCTCGTCTCTGTGCTAGTCCGACAGGCAAAAACCCACGCTAGGGCAGCTATTGGCTACTGGCTATCAACTTCCTTATTTTAGTCCGGTGTACGTTATCACGTACGAATCCGTCGCACTTTTGTGTGATCGTATGTAGGCAAGTCCGTTCATAAGAAAGTCTGCCGCAAGTCCGCCAAAAGTCCACCAAAAGTCAGACAAAAGTCCGTTGAAAGTCTGTCGGACAGGCTGTCGGACTTTTGTAGCCAAAAAGTCCAACCGTGTGTACACGGCATTAGTCTTCGAATTTTGATTGTAATGCATTATTTAATGAAGAAGTACAACCAAAGCTTGTTTGGCTGTACTTCTCCTGTGGATCACATAAGTGCAGTCTGTTCTGCACTCCTGTAACCCGTTTTCAGCAGACAGCAGGCTGAAGCCCGTTATTGGCTGATGTCACAGAGCCAAGATGTCAAGATCGTGACCCTATGGTCGGGATCCACCCAAATGCCTGGACCGACATCTGGCTCAGCCTCTCAGCAAGCCTCTGAGTCAGGCGCTCCTGCTCCCTTCACAGCCCAGCGCATCAACGAGTGGGGGGGGGGGGGCAAAGCAGACAGCAGTGACTGAAGGTCACCAGCTCTTGGATCAGGGAGCCCTGAGAACTGAGCAATCTGCAGTGTTTGATCGCTCGGTTCTCAGTCTTAGAGCCTGCGGGACAGATGCAGCATTGGACTGATGCTGCATCCACCTTGGTAAGTATGATTAAAATAAAAACAAATTCTCATACTTCTCTTTTAAACATTTCTTTAGAATTGCCAAACTCATTATATACTCCTGGAGTAAAAATCTAATAAAATGTTATTTTTTATGGTATTAAGGTGTGATCATGCACTACAGACACAGATTTAGCCGTTGTTGTGATATATGACCGGTGTTAATTTTGACATTAAATTTTTGATTTCGTTTTAGTCATAGTCTTCTGACTAAAATGCCATTTAAGTTTTTTAGTTGTATTTTAGTCATCTGAATCGTTTTCGTTCTAGTCATATTTTAGTTGATGAAATTAACACTGCTTGGTGGTATGTAAAATGTGTAGCACAATTTAATTTTTTGGATGTAGGCGACCACCTGGGGCATGATTACATTTGTGTGTGACTGGAGGTGGGTGGAGGTTTAAACTTTGTAGGGGACCAAAAGTCACCTGTGTGATACTATTTTGTTGGGACAGGTTCCCTTTAATGTGACATCAGGGGCCTCTTCTGCCCTTCATTGAACCTAATGGAGCATAGATTGACCAAAAGTCACCTGTGTGATACTATTTTGTTGGGACAGGTTCCCTTTAATGAGACATCAGGGGCCTCTTCTGCCCTTCATTGAACCTAATGGAGCATAGATTGCAATCCATTAGTGTAGCTGAGCCTGGAAGTAACACAATGTATGTCACTTTCAGGTTCTTACTAGAAAGGGGAGCTCAGGGAATGGATGCTTGCAGGTCTCCTGCCCCTCTACTTGGCAACATCCGCCATGGGGGTCCCGGGCCCGCAGGTTGGAGCATGGGGCATGTAAAACACAGAGGTGGCACAAGCAGAAGGGCAAAAATTATTGGGGGGGGTGTGGAAGAGACCAGACAGCTGTATAACTGCCTGATTGCTTCCATCTGGCAGACAAAGTCTGTGGCAGCAAAAGGGCTAAAACATGCTATAGCAGTTGGAAGTGTGTTTAAAATCCATGTCCACCCGTCGCCATTTGTACACAGTGCTGGTAGGCAAGGATGAATGCATTCTAATAGAACTACAGAGAACCAAAAACTCACCCCACCCTCAGCTTTAGGTTTAAAGCACATGTAGCGGTAGCCCCGTAGGGGCTGCTTAGAATTGTGGGTCGCCTGTCACTCTGCCCAGCCCTGCATTCACTCTCAGGCACTCAGACATAAAGCAGTCAGTGAACTTTTTTTTTGTTTTATTGAGGGGTATAACTTGGATGGGAGCTATGGGATGCCCAGCATGGATACATAGAAACAGAAATTTGTTTTGGGACAACTATGTACACTCCCTGTACATACTCCTTCAGCTTCCTCCTGCACAAACTTACTTGAAGCTCATAACTCCTCACTCCACCAGCATATCACTTGCTGCAGACTGCTAAGTCTAGTGACCTCCAGCACAACACTTGGTTCCCCAGGAACAGCTAGCCCTTTTTGTTGGTTAGGCCTGACACTGACTCAGCCAGGCCTCAGCAAATGCCCTTTGCAGGCTGGAACCCGCGGGCCCCAATGGTGTAGCAGAAAAGTGCTTGTGCTAGCTGCCCTACTATGGCTACTGTTCCCAGTTAGCCCTCTTCTTTTTTTTTATATCCAAAGAAAAGTTTATTGAATTTGACATAAACAAACATAACCAGGCTTCGACAATACACAGTTACATTGCATATTTTGTAAATTCTCATTACAAATTGTCAGTACTCCCTACCTAAGTGAGGCCCTTCGTTCAGACCAATAAACTGTATAAGTGTATTTACCTAGCATTTAGACCCAACAATCTCCCCATCACCAGATTCACCGGGACTAGTCCAGGTACATCCAGCCACGGGCCCCAGAGTTTCTCAAACTTTCGAGTGCACCCCCAAACTGTGGGAGGGTCCTCTGATATCCAGTGGAGCATTATCATCTTACGTGCTAATAAAAGGGTCCTGGAAACTGCTATTCTGATGATATCCTCCCATTCAAAGACCTCCAGCACATTTAATAAGCAGTGTTTTGGGTCAGTGGGCATAGAGATCTGAAATTTGTATGGTATCCACCACTCCACCCCAATAGGAGTGAAGCTTTGGGCACCTCCACAGTAGATGGATCAGATCTCCATGATCCCTTTTGCATCTAGTGCACATCGGGGTAGATCTAAGACCCATTCTGTGAAATCTATGTGGAGTATAGTACACCCTCAGAATAAGATACAGTTGTGTTAGCCTTTTCAACAAGCTTGTGGGCACTGCTTGTAGAACCTCCTCCTACTGGTCTCCATCTATCTGCCCCACATCTCTCTCCTACTTTTCCATCATTCTCAAGGGATGCTTAATCAAGAAGCTCTGCAGAAGCATATTATAACATTGAGAAATGAAACCTTTAGTATTTGCAGCACTCATGACTAGGTTAAATAATGGTGTTGTGAAGGAGACCACTCTGAAGCGCTGCTCTGAGCCCTCACAGCATCTTTCAATTGCATATAATGGAATTGCATATTGGACGGCAAGCCGTGTCTTTCCTGCAGAGTCTCAAAGGGTAATAGATTGCCATTCTGAAAAATATCTTGAATGTATACCACTCCAAATCTCTTCCATAAGGCCCCATGCTGTAACTGTGCTAGTTCAGGGTAAGTCCCATTAGACCATATCGGACTGAATTCCGTGTATCCTGTCACTCCCTGTAGGTATCTAATTTGTTCCAGATTTTCTGGAGAAGATTATAGGTCGGGTACTTCTTATTTGGTTTCCCAAAGGCTAGAGCCTCAAGTGCCGCCGGCACGGAATCCCGTTTTACTGTGTGTAACATCACAGTCTCTGAAGAGCTATGGGTAATATTCGTCCTGTCAGTTAGCCCTCTTCAGGCCCTGCCAGCTTTCCTGGCTGCAGCTGCCTCTTTCCACTGCCCCTTCCACCACAGTCCACACTTCTGGTTCTGCACCCATATCAGACTGCAAACTCCGAGTCCTCTCAGGCGTGCCTCCCCAGTCCTCCTGACTGTGCCTCACTCACCAGCCCTCCTGGCTGCTACCAGTTGTCCTCCCTGGAGTCTCTCAGCAGTGCTCTCTCCCGCTGTCCTCTCCTTACTCTCTCTTGTGCCTCCAGTCTAGGACCTCTTCATGTGTTCCTGAAAGTGGTCCCGACTGCACCCGAACCCAGGCCCAAGGTCACCCCCCCCAGACTGGGAAGCTCCCTCACAGGTCCGACAGCCTCCGCACCCACTCACAATAGCTCTTTCACCCGACAACTCCTCCCCAGCTGGGCTGACCATGGGTATTTAAGGAGGCCTGCCCCCTGCCAATACAGATTGGGGATTGGTCAGGGCTCCTCAAACGACCCAAGTGGCTCCACCTCCCCTCCCTCCTCTCTTTACGGAAAGCACTAGAATCCTCTGGAAAGAAATGGGAGGTCCCGATGACACCACCTGTGAGTGACCCAACCCTACCCTGAGCCACTCCCAGCCCAGAATGAAAAAAACAAACAGGCCTAGCAAACAGCCAGGCCTGCTTAAATTTACCTATGCTCTCTAGCACACTACTAGAGGGCACACAGATGGGGTCAAACAAGGCAAAAATAACAAGTGCACATCTGTATATTCTTGATTAATACCCCCAACCTGTACCACATCCACAATAAAAAGTCTGGACTCTGTAGTTGTCAAGTGACAGGGAAAATATAAGTTTTGAGAGGGACTTCTCAAATTATTTCTTACCCTGTTGTGGGCCATGGTGCATTTCTAAGTCTATTCCTCACTAACAGAAGGCCTTGCAGCTTTTCCTCTATGAAAATATAAATTAAACACAGATTTATTACATTAACCAGCCATGAGAGATATATGGACGTTGTCATTGCTGAGATTCTCTAAAAAAAACAAAAAAACACTAGTTTCCTGGCTGTCTCTTATGCTTCACAGACCTGGATCAAGTATACAAAGAAGCAGGTGCTTCCGCTAGGCAAGCCAGGCAGCCGCCCAGGGTGCAGCCACGACCGCTGGCTCTGTAAGACTCAGCACCTGTCTCTGTACAGCCCTGAGTTTGCTCAATGTATTAGCCGGCATACACATCCACAGGGGTGAGTCAGTGCCACCATACACATTACAATTAGTAATGGGCTCAGGCGTGTTCGGGATCGTAGTCCCAAGCCACCTGAGCAATCCTGCCAGGAAGCCGACACGGCACACCGCCAATCATAGGCATTGAGACATTTCCTGGTTCGCAGCTGCACAGACCGGGAAATGCTTCACTGCCTATGATTGGCGGTGTGCAGTGCCAGCTTCCTAGCGGGATTGCTCAGATGGGTTGGGACTATGATCCCGAACACACCTGAGCCCATCACTAATTACACCATAACTTTTTTTTACTGGGTCCCTTGCTCCCCGCTCCTCTCACATAATGGCGGCTTGTCACTTCATTAATAAGCCACCCAGAGCCTGTGCTGAGAGATTGCCTAATCCTCCAATTGTGCCACCACATACAGTACATAGGTGGGTTTAGATGGCACTACTGCTCTCAGCTCCTGCAGCTACACAGCAGTGATCAAAAATTCAGGCCAGGCCTGGATATTGCTACTCCTCAGCAACAAGTCTCTCTTGTGCCTCCGGTCCAGGACCTCTTCATGTGTTCCTGAAAGTGGTCCCGACTGCACCCGAACCCAGCGGGGCAGTTTAAAGCATAGCCTTATGAGGGTGCAGCTAAGACATTCACCCGGCTCAGTCAATCCATCCTGGAAACAGCTCAAGTGGTTTCAGTATGGCCGTATAGAGCTCTGTGGCTGTGCTGTCAGCAGGTGGTTGTTCGGTCCTCCTACCGGTAGGGGAGGTGTGTCGGTTGTGTGTGGACAGATGAAGTTGAATCTGTAGACGGGTCCTCTGTGACAGGTAGAGGAGGATCTGTGTATAGGGGAGATGATTGCTGTGTTATCAGAAGGTCCCATCCCCTCCATTCTCCTGACTCCCCCCATAACACAGAGATTACATGCAGGGTCGGTGTGCAGGAGGAGGTGCTGGGGAAGCGCAGGGATCAGCATGTCATCATCACAGCCTAACATCCAACCTTCATATTATTGTGTTCTAGAGTGTGGAGAACAGTATGTCTGGTCTTTACTTCCACTCACTTCCTATCCTGTGATCCCACCAGAGAGATATTTCCTGTCTTGTGACCCCACTGGAGGGAGACTTACCCTCACTTCCTGTTTCTGTGACACCAATGAAGGGAGTCTTCGCCTCACTTCCTGACCCTGTGACCCCACTGGAGGGAGACTTCCTGTTTCTGTGACTCCATTCTAAGGCGTCTTCCCTCACTTTGTGTTTCTGAGACACCAATGAAAGGAGTCTTCCCATCAATTCCTGTCCCTGTGATACCACTGGTGGGCAAAGGAACAGCCATAAAAATATTTGTCAGAGGTTCAACCCCTTTCTTGCAGTACTATAAATGTGTTCTTGTCTGTGTCCCCAGTCATCTCCTGTAGTAAGTCTACAGACTCTCACCATCTCCTGTACTATGTCTGCAATCTCTGACCATCTCCTTTAGTATGTCTGCAGTCTCTGACCATCTCCTGTACTATGTCTGCAATCTCTGACCATCTCCTGTATTATGTCTGTAGTCTCTGACCATCTCCTGTAGTATGTCTGCAGTCTCTGACCATCTCCTGTATTATGTCTGCAGTCTCTGACCATCTCCTGTATTATGTCTGCAGTCTCTGACCATCTCCTGTAGTATGTCTGCAGTCTCTGACCATCTCCTGTACTATGTCTGCAATCTCTGACCATCTCCTGTAGTATGTCTGCAGTCTCTGACCATCTCCTGTACTATGTCTGCAATCTCTGACCATCTCCTGTATTATGTCTGTAGTCTCTGACCATCTCCTGTACTATGCCTGCAGTCTCTGACCATCTCCTGTACTATGTCTGCAATCTCTGACCATCTCCTGTATTATGTCTGTAGTCTCTGACCATCTCCTGTAGTATGTCTGCAGTCTCTGACCATCTCCTGTATTATGTCTGCAGTCTTTGACCATCTCCTGTATTATGTCTGCAGTCTCTGACCATCTCCTGTATTATGTCTGCAGTCTCTGATCATCTCCTGTAGTATGTCTGCAGTCTCTGACCATCTCCTGTAGTATGTCTGCAGTCTCTGACCATCTCCTGTACTATGTCTGCAGTCTCTGACCATCTCCTGTAGTGTGTCTGCAGTCTCTGACCATCTCCTGCAGTGTGCCTGCAGTCTCTGACCATCTCCTGTAGTATGTCTGCAGTCTCTGACCATCTCCTGTAGTATGTCTGCAGTCTCTGACCATCTCCTATATTATATCTGCAGTCTCTGGCCATCTCCTGTAGTATGTCTGCAGTCTCTGACCATCTCCTATATTATGTCTGCAGTCTCTGACCATCTCCTGTAGTATGTCTGCAGTCTCTGACCATCTCCTATATTATATCTGCAGTCTCTGACCATCTCCTGTAGTATGTCTGCAGTCTCTGACCATCTCCTGTATTATGTCTGCAGTCTCTGACCATCTCCTGTATTATGTCTGCAGTCTCTGACCATCTCCTGCACTTTAGTCAATGCCACATTGTTTGTTTTTATCTACTGCCCATTACCTGCATAGATAGTTTTTTGGAAAAAAGTGAACTAACCCTTTAAACTTGCATTGATGAAAGCTATTTAAAAAGAAGGAATTGTACAACTTGGTCCTGTGCATGTTAGGAGAGTTCTCCTCACCTTTTTGGTGGATGTTGGACAGAACTGTAAGTGGGACAAAAAATCCCCGACAGGGAGGGAGGCCATGGTAAAAGGAATGTATTTTGTTCTCTAGAAAAAAAGTTAGAAGCACTGTTGGGTTTCAAATATTGTCTGAGTCCCCTTTAGAGAGATTCCCCCAAATACCTGATCCAGGCAATAAATGTTGAAGAAAAACAAAAAAGGGATGTGTTTAAAAACGCTTTGCATAGTTGTTCGCCAATCAAAACGGCATGTAAATTTGTTATGTGTCAATGGGACAAAATTTAACGTTCTCAGGCTATAATCTCTACAGATCAAATGTATGAATGCAGAAAAATGTCCCAATATAGCCACTAGAGGGTGCTGGGTATTTCTGGAAATAAATATGATCCACAGCTCCATCTAGTGACAGTAATGCGGTATTTTCTCAATTCACACTGTTTTTTTCTGATGAATAACATTAAATCTACAGAGAATATAGCTTGAGAACATTCAATGTTGCCCCATCCACACAAAATTAATTTACATGCAATTTAGATAAAAAAAATAGCATAGCTGTTTGTCTTTTAAATACACCCTGGAGTATTTAACAGACTTTAATATAAGCTGCTAGACAGGTCATAGGGAATCATTATATTCTTAAAAAAACCACAGATATTGTGGTACTTACTAAGAGGCCCTATAACCTGTGTAGAAGTTCACATTCATTTTGGTTGGGCCATTGGGGGTCATCCCGGGTCCCATACATATCCGAATTTACCCGGGTAAAATATAAAATCTGCCAATTTGCAGTAAGATTCTAGCTCCAATAACAGCTAATCTGGTGAAAAATAATACCACCGACCTGTCATCCTCTTCCCTTTGTCTTTTCATTTGTTCTTTTTTCTGCCTCTCTTCTCTTTTTTTTCAGAGCTTGTTTTTCAAGGACCTGCTCATGGTGAAAGAGAACAATTTTGTAAAATGAAATGTTTAAGGCTAATCATAAAGTCATACATAGTTTAACCACTTCAGCCCCAGAAGGATTTGCCCCTTAATGACCGGGCCATTTTTTGCGATACGGCACTGCTTTAACTGACAATTGCGCGGTCGTGCGATGTTGTACCCAAACAAAATTGACGTCCTTTTTTTCCCACAAATAGAGCTGCGCTACAAATGGAAAGTCCATACAGTGATTCTTGAATGGACGGTACAAATTCAATCAAGTGACGAACACCCAGGTGAATCAGAGAGATAACAAATGTGCCACCACCTTATGAAAAACCTGCTTGCCAGCTAGCAGGTAAATTTGGGCAATTGGCTTATACCCAGCCAGGGCCTTTTCTCATAGCGTTTTGTCATAGATGACGTTATCAATGATTCCCCATTGATAACGTCATCTATGACGAAACGCGTCTGGGCGAGGACACGTGTTGACGTCACCACGATCCTACATTAGGAGGACGGGATTTGTGTACAGCCGGCCGGCTCCGTATTTGAATCTGTGTTAGTTTACCTCATGTAAGTGCAATACTTTTTTTCCAAATATAAATTTTATTGATTTTCATAGAAAAGGGGCAGATCCCCAGACAAAGTAAAAAAAAATTAGAAAAGCGAGGTCGCAGCCTCCTCACAGAACATCATATCAAAACAAAGTCTGTTTATAAAAGTAAAGCTCTTGTCCATCTATTTCTGTTATATGTTATTATCCCTGACAAGTACATTTTCTTAGTATTACAACATCTCAGTGCATCAAAATCTTAGTACATTCACCATAGATATTAGTTGGTGTCTCATTTAAACGTTTACTGTTTATGAGCTGTTGCGACTGCGCCAGTTAGGAGGGAGCTACCAGAAAGTGAATTAAAGAGAAGAAGGAGCAAGTATAAGAAAGAAGAGAGGAAGAGAATAGGTAGAGGGTGAAAGGGAAGGGGCAGGGAGGGGGGGGGGGTAAATGGTGAGGTGTCGGTGGTTGCTTTGAGTAAGCCGGGTTTCTTTTAACCAAAAAGTTACAAGTTGTTATTAAGTGGGATTCCCCATAAGGGTTTTACCTTCGTCTGAATATTTAAACATATTCCAGAGCGTCCAAGTTTTCTTATAGACTTCTTGTCTATCTTGAGCTGTCAGTATAATGTCTTCTAATGTTGTTTACGTCTTCCACTTTCCGTAGCCACATTGATACGGTTGGTGGGGAGGTTTGTTTCCATAGCAAAGGTATGCAGGACTTAGCTGCGTTTATTAGGTGACGTAATACGGATTTTTTATACTTTTTGAGCGGTATGGACGACACCTGGAGCAAGAAAAGTGCCGGGTCGTTTGGAATTTGAAAATCTGTGAATTTTTGAGAGATAGAACGAACCGCAGTCCAGAAATGTGTCAGTCTAGGACAGGACCAAAACACGTGTAGCATCGCTCCCTCTTCCGTCTGGCATCGCCAGCAGTATTTGGATGTATCAGGAAATATAGTATGTAGATGACTGGGTGTTAAGTACCACCTCGTCAGGATCTTATAGTTCATTTCTTGTAATTTAGTGCATATTGATGATTTAAGGGAGAGAGCTATCATGTTTTGCTTCTGGACTGGAGTGAAAGAGCGCTGAAGGTCTGTTTCCCATTTCATAATACATGGCAGGTTGGGTTGTTGTGGGGGTGTGTTTAGTAGAGTGTACATTTTGGATAAGACCTGTGGTAATGGTTCTGTGTCTGAACATATCTCCTCAAATGTAGTCAGAGGTCTGTTGTATAATTGAGGGTTTTGGATTGTCTGGAGGAAATGATGAATTTGTATTGCACTCCAAAATGTGAGTTTGAATGGGCCAGTCGGGTCCAATAGCTCTGGAATAGAGGGCCATCTATTGTTTTGGATAAATTGTGAGGCTTTGACACAGCCGGAGTTCTTTAGTGCCTGAAATCGTTCAGATGAAATTCCAGGTTGAAACTTGGGGTGTCCTAAGATCGGAGTTAAGGGGGATTCTCTGGTCGTTAGTGATGTCTGTAGTGTGGCGTGAAGGCATTGTTTTATAGTGTTTCCTATGAGAGGGTGTGATTTCAATTCTATAGGGAGGGAGGCACAACACCACAGTGCAGTCTGTAGAGGTATTTTTGTTTGATGTTGCTCTATTTGTGCCCATAATTTAACTGCTTTGTGTCGGTGCCAATCCACCACTCTACCTACATGGACTGCCTGGTAATATTTCCTGATATCCGGAAGTGCAACCCCTCCATAGTGTTTTGGTGTACATAACTGCGATCTGGGGATACAGGGTTTTTTATTTGCCCATACGAATCGGGTGAAGAGAGATTGTACTTGTTTAAAGTATGAGGTAGGGATGTTGATTGGTAGGGCTTGGAATAGATATAAAAATTTTGGCAATATGCTCATTTTAATTAGATTACACCGCCCAAACCATGAATGTAATCCCGTATCCCACTCACTTAGTAGGATTCTAGTCCTATTCAGAAGAGGTGGGAAGTTGCTGTTAAACAGTAGGGCTGGATCCGGTGTTATTTTCGTGCCTAAATATGATAAGGTAGAGTCCGTCCACCTGAAGCGGAAACTGGTTTGCAGGTTACGGAGATTATTAGGAGTTAACAAGAGTCCCATCGCCTCTGACTTGGAGAAATTTATTTTTAAATTAGATAATTTTCCATATCTCTCAAATTCCTTAAGAAGGTTAGGCAGGGAGATCGTTGGGTTTGTTATTGAGAAAAGCAGGTCATCTGCATATGCTGATATTTTGTGTTGCATGGGACCAATAGGTATGCCTTGGATGTCAGGATTTAGTCGAATCGTGGATAAAAAGGGTTCGAGAGAAAGGGCGAACAATAGAGGGGATAGGGGACATCCCTGTCTTGTTCCATTTGTTATAGGGAAGGGATCAGATAATACCCCATTCGCTTTCACTCGTGCTGTGGGATTGGAGTATATACTGGCTATCCGACTAAGCATCACCCCCCCTAGGCCTATGTGCCTGAGTACGGTGACCATAAATGGCCAACTGACTCGGTCGAACGCCTTTTCGGCGTCTGTATTGAGGAATACACAGGGTATTTTCCCAGTTCTAGTAAAATGTAGAAGATTTAGCACTTTTGTGGTGCTATCTCTGGCCTCCCTAGACGGTATGAAGCCAACCTGGTCTAGGTGGATTAGTTGTGTGAGGTGCTGCGCTAGCCGGACAGCCAGAATTTTGGTAAACAGTTTGAGATCAAGATTTAACAGTGAAATGGGTCGGTAGCTACCACATGCCGTTGGGTCCTTCCCTTCTTTGTGAATTACTGAGATATGAGCGCTCAGGATTTCTCTAGCAAAAATTTTTCCCGTTCCCATCTTGTTAAACAGTGTGACCATATGAGGTCCCAAAACTGGGAAGAGATTTTTATAATATTGTAATGTATACCCATCCGGGCCTGGGGCTTTACCTGGTTTCATTGACCCTATAGCTTTCTGAACTTCTATTAACGTTATGGGCGATTCTAGTTCTTCTCTAATTTCTTGGGGGAGGGATGGCATTTGGGATGAACGTATGTAGTTCTCTAGCTCAGTATTAGGGGGGTTTGTTTGTGGCAAATTGTACAAGTTAGAATAGAATTGCTTAAATATTTCGGTTATTTGCTTAGGTAGTGTCACTTTTTTACCTTGTGGTGTAGAGATATGTGGAATATAGGTTCTTGATTTATGATTCCTAACTAATCTGGCCAGTAATCTTCCACATTTATCTCCATATTCATATGTCTGTTTGCGACAGAGCTGTATGGCTGCTTTTGCTCTGTATTGTAGAATGTCAGTAATCTGTCTTCTGAGAGTGGATAATTCTATCTCAGATGACTGTGAAGGGGCATGTTTGTGCCTGGCTTCAGAGTTGGCTAGTTCCTGCAAGAGTTGTGATAGCTGTTTATTTCTCTCTCTCTTTATACGGGCACCGTGAGAAATAAGGATCCCCCTTATAACTGTTTTATGAGCCTCCCACAATATTCCCGGGTCACATTCTGGTTGGTTATTTTCTTGAAAATATAGTTTCAGGGCTTCTGTCACTGCTGTCAGAACTTCAGGATTCTGTAGAAGGCTTTCATTGAGCCGCCAGAATCTCTGTCTGGGGGAGAGATTATCGGACAGGCGGTAGCACAGAAATATCGGTGCATGGTCAGACCATGTCCTGTTACCAATTGATGTCTGTTCTACCGCGTGTAGTTGTGTATGGGGTATTAGGAAGTAATCAATTCTGGTGTAGACCTGATGTATATGTGAGTAGAATGTAAAATCTTTTTCTCCCGAATGTTGTAAGCGCCAAACGTCTATTAGCTGAGATTTATGTAGATTTTTAGCTATTCGTTTAAGTTGGGATGAGGGGACTGATGATTTTCCCGTTGAGGTATCTACCGAAGGAATTAGTGGGGTATTGAAGTCTCCTCCCAGGATTAATTCTCCCTCTGTAAAGTCATGTAGTTTCTCTAGGGTCTCTCTCAGGAACGTAGCTTGTAATTCATTAGGGGCATAGATGGTTGCTAATGTTACTTTGACTGTGCCAATCAGGCCTTTAAGGAAAATATATCTCCCAGTGGAGTCTATTTCAGAGCTTTGATGTTGCCAGTGAATCTTCCCAGAAATTAGGATGGACACCCCTTTAGATTTAGATTCCGGATTCATAGAATGGTAGGCTATCGGAAAGTGTCTGTTTTGTAAGTATGGTAACTTATTGGTTTTGAAGTGTGTTTCTTGGATGAAGGCTATGTCTACATTATTTCGCTTTAAGTCGTGTATTAGCATGCGTCTTTTCTCGGGTATGTTTAGTCCTTTCGTATTCAGGGACATCACCTTGATATTGTTAGCCGCCATAGTAAAATAGAACTATGTGGGGGGGGGGGAAGGGAGGGGGGAGGACAAGGGTAAGTCAAGGAAGAGGGTAGAGAAGAGGAAAGTGGTTAAATAGAAAACTTAGAATAGAGATAGAAAGGAAAGGTTGAGATTAAGAATAAGGTACAAGCACAACCTAATGTCCTGCCTGTAATGTTTCCCCTAGAAGTACGGGGAGTGTTTAATAGCATATAATCCCAGAGGAACACCGATCGGTCTCCCAGGGGTATATGCTGGCCTATTCGGGAGAGCGGTAGGATACGGCACAGAGAGAGAGTCTCCCACCCGCCTCCCCTCCCAAGCTTATCTAAGATAAACAACTATCAGGGAATTACTATGCAACATTATAAAACCTGCAATCAGGTCCGCCCAAAAAGAAAAAACCTTTTATAACAAATCTGCCAATATTACAATCCTCATCCATCAGTGTTTCAATTAGGAGAGGGGGACTCCCCCTCAGGAGAGTAATTCCCCTTCAAGTGAGCCATCCCCTCCATCCACCATGGTTTATGACTTCGTGCCATCTGATCTGAGGGAAGCTTAACATTAGATATCAAACAAAACAAACCAAACTTATACTCCAACCCTTGCATCAAACCTGCTATAAGAAGGTGGTTCACCTTTCATATGCAATGTCATTACTGCTGGGTGGCCGCCTCCTGTCTCTACTAGGTTAGAGTTGGAACGGTCCTCTCTTAAGCCACTAAAGATAGGCTTTGCGGTTTCTGACTATCTTTCAAACCCCCATCTTAAGGCCTCTGACATCTCTGGTTGCATAGGGGGATTCATTTGGTATGACCATCACTTCTATAATCTTGTCATGGTGGGTGTTTCAATTCAGCGACCAGACCTCCCAAGGTGATGTAGGATCAGTTCCGTCAGGTAAATACCCATAGCTGAGTCTCTCTTCTCATATATTCCATGTCTATAAGCAGTATCTCCAGGTCATAAGAGCTTCTGTGTAAGTTCAGTAGCAGATCCTGTAAGAATATCTGGCTCCTCTGTATATGTGGTTAATGCATAGCGTCCAATGATATATATAGACAGCTCAGTTCTGGTAAGTCTCTGTATGAGATGCTCAGATACACAACTTCCAGTATGGTTGGAAGGGGGTCTGGGTTATGGGGGTTGAGTCATGTGTAGGCCCGATTCCCGGAAAACATATAAACTGGCGCCACCAAAAAAAAAAAAAAGAAAAACATCCTACCAAGAACAGTAGTTGGCTATCGGTCAGATACGAACAGTAAAAGAAAACGGTTTAAATCTCACCCAGACATTGGAGTGTAAAGATGAAAATCGAAACTTCTGTCTGTAGTTATAGTTGTTTCACGACTCACGTATGTCTTCTTGAGACACGGCTCTGGGTCTGCGGCGGTTCCGCTGCTGTCTCGGCGGTAGATTGTCGTCGTCTCTCAAAGAAAACGGGTGACCCGGGGTGCGTGTAAGAGGACCAAGCCAATTGGGGACCTCAATGGGCTCTGCGTCAAGGAAAGTAAATAGTGCTGGCAGGGCATCTGGCTTTCTAAGGGTGAAGCTTCGTTGGTTTCTCCTGAATGTTGCGGAAAGGGGATATCCCCAACGGTATGTGGCTCCCTTCCTTTTTGCCAGGTCTAATAACGGCTTTAGAATCGCCCGTCGCTGCAGGGTTGCACGTGAAAGATCCGGTAGAATTTTCACCGTGGCGCCATCCAATTCCGGGTCTTCTGCTTCCCAGGCTTTCCGTAAAATCATTTCTTTGTGTACATAATGGTGTACTCTGCACACAACGTCCCTTGGTCTCTGAGGGTCTGTTGGTTTAGGGCCCAGTGCTCGATGTATCCTGTCTAATTCAATACGTTCTGGTAATTCAATACCTGGCAAACTGCGAAAGATTGCAACAGCCGTGTCTGCTAGATCTTCAGGACCCGTGGCTTCTGGGAGTCCTCTGAGACGCAGGTTATTCCTGCGACTTCGGTCCTCCATTTCCTCCAATCGCAAACACTGATCTTGTAAAGCCTCTGTGTGGGAGTCCTGCTGCTCCTCCATTTCTGACATACGACGTTCCAGTGACATAAGGGAGCTCTCACCCGCTTCCACTCTGCTGGTTAGTGCGCTGATGTCTGCTTTGACTGCCTTTATTTCCTTGCGGTGTGTGGCTTCCACCGTCGCTATCAGGGCCGCAATGTCCGCCTTGGTAGGCAGCGCCTGCAGTATGGCGCGGAGCTCCGCATCTATTCCGGTGGTCTGTGAAGGGGGGGGCTGTGGGTCTCCATCCAAGTCAGATCGGAGATCTGAGGGGAAGCCCGCATAGGTATCCGGTAGAGGCATGTCTCTGTTCAGAGATGGGGAGCCGCTCGCCTGTCTCACTGAGTGCTCACCACGAGGCGTCACGGCCATCATGAGCTCCGGGGAGCCGAGGAGGGAGAGCTGAAATCTCCGCCTGAGATCGTTCGACGTGGGTGGTTGAGGGGTTGATCTGTTCGGTTTGTTACTCTTCTTCACCGATTTCCGTCTGGTGGATTGCATAGTGTGCGGATCAAGCTGGAATAGCCAGGGTAAGGGAGAGACGGCCGGGAGCTCAGCAAACACACGTCTCTATCCAGCCATGTCCAGGCCACGCCCCCCAGTGCAATACTTTTTAATAAATTACATACTGTGTCAGTATTACGCTATGGATGGTCTCTCTTTCCATATATGTGGCTGGGTCTCGTGGTCTGGTTAAGATCTTGTGCTGCCAGGAGGAGTTTGTGATCCCTTCCATTCCAACCTGCATCTTATCTCCAGTCCGTCAGCGGATCACCTCTATGAGAAAAGGCCCTGGCTGGGTATAAGCCAATTGCCCAAATTTACCTGCTAGCTGGTAAGCAGGTTTTTCATAAGGTGGTGGCACGTTTGTTATCTCTCAGATTCACCTGGGTGTTCGTCACTTGATTGAATTTGTACCGTCCATTCAAGAATCACTGTATGGACTTTCCATTTGTAGCGCAGCCTTTTTTTCTTTTTATATGACATTTATACAGTGATCAGAGCTAAAAATAGCCACTGATTACTGTATAAATATCACTGGCAAGGAAGGGGCTAACACTAGGGGCGATCAAGGGGTTAAGTGTGTCCTAGGGAGGTGTTTCTAACTGTGGGGACAGTGTAGATTTCCCTTCACCTACTGTTATGGAGTGATTATTATGGGTCACTGATCTACTGTCCTTTTAAAAAGAACCTGTTTAAATGTAAATGTAAAATGTCAATGAATGATTAACCACTTAAGCCCCGGACCATTTGGCTGGCCAAAGACCAGAGCACTTTTTGCAATTCGGCACTGCGTCGCTTTAACTGACAATTGCGCGGTCGTGCGACGTGGCTCCCAAACAAAATTGGCATCCTTTTTTCCCACAAATAGAGCTTTCTTTTGGTGGTATTTGATCACCTCTGCGGTTTTTATTTTTTGCGCTATAAACAAAAAAATAGCGACAATTTTGAAAAAAACGCATTCTTTTTTACTTTTTGCTATAATAAATATCCCCCAAAAATATCTAAAAAACACTTTTTTCCCCAGTTTAGGCCGATACATATTCTTCTACATATTTTTGGTAAAAAAAAATAAAAATCGCAATAATCATTCATTGATTGGTTTGCGCAAAAGTTATAGCATCTACAAAATAGGGGATAGTTTTATGGCATTTTTATTGATAATTTTTTTTTTACTAGTAATGGCAGCGATCAGCGATTTTTATCGTGACTGCGACATTATGGCGGACGCATCGGACACTCTTGGCGTGATTTTGGGACCATTCACATTTATACAGCGATCAGCGCAATTAAAAATGCATTGATTACTGTGTAAATGTGACTGGTAGTGAATGGGTTAACCTCTAGGTGGGGCAGTAGGGGTTAAGTGTGTCCTAGGGAGTGATTCTAACTGTGGGGGGGAGGGGCTGTGTATGACACATCACTGATCACCGCTCCCAATCACAGGGAGCTGTGATCAGTGACAGTGTCACTAGGCAGAACGGGGAGATGCTTGTTTACATTAGCATCTCCCCGTTCTTCCTCACCGTGAGACGATCGTGGGTATCCCCTCGGACATCGGGTCCGCGGGACCCGCGATCACGGTCATGGAGCTCCCGGCAGCGCACACGCGCCCCACAAGCCTCTTAAAGGGCAACGTACAGGTACGTTAATCTGCCTGTACGTGCCCTTTTGCCGTAGTATATCTGCGTGAGGCGGTCGGGAAGCGGTTAAATATTGCTAAAGCTACACTATATTACCAAAAGTATTGGGACGCCTGCCTTTACACGCACATGAACTTTAATGGCATCCCAGTCTTAGTCCGTAGGGTTCAATATTGAGTTGGCCCACCCTTTGCAGCTATAACAGCTTCAACTCTTCTGGGAAGGCTGTCCACAAGTGTTAATTTTGGGAGCAAATTTCGATTCAGTTTTAGTCTTAGGACTAAAATGGCATTTTAATTTTAGTCCCAATTTTAGTTTTCTGCAATTGTTTTAGTTTTAGTCGTATTTAGTCGACTAAATCTCCAGTACATTTTAGTCGACTAAAACTCATTTTAGTCGTCTGAAATTGAATGGGTGTAATTAAATTGTAATGCATTAGTTAACATTTCTCTACAATTTCCAAACTCATTATATACTGCTGGAGTGAAAAATATCATCTGTTATTATTTAGGCCCCTTTCACACTGAGTAAAAATACCGCCTGCAAACCGCCCCTAAACAGCCTCCGCTGTTTGTTCAGTGTGAAAGCCCAAGGGCTTTCACACTGAAGCGGTGCGCTGGCAGGACGGTGAAAAAAGTCCTGCAAACCGCTTCTTTGGAGCGGTGAAGGAGCGGTGTATTCACCGCTCCTAAACCGCTCCTGCCCATCGAAATCAATGGGACAGCGCGGCTATACCGCGGCAATACCGCGGCTATAGCCGCGCTGTAGGAGTGATTTTAACCCTTTTTCGGCCGCCAGCGGGGGGTTAAAACCGCACCGCTAACGGCCGAATGCAGCTACAAGAACGACGGTACAGCAGCGCTAAAAATAGCGCTGTTGTACCGCCGACGCCCCCACCGCCCCAGTGTGAAAGGGGCCTTAAGGTATTGAGGTATGAACATGCACTAAAGGCCAATGTTAATTTTGAAGTCAAATTTCAATTTAGTTTTAGTCCTAGTCTTTTGACTAAAATGCCATTTTAATTTTAGTCCCATTTTAGACTTTTGACTAAAATTCCATTTTAGTTTTAGTCGTATTTTAGTCATCTCAATTGTTTCAGTTTTAGTCGTGTTTTAGTCGACTAAAATAGTATTCATTTAGTCGACTAAAATGTTTTAGTCATTTTAGTCGATGAAATTAACACTGCTGTCCACAAGGTTTAGAAGTGTGTCCATTAGGGCATGAAACAAGTAATCGATTATGAAAATAGTTATCAACTATTTTGATAATGGATTAATCAGCCAGCCGATTAGTTGGCCTGCATACAGAATGCATTATTTGTTTACATATCAGGAAATACAGTGCAGCACACATACAGCTTAGTACACCATCCATACATGTCAGTAAGTGCCTGAGAACTTGTGAATGTGTGAGGAGCAATGCCTCGTGGGACATGTAGTCCTGGGCCGGAAGTGAGTGGTTCTAAAGGCAGAAGTATTTTACCTTGCTATAGGGGCTCTCTATCCTATTAAGGACCTAGCCTCTTTCTGAGATTTGGTGTTTACGAGTTTTTTTTGCTAGAAAATTACTTAGAACCCCCAAACATTATATATTTTTTTTCGAACACCCTAGAGAATAAAATGGCGGTCGTTGCAATACTTTTTGTCACACCGTATTTGCACAGCGGTCTTACAAGTGCGCTTTTTTTGGAAAAAATCCACTTTTTTTAATCAAAAAATAAGACAACAGTAAAGTTAGCCCATTTTTTTTTATATTGTAAAAGATGATGTTACGCCGAGTAAATTGATACCCAACATGTCACGCTTCAAAGTTGCGCCCTCTCGTGGAATGGCGACAAACTTTTACCCTTAAAAATCTCCATAGGCGAGATTTAAAAAATTCTACAGGTTGCATGTTTTGAGTTACAGAGGAGGTCTAAGGCTAGAATTATTGCTCTCGTGGCGATACTTCACATGTGTGGTTTGAACACCGTTTTCATATGAGGACGCTACTCACGTATGCGTTTGCTTCTGCACGCGAGCCTGGCGGGACGGGGCGCGTTTAACAATTTTTTTTTCTTTCTTATTCATTTTACCTTTTATTTTAAATTTTTACACTGTTCTTTAAAAAAAAAAATTGTGTCACTTTTATTCCTATTACAAGGAATGTAAACATCCCTTGTAATAGAAAAAAAGCATGACAGGACCTCTTAAATATGAGATCTGGGGTCAAAAAGACCTCTGATCTCATATTTACACTAAAAAAAATAAAAATAATGAAATGTCATTAAAAAAAAAAGTCCCTTTAAGAGCAATGGGCGGAAGTGACGTTTTGACTTAACAACTTAATTCGTATCCGAGAAGGAGACGAGTGAAAAATGGCCTTCCGTACCCGATTCGGGCACTTCGAGTATCTTGTTATGCCTTTCGGCCTATGTAATGCACCGGCCACATTCCAACACTTTGTCAATGACATTTTCCATGACTATCTGGACTTGTACGTCATAGTAAACTTGGATGATCATGATCTTCTCCTCCTCGGTAAATGAACACCGCAGGCATGTCCGAAATGTTCTGACCCGGCTCAAATTTGAGCTTCAGTGCATCCAGTTCCTAGGGCTAATTATCTCTGTCGAGGGCATCAAAATGGATCCTCAGAAGGTTTCTGCCATCCTCGACTGGCCTGCTCCCACAGATAAAAAAGAGGTTCGGCGCTTTATTGGTTTTTCCAATTTTTCACTGGAAATTTATCAGGGGGTTTTCTGCGATAATCGCTCCCATTACCGAGCTGACTAAGCAAGGAACCCGATTTGTTTGGTCTTCTAAGGCTCAATCCGCCTTCGAAAAACTTAAAGAGTTATTCACCTCTGCCTCCATTTTGAAGCACCCTGACCCTGCCTTACCATTTGTCCTCAAAGTTGCTGCTTCAGAAATCTCAGTAGGGGCTGTGCTATTCCAGAGGCAAGGAGCCAAGGCCCTTCTCTACCCAGTGGCTTTCTTCTCTCGCAAACTATCCACTGCAGAAAAGAATTATGATGTGGGAGATCAGGAGCTTTTGCCCATCAAGGCTGCTTTAGAGGAGTGGCGTTATCTACTTGAGGGTCTACACAGATCATAAAAACTTGGAGTATCTGAGAATGGCCAAGAGATTGAAACCATGGCAGGCAAGGTGGGCACTTTTCTTCTCCAGATTCCAGTTCCACATCACGTACAGACCTGGATCAAAAAATGTTAAACCAGATGCCCTCTCCCGCATGTTCAATGACCCCGAGAAATCTACACTCCCGGACACCATCCTCCCTTCGGGGAACTTCCTGTTGCTTCAAGGGGATCTCATATCCCGAATTAAACAAACCTCTGCCGACTTGACCCTGTCTTCTGAAACCGGCATAAGGGCACAGGATGGCTTGATTTGGCAAAATTGTGGTCCCAGAGAACCTAAGGGTAGCAGTGCTGGAGCTCTGCCATTACCATAAGTTGACCAGACACTTCGGTGCTCTGAAGACGGCTGTACTGATACAACGCACGTTTTGGTAGCCTCAGCTGGTAAGCGACTGCAAAAGCTATGTGGAGTCATGCAATACCTGCTCTCGAAGCAAGAATAGCCAAACAAGAGCCTGGGGTCTACTAAAGCCTTTACCCGTCCCAGAAAGACCTTGGAAGATTATCTCGATGGATTTCATAGTGGAACTCCTTCTGGCAGAGGGTTTCTCTACTATCTTTGTTGTAGTAGACAGACTGTCCGAAATGGCTCACTTTCTGCCTATGAAAGGCACACCTTTGGCTATGGAGACTGCGAAGATATTTATTAAAGAAATAGTCAGGCTGCATAGAGTCCCAGCCAGCATTGTGTCTGATCGAGGTGTCCAGTTCACCTCCAGGTTCTGGAAGGCTCTTTGTGGTTACTTGAGATTGAGTTGGCTTTTTCTTCTGCTTACCACCCCCAGACGGACAGGCAAACAGAGAGAACCAATCAAACTTTGGAGCAATATCTCCGATGCTTCTCTTCCTTCTCACAGGATGACTGGGTCTCTTTACTGCCTATTGCTGAGTTTTCTTACAACTCCCTGCATTCTGCCATCAAGAAGACTCCATTTTTTGCCAACTACAGCTTCCACCTGTCCTTCCTGCCCAGTACTATACCTTAATGTTCTATTCCTGCAGTTTCTGAAACAATGGAATTATTTCTAACAAACAATAAACTTTTACAGGAAACCATGACTAAGACTCAGGAATTTAACAAAAAGATGTTTGACAGGAAGAAGCTAGGAGAACTTATTCTGGAACCTGGCAACCAGGTATGGTTATCCACGACTAACTTAAAAATGGCTTGTCCCTCGAGGAAACTGGGCCCTAAATTCGTGGGGCCTTTTTCTGTAAGGAGGAAGATTAACGATGTCACTTATGAACTTGACTTACCTGATTCTCTGAAGGTCCACCCAGTCTTTAATGTGACGCTGTTAAAGCCTGTTGTTCCTAACCCCTTTGCTGGCCGAAGTACCGGTCCACCAGAACCTATAATAGTCAACAATGAGGAAGAATTTGAGGTGAAAGCAATCCTGGATTGTAGGAAAAGGTACAACCAAATCCAGTACCTAATTACATGGAAGGGGCATGGACCGGAGGACAATTCTTGGGAGCCTGAAAGCAGTTTACATTCTGAGGAGCTTATGCAGGCTTTTAAGAGATCCCATGCTACAAGACTGGCCCAACTGGGCATCCGGAGGCTGCCCTTAAGGAGGGGGCACTGTCAGGAAAGTTCCCATGGCAGATGCAATGCTGGCCACTCTGGTAAGCACCTGTGTGCGCCGGTGCGCGTTGGTGCGCGTGCTCCTGTGCGCGCTGGTGTGCGGGCGTGTGCACGCTAATGCGCGTGTGCCTGTGCATGCGGCGCTTGGTGCCAATCAGTCTATTTGAACTGACAGTACATTATGGATCGGTGCTGCTTGATCTGCAACTCCCTGTGACCCTGCTCCTGTTATCTGTCTTGAACGTTGATCTCCTGACTACCCTACTACTTGCCCTTTGGATTATCCTTTTGTCTTCTGCCCGCACCTGACCTCGGCCTGCCTTTGACTCTGAATCCGTCTGCTCCTCTGCACCTCATTGCCCGCCTGTTGCTGACCCTGCCTGTGACCCGACCTGTCTGCTCTGCTCCTGCTCAGCATCATCTGCCGGTGTACTTGCCTGCCTGTCTGCTTCCAGCTGGTCACCAGCTCCGCTGCACCTGGGATCCAGAGCCGCCTTTCCTGCTACTACCCGCCAGGCTCTTGTACCACTCTGCACTCCCGTGCCTCCTGTTCATACTACGAGGGGCCGCGAGTCAGACACGTAAGGGAGACCTTCCTCTGCTCCACTGGGCTCATCGGTCAGGTACTTGAAAGTCTGACACTGCCCCTGCATAGACACACCCATTCACTGCCCTGGTCGTTGTTTATTGGTTGGGATCTGTATAACTCCTCCTGTTTGCCTGTGCTTGATTAGCTGATTGTGAAAGCAACCAAGATCTACTGTTATTTAACCGCTTCAGCCCCGGAAGATTTTACCCCCTTCCTGACCAGAGCACTTTTTGCGATTCGGCACTGCGTCGCTTTAACTGACAATTGCGCGGTCGTGCGACGTTGTACCCAAACAAAATTGACATCTTTTTTTCCCACAAATAGAGCTTTCTTTTGATGGTATTTGATCATCTTTGCGGTTTTTATTTTTTGCACTATAAACAAAAAAAGAGCGACAATTTTGAAAAAAACACAATATTTTGTACTTTTTGCTATAATATATATCTCATATAGCACATTTTTTCTCAGTTTAGGCTGATATGTATTCTTCTACATATTTTTGGTAATAAAAAATTGCAATAAGCGTATATTGATTGGTTTGTGCAAAAGTTATAGCGCCTACAAAATAGAGGATAGATTTATAGCATTTTTATTTTTATTTTTTTTTACTAGTAATGGCGGCTATCTGCGATTTTTATCATGACTGCGACATTATGGCCAACACATCGGACAATTTTGACACATTTTTGGGACCATTGGCATTAATACATTGATCAGTGCTATAAAAATGCATTGATTGCTGTAAAAATGTCACTGGCAGTGAAAGGGTTAATTGTGTTCCCTAGTGTGTGTTCTAACTGAAGGAAGGAGGGGACTGACTAGGGGAGATGACAGATCGTTGTTCATACTTCGTAAGAACAGACGATCTGTCACTTCTCCCCTCAGAGAGGACACACAGAAATCCCGGTTCTCGCCGTGTTAAAAGCGATCGCGGGAGCCCGGCGGTCATCGAGACCGCCGGGCACTCGCATCGGCACCGGGGGCGAGCTGCAGGCGCTCGCGCCCCTAGTGGCCACCAGAAGGAGTGACGTAACATAACGGCGATTAGCCTACCCATGCCATTCTGCTGCAGTACAACCGCGGCGGCTGGTCGGCAAGCGGTTAAAAAAGGATTGCTCCCATTATCAGGAAGTCTGTTGGTGGAGCTAAGTATGTGAAGATGGTGGTCATGTCTGTGTTACTTGGGAAGATACGGGAAATAGAGTCGTACTAAGATGCATTATACAAAAAGACGGAAAGTGACATGGATTACACGCAGCGTATAGTGGAATTTCCACGACAACTACAACCTGCATAGGTGTGAACCAGGCCTGACACCCACTCAGCATACACAATTGATTGCCTTTGTGGGTGGTTGGGTCCTTCAGGTCAGCTTCAAAAAATGTGAGGCCTGTCAGAGAGGAACGCCTGAGGGTACGCTGAAGATAGTAAAGTTTGGGTGTGACACACAGCTACATCAGGCTGAGCGTTGGGTGTTGGAAATGAGCCAGGTCTTCTGTTCAACATCACCTGACAAATGCTCTCTTTTTTGCTATGCTCAGCTCTAAGGATGAGCTCCGGCGTGTTCGCAAGCTGCACGTGCCGAGCCCACCAGGAAGTCCGCAATGCTCTGCACTAATCACAGGCAGTGAGACATTTCCCGATCTCTGCAGCCGCACATCTGGAAATGTCTCACTGCTTGTGATTAGCGCTGTGCAGTGCCGAGTACCTGGTGGGCTCGGCACGTGCAGCTTGCGAACACGCCAGAGCTCGTCCTTGCAAAGCTCATTGTACATGAAGAAACATTGCTGGCAGGCAGGTATGATGCTTAATTTCAGAGGAGACATACTGAGTATTTATTTTTCTAAAATAAAGCCTACCTGTGAGCAAGATTTTAAGATTTTGATTCTGTAGTTGAATTTTTATAAACCATTTTGTTGTAAAAATTAAAAAAGTAAATTGTGAACAAACTACTAATAATATTAATTTGCTAATGTCACACAACAGGGTGGGTTCAAGGTGCAGTCCTCTGTGCCCCAAGCCCACCCTTTATTGAAGACTATTAGATTATTCACAGGGAATATAGGGAGGGATGGGAAAGGGGACTCTTGATATAAAGAATATCAAGTGGAAAAGCGGTTACATCAGCAATAAGTGACCAGAAGGTAGTTACATAAAATTACCAGTTTATTAAACAATTTAAAATCCACAGAATATGTTGAGGCAGTCAAGGAAATGATGCTTACAGTGTGGGTATGGCAAAAGACAACAATTAACAAAGATGTTTCTATACCCAAGACAACAATTAAAACAAACACACATACATAACGACACCGACACGGTCCGGACTAAATATGCTGTTCTGCAGCTATTGAGTCAAATTGATTTAAGCAATCACGATGGTGTTGCAACCATTTAAATGGTATAAATTTTAGATGGAATATGCGGCTGAGGAGCATATATTGGGAGCGGCCAACAATTTAAACAGGGCAGACATAAATCTCAAAGCGACTCAGATGACGAGATAAGTAAAACAGTGACTTTTTTAGACCAGGAGGGGCCGGAGCCGATCAACCATCAGGCACCGTCCCCTATAATCAAACCCACTGCAAAAACCAACAAGCAGTCAAAAATAACCAAAGAAAGGACAAGCACCAGGAGTCAAAAAAGAAAGTGACACAGCCATTACAACTAATGAGTACCAGTCCAAAGACTGATATGAAGGTAGTAAACCTGTCTGACTGTGAACTGACCCCCGACCATATAAGCCTGCTACAGAAAGGCCTGTCCTTCTCACCTGTTTCCAACATGGACGATTTTACGGTTTACAAGGATATAGTACTGTTTCTGAGGGAAGTCTTCCTAAAATCTCTATATACAGAATGTGACATACCCACAGACAACGACTCTATCTCCCAATACTGAAGACCTACAGGCACTTGAAATCCTGAACTCTCTTCTTTTAGAGAATGAAGGATTAACCCAAAAGGAAGCCCCCATCAGAAGAAGGGCCAACCTACGAATTTGGTCCCAAAAAATGCCTCCTCTCTCAAAAAATAAATGGTTACAAATCTTTCTAGACTTAGTTCAGACAGACCTAGAGAAGATCAACTGGTCCCAAAAGATCACCGACAATCTAACTACTGACGAACGACAAGCACTTAATGACCTTCAGAAAAAACGCAATATCGTTATTAAAAAGAGTGACAAAGGTGGTAACGTGGTCTTGTTGAACCAGCAATACTATGAACAAGAAGTAAAGCGTTTATTGAGCGATACATCCACCTACAGGAAGCTTGACAATAACCCGTTCCCTTACCTCGTCAGGGAACTAAATACCAAACTGACGTGGGCCAAAGACGAAGGTTTGTTGACACAACGTGAATTTGAACATCTTTCTGTCTGGGAGATTAATGTGCCTACCTTTTATATTATTCCAAACATTCACAAGAACTTACATAAACCTCCAGGTAGGCCGATAGTATCGGCATGCCAAGGCCCCCTGGAGAAAGTAGGTAGATACTTGGATTCCCTTTTGAAAGACATGGTCACCAACCTAAAATCCTATGTACAGGACACTCGACATGTCCTAGCTAGGATTTCTGAACTGGAAGCTTTGGAACAACTGGATGATGTCTTACTGGTTGGGATCAATGTCGAGTCCCTGTATACTTCGATACCACATGCCTGTGGAACCAATGCAGTTAAGAACTTCCTGGAGATGGTGCGCATGCGCAGGACTCCCGAGGAGACGCTCTAATCGAGAGCTCCGCACCGCTCCGGCCCTTCTCTTCCCCCAGAGCTCTCAGATCGAGCGGAACCGTCACCAAATCCTCCCCTGGGCTCACCGAACCTCCCCAGCCCACTACTATATGCCGAGCGGCACTAAAAAGAGCGAGGTGAGCCGTCAACTGATCTTTAATCAGGTGGCCCCTGACCCGTCCAAGATGGCGACCGCAGCTTCTCAGAGGGACAGCATGGAAGTCACAGATCACACTTCCCCCACCCAGCAGCGCGCTGGCATGCTGGCAACAACTGTAAGTCACAGCATCGCTCATGGGATCCCCCCTGCTAGCACAGACTCCCTCCTCAACAGGACCCTGGGTGATATTATCCACCCACCCAGGCTCCATCCTCCTCTAGGCCTAGCAGGGCCCATCCATCCCCCAGCCTCACAGCAGCCCCAGACCCAGGACATGCAGCTCTTGCTACAGAGCTTTTCAGATATGCTGGCAGCAGGTCTAGCTCAGAATGCCACTCAGATTACAGCCGTCCTTAAGGCTGATCTACAAAATTTGGGCTCTCGTATACAGTGGCTTGCGAAAGTATTCGGCCCCCTTGAACTTTTCAACCTTTTGCCACATTTCAGGCTTCAAACATAAAGATATAAAATTTTAATTTTTTGTGAAGAATCACCAACAAGTGGGACACAATTGTGAAGTGGAACGAAATCTTTTGGATTTTTGAAACTTTTTTAACTAATAAAAAAATGAAAAGTGGGGCGTGCAAAATTATTCGGCCCCCTTGCGTTAATACTTTGTAGAGCCACCTTTTGCTGCGATTACAGCTGCAAGTCGCTTGGGGTATGTCTCTATCAGTTTTGCACATCGAGAGACTGAAATTCTTGCCCATTCTTCCTTGCAAAACAGCTCAAACTCAGTGAGGTTGGATGGAGAGCGTTTGTGAACAGCAGTTTTCAGCTCTTTCCACAGATTCTCGATTGGATTCAAGTCTGGACTTTGACTTGCCCAATCTAACACCTGGATACGTTTATTTGTGAACCATTCCTTTGTAGATTTTGCTGTATGTTTGGGATCATTGTCTTGTTGGAAGATAAATCTCCGTCCCAGTTTCAGGTCTTTTGCAGACTCCAACAGGTTTTCATCCAGAATGGTCCTGTATTTGGCTGCATCCATCTTCCCCTCAATTTTAACCATCTTCCCTGTCCCTGCTGAAGAAAAGCAGGCCCAAACCATGATGCTGCCACCACCATGTTTGACAGTGGGGATGGTGTGTTGAGTGTGATGAGCTGTGTTGCTTTTACGCCAAACATATCGTTTTGCATTGTGGCCAAAAAGTTCGATTTTGGTTTCATCGGACCAGAGCACCTTCTTCCACATGTTTGGTGTGTCTCCCAGGTGGCTTGTGGCAAACTTTAGACGAGACTTTTTATGGATATCTTTGAGAAATGGCTTTCTTCTTGCCACTCTTCCATAAAGGCCAGATTTGTGCAGTGTACGACTGATTGTTGTCCTATGGACAGACTCTCCCACCTCAGCTGTAGTTCTCTGCAGTTCATCCAGAGTGATCATGGGCCTCTTGGCTGCATCTCTGATCAGTCTTCTCCTTGTCTGAGCTGAAAGTTTAGAGGGACAGCCAGGTCTTGGTAGATTTGCAGTGGTCTGATACTCCTTCCATTTCAAAATGGTCGCTTGCACAGTGCTCCTTGGGATGTTTAAAGCTTGGGAAATCTTTTTGTATCCAAATCCGGCTTTAAACTTCTCCACAACAGTATTACGGACCTGCCTGGTGTGTTCCTTGGTTTTCATGATGCTCTCTGCGCTTTCAACAGAACCCTGAGACTATCACAGAGCAGGTGCATTTATACAGAGACTTGATTACACACAGGTGGATTCTATTTATCACCATCAGTCATTTAGGACAACATTGGATCATTCAGAGATCCTCGCTGAACTTCTGGAGTGAGTTTTCTGCACTGAAAGTAAAGGGGCCGAATAATTTTGCACGCGCCACTTTTCAGTTTTTTAATTGCTAAAAAAGTTTAAAATATCCAATAGATTTCGTTCCACTTCACAATTGTGTCCCACTTGTTGGTGATTCTTCACAAAAAATTAAAATTTTATATCTTTATGTTTGAAGCCTGAAATGTGGCAAAAGGTTGAAAAGTTCAAGGGGGCCAAATACTTTCGCAAGCCACTGTAGATGCAATTGAGCAGGTGGTGGATAACACTGCTGCACGCACCAACCATAACACGGCCTGTATTCAGTCTCTACAAGACCAGCTAGATACTGCCTTATCCAAAATAGACGATTTGGAAAACAGAAATAGACGTTACAATTTCCGTATACGTGGGATACCCGAAACAGTAACGGATATACCGAATACCGTCCAATTATTCATCAAAGATCTCATTCCAGACATCCAAAATCACAGACTTGAACTGGACAGAGCACACAGAGCCCTCCAGCTTCCCCGCCAAGATGGCCTCCCGAGGGACATCGTGGTCAAGCCCCATTTTTATGGCGTGAAGGAGGAAGTTATGAGAAGATCCCGCAACATAGATAACCTGTCATTTCAAGGACATAAGATTCAAATCTTTGCTGACATCTCGCCAGCCAGGGTTCAAAAACGAAGAGCGATCAAGCCATTGTTGGTAATACTCGCCCAAAACTCCATCAAATATCGCTGGTCGTTCCCTTTTCGCCTTCAATTCCATTTCAAAGATGTTCCCTACCACTTCTCCAACTTCCAGGATGGGGAGCACTTGCTCCTGCAACTAGGCCTGATCTCACAAACTCTGGCTCCCCTGCAGGAAACACCTACCCCGGGTTCTTCCAAGAGACCCCCCCGGGTAGCCCCCTTACTCCACTGTGGAACAAGCAGCTACCAAAGCGGCTACGGGACTCTCGCTCCACAAGATGAACGTTCCTCCTCACGCCTGGAATGGAATTTCTTCTTCCAAACTACCTGTTGGACTGAGGACCACGTGTTTTCTTCAGAGTAGGGGCATCCCTTCGTTAAACTAACCACTGCAATCTTTTCAAGCCAGCCTATGCCCACAGCTAGGCCCCCCTAGCCCTATTAATGGCTTTTGGGGATCCCTTTCTGGGCTATAATGTATCCTCCTGACGAGGAGATCTACTTTACGGCATGTCACAGTAGACAATATAATGGCTGCCCTTGTCAAGATAAAAAAGGAAAGAATATACTTTTTTTCTTCTTTTAGATTTTTCCCTTTTTTTTTCTTTTTTACCCCCCCCTGCAGTGACTCTCCCCCCCCCCCCTCTTTTTTTATTGCATTATTGATCTCAGTTCCCTATTTTATACCTAATGTCCTACAACCAACTTGCAATTTAGTTTGCACTCCCTCCTGGTGACCGATCCCACATTTTCTCGCCTTGCATTGGGGGACCCAGACGGCCGGAGTGGCCCTGCATACCACCCTCTCTGTTGTGACTCGAGGGGACGCAGTGCCCCTCTGGTGACATCGGGTAGACAACCCAATTTGAGGTTGCCCTCTCCCCTTTTTCTCCGGGCTCCCCCGTTTAGGGGAATCCGGACCAGGACTAGTAATACTAGTCTGAGTTTTAATTACTTCCTTTATACACTATTTCCTAGTTTTGATCTCATTAATTGTTGGTTTTGCACTTAATGTTTACGGTATTATTATGCCTGATTAATCTACTTGTCCTACATTCTTCTCTTTTCCTTCTTCTCTCTCCGTTTCCTTTCTCCTCCTCTCCTTTGTCTCTTCCCCACTCCCCTCCCTCTCTTTCCCACTCTCTCCAGGAATCCTCGCGGAGCACGCCTACCTACCCAGCCCTCAGGAAGAATTACGAATCTATTCCTCTTCGAGCCGACGTCCATTCCCGGGTGGTGCTGGTAAGCTCCCTTTGCCTCATATCGCTCCGCACTCCTTACACCCATGGCTGACCCGACTACCCAGGCACATTCGTTAAAAATAGCTTTGCATAATGTCCAGGGACTCAATTCCCCCTCTAAATGCCGCAAGGCATTTCAGAGCTACCACTCTAGGGGCCTCGATGTTGTCCTACTCCAGGAAACCCATTTCCCAGCCAGTTATAACCCCACCTTCCTACACCGTACGTTCCCGACTTTTTTCCTGGCGAATGCTGACTCCAAAAAAAGGGGTGTCGCCATTCTCCTATCTAAAAATACTCCCTTTGCACTCACACACACGATCAAAGACCCAGAGGGCAGGTATATTTTAATAAAAGGAACTATAGGGGGGATTCTGTACTCTATCATCTCCTATTACGCTCCTAATCAAAGACAGGCACCTTTCTTCACTTCTATGCTGTCGACTCTAGCCCCTCACTTGGAAGGCAGGGTGATCATGGGCGGTGACTCTAACATCGCTTTTGATCAACTGCTGGACAAGTCCTCTCAGGGGAGATCTCGACTTAAAAATCCACCCACTCAAAGCCTCAAAATTGCCCGCCTTCTACATGATATGGGCCTGATAGACGTCTGGAGGGAATTAAACCCCACGGCAAACGACTATACCCATTTCTCGGCACCTCATAATACAGAATTGATCATATATTCCTCCCAAAATCAGATATCCACACAGCATCCCATGCCTCCATACAGGAAGTCCCATGGTCACTTAAACTCTCCTGCTCCCTTTCACCCTCTGGGCCTTCACAGTGGCGCATAAGTAAATCTCTACTATCTAACCCCGTCCACTGCATAATTTTAGAAAAAGAAATCAGGGAATTCTTCCGTCTTAATGATACAGGAGACATCTCTCCTAGTGTGCTCTGGGGAGCACACAAGGCTGTCCTTAGAGGGAAAATGATCCAAATGGCGTCTCAACTCAAAAAGGATAGGAAAGCGGATATTTTGCAAATGGAAAGGGAATTCCATTCCCTCAGTAAATCCCATAAAGCTGACCCTTCTTCCACAACCCTGACCAAGCTAGAAGCCTCCCGAGTAGCGCTTAATCTGGCCCTTACATCTAATGCAGACAAGCATCTGACCTGGCTCAGTGGCAGATTCTATATCCAAGCAAATGAAATAGGCCCCCAGTTGGCTGCTAAACTATCCCCCCAAAATTGAAACCTTCTCTCTGCCCAAGATCAGATCCCATTCGGGAACTCTTACCCAAAATCCCCAAAAGATCTTGGAAATCTTCCAGGCTTTTTATTCTAAGCTATACTCAGCCCCCGACCCTAACAACTCAGACTCTATTGATTCCTTCCTGAATAGCCTTGATATTCCTACACTTTCGGACTCCCATAGGTCCATTATGGAATCCCCCTTCAGGGTAGAGGAAATTCTTGAAGTTATAAAGGACCTCAAAACAGAATCAGCCCCAGGCCCTGACGGCTTCTCCGCACATTATTATAAAGCTTTTTCGGTTGCCCTCTCTCCTTATCTGGCCCGCCTCTTTAATTCACTTCGCGCGGGGTCCCACCTGGAACCGTCAGCCAACTTGGCATACATATCAGTAATCCCCAAACCGGGTAAGGACCCCGGTGACGTATGCAACTACAGGCCAATCTCGTTGATTAATAATGATTTAAAAATTATGACGAAAATTCTGGCTAATAGACTGGCTTCCTTCATTGCTCACTATATCCACAAGGACCAGGTGGGGTTTATCCCCGAAAGACAGGGGTCGGGCCAGATCAGGAGAGCGGTAGACTTAATTTCCCTCATGCAATCGTCATGGGATGGGGGGCCTTCTCATCCAGGATATGTCCTTTCGATAGATCTCCAAAAGGCCTTCGATACGGTCACCTGGCCATACCTCTTTACTGTATTGCGGAAATGGGGTTTTGGCCCGGACTTCATTACCACCATATCCTCCCTTTATTCCTCCCCTAAAGCACGTATTAAAATACAAGGCCACCTTTCCGAAGAATTCTCTATATTGCAGGGGACTAGACAAGGCTGCCCTCTCTCGCTGATTCTATTCGCAATAGCGATAGAAACCTTGGCTCTGGCCATAAGACAAAACCCTAACATCCATGGAGTGCAATGTGGTCAAAAGACTCATAAATGCGCCCTCTTCGCCGATGACGTTCTCCTGTTTGTCACCTCCCCCCCTCATTTCCACCCCCAACATTCTTCAACTACTTAACTCGTTTGGCTGCATATCGGGACTTCAGGTTAACATGGCCAAATCAATGGCTCTGAATATTTCCACCCCCCCATGAGCTGGTGGAGAGGCTCAAGACCCATTTCCCCTTCACCTGGAGCGACTCCTCCCTACCCTACTTAGGTGTTTTTTTATCAGCGAAAATAGAACGGCTTTACCACCACAATTACCCCCCGATGATCAAGAAACTATCCGATGATCTCACGCATTGGGCCCGATATAAAATGTCCTGGTTAGGTAGAATAAATTCGGTCAAAATGACATTACTTCGTAAGATCCTGTATCTCTTTCGCTCCCTATCCATTCCCATCCGAAAACACACACTAGACAAACTTCAGGCTTCAATTACCAGATTTATCTGGGGTGGAAGGGACACCGCTTTTCCAAACAGGTGCTATACCGACCTAAGAAAAAAGGGGGCCTAGGTCTCCCTAATTTATGGTGGTATTATCAAGCCGCACAACTCTGCCAATTTTCAGCTATTTATTCTACAGGCCCTAGGCCTGATTGGGTTGATATTGAACGCCAGGCCACTCCTAACCATACTCTGGACTTTCTGGTTTGGAGACCACAAAAGGATAGACCCCCGATTCTTTCCCCCTCATTGTCTCATTCAGTGGCCCTGTGTGACACACTTTATAAGAAACTTTACCTCACTTCCGCATGGTTGCCCCTGGCACACATTTTCCACAACCCACAATTCCAACCGGGTATGGACATTGAGGCCTTTAGGTGGTGGCTCGACAAGGGCCTCTACAGAATAGGACAATTCTTCATTAACTCCGGTCCCATTTCACTTAAATACTGCATCTCTAAATTGGAGATGCCAGCATCAGAGACTTTCCGCTATTACCAATTATCACACTTTTTACGTGGGATTTGGAAAAGCTCGTCAGCCCCACTATCGGTTACTCCCTACGAATTCTGGTGCTCCTTAGCCATGGGTGTAAGGGGTGGAATTTCCCTAATATCTTCTGCACTAGCGGAGCCCCGGGAGAAAGCAAATTATATGTTGCAATGGGAGCGAGATCTGCAACTCGACTGGGACATGGATACCTGGCATACTTGTGTCTCCCGTTCCTTTAAGGGCATGCTTAGTTCCTCCCTGATGGAGGCGGATCTTAAAGTCATGACCAGGTGGTACCTGGTACCCACCCGAATTACTAAATTTTATCCACATTCTTCGCCCCTCTGTTTCAGAGGTTGTGGCCATATAGGTTCCCTACTTCACACATTTTGGCAATGTCCCAAAATTAGAGGGTTTTGGAATGGAATTTTTCATCTCATCCGCAAAACCACAGGCTTTGCAGTCCAACAAAGCCCCACCATAGCTCTACTAAATTACAACATCCCGAAAGTACCTAAATTGTCTCGATCTCTGATTCACTTCATTCTGCTTGGGGCCAAGATTACGCTAGCTCATGCCTGGAAAAAACCTTCGGTTTCCCTTCGCCAGGCCAAACAGAAAATTTCCTGGATTATGACACAGGAGAAGGTCTCGAGCAGAATTTTAGACACCTCTGATAAATTCAGACTTATTTGGGAGCCCTGGGCTCGTTTCCTGGGCCTACCACCTCTTACCCGAATCTGTATAAGGTCTAGGTAACCCCCAGGTTCCGGTCAGCTCCAGGCCCTCCTCTCTCTCCGCGAGGATTCCTGCTCCTAACCTTCTCATACCCTTTCCTTTCTCCCCCCACTTTACCCCTCTGTTCTTCCTCCTTCTTTCCCTTTCCTCCTACTATCTTCTTTCTAAAATCCTACTAAGTATGATGTGCAAAGGTTGAGAATAACGTACATTGCAGAACTCTCCTTCACTATTCATTTTTCCTTTAACTACATATTAAGGCTGTACAGTTTAAGAATGGAAAAAGCCACAACATAGTGATTTAGCATGTACCTTCTCTAATTTTTGGGGATAGCCCCCTGTATAAGTGATATTATCTCTTACGTTATTGTTGGGCTCACATTTTGCTTTTTTGTTACGATAGAGTTCTTGTTTGTTCAACGATGGGCGGTCCGTGAGTTCAGGACGGATACAGTGAAGGCCTTTTTGATCCCCCAGTGCTCCTCTCGGCTGGTCTGCGTACAGCAGGTTCCCATTTGGGGTGCGTGGCCGACCCTTGAGGAGCCCTGGTACCTGCGAGCCTTGGTTTCCCTATCCTGACTTCCGGCGGCCATTCTCTAGGAGATAGAGTATTTAATGATGCCCTTGAGTTTATTTTGAAGCTGAATCTGTGGAAGGTACATGTATATCTTGATTCTAATGTAATTTACATTGCTGTGTTATCTCATTTGATCTCTGCCATTTTGATATTTTTGTACTGTTATTTATTTTTCAATAAACAGTATTTAAATAAAAAAAAAAAAAAACTTTCTGGAACAAAGTTACCCAGAATCAGGACCACAGAATGAATTCCTATTGGAATTATTGGACTTTGCATTACTCAACAACTACTTTCAGTTCCTGACCACTTATTACCAGCAAGTACGGGGGACCTCCATGGGGGCGGCGTGGGCCCTGGCCTATGCCTGCCTCCATCTGGGGCTCTGGGAAGAGGAGGACGTCTACCCTTCGCCCATGTACCGCAGCCACGCCCACACTTGGCTGCGGTACATTGACGACGTCCTCATGATTTGGACGGGCACTGTAAGGGCCCTGCATACCTTTATGACTCATCTAAACACCAACCAACGCAATATAAGATTGACCTATAACTTTGACCGGACTAGCCTGCCCTTTCTCGACCTACTGATCACACTTAAAGATGGCCGCCTATTTACCTGCACGTTTCGTAAAGAAACGTCGGCAAATACCCTCTTAAGTGCCACCAGCCACCATCCACACTGGCTAAAGTACGGTATCCCGGTGGGGCAATTTTTACGAATAAAAAGAAATTGCACTAAGACCAGCGACTACAGAAGAGAATCCCTAGAACTCTACGCGAGATTCCGCGAATGCGGTTATCGCATAGACAAATTAGAAAAGTGAGACAAAAAGCAGCAGCCAGGGACCGCGACAGTTTACTTGCACTACATACACCTGACTCCACCGCCTCAAAACGGACAGCAAGCGATCAAACCAGGTTAATTACCACCTTTGGCCCCCAATGGATGGAGGTCCGTTCCATCCTGGAAAAACACTGGGGGGTTCTCACTAACTCATCAATGTTGCTCAATATAGTCGGCACTTCACCTAAATTGGTGGCCCGACGGGCCAAAAACCTGGGAGACATGCTGGTCAAATCTGAGTTCACTAAGACGACTGACCCTACCTGGCTAGCCGACTACCCACGAAGCAGAGGGATGTTTCCCTGCAATAAATGCCAGATCTGTCCATTCGTACATAGAACAGCCACCTTCTCTGATTCCTTGGGACAAAAACATTATGAAATACGAGATCTAATTAATTGTTCCACGTCCAGAGTTATATATATGATAACCTGTCCCTGCCCAAAAATCTATGTGGGAAAGACAAAGAGACCTCTCAAAGTACGTATTGGTAAGCATTTGAGGGAGATTAAAGACAAGGAAAAAATTCCGGAAAAACCACTAGCCAAAAACTTTGCAATGAAACACGGCAGAAACACCAAGGGTATGCAGGTGAAAGGCATATATGCACTTAAGCTGTCAAGTCATCGAGGTGGCTTTGATCGGGTGTTACTACAAAAAGAGAAGTGGTGGGTTTACCGGTTAAAGTTCTTGTCCCCCTAGGCCTTAACACCAAATTGAATTTACAGGCCTTCCTAGAAAACGACATCTAATGACCACCTACCTGGAAAGTGACCTCACTCATACACATAAAAGATTCTTATCTGATTAAATCATGTGATTCTATTAATGCAGAAGGGGGTCTGAACTAATGATCTAAATGATTTCAACCTCTTAAAATTGATTTTATGCCCTATTGTTGTTCCTACTGTTCCGTAGTCCAGTTCTCTTTATGTAACCTTATGTACCTTCCTCCTTCCCCTCCATTTGATATGCAGCAACTTGTACCTTCTCACTATGACTTTCCATGCATAAGGCATACTACCTAAAATGATCTGCAATGGATCTAATAAAGTAGTGGACCTTTCCGCTAATCGTATGCTTTTGTTATATTTAAATCTGAAGGCAACTGCTAACAACAAGCGGACAGTATGTCCCATATTACTTCATGGCTAAAGACAACGCTCACTGCTAAACCACACAGCTGATTGGGTATATGGCTGTCAAAGCACACAATATAAAGGTGTGCGTCGGCCTTACCAATCACACGTCCAGGATGAAGCTACGCTATCAAGTACAGCGAAACGCGTTGACGTCATCAACGACGCCGTCACGCTCCACCAAGCGGGTTGCGATAGGCGAGTGGAACCTCTGAGAGCACCAGCTGAGCGTTCCAGCATATGCGGACACTGACCTGAGAAGCTTGGCTAACCGGGAAGGAGACAGGCGTTTGCACATTACGAGACGAAAGTCATATCATTCGATTCCCACCACCAGCAGCAGGCACATTGCCGCTTCTACATGCCCGCGGGACTCCGTCACTTATCCAAGAGGATCCGATTCCGGACTTGCCCCCCCCAGGCCTAAGAAGGGCGGTAATGTATGAGCGATTTCAGCAAGTTTCTGCTTTGACACATGCATATTATTGAACGCTGTGACACACTGCCTCCATTGCTGCCCACCATACCGGCTTCATATACAACTCATATGTCCGTAACTAGTGCCTAAACCTTTGAGGCTGTCAAAGCCTGCTGTGAACTGTGCCATTTATTTTCTCCAGCCTACTATCACCAGATCACCCTGACCAGCTAGCGTTTCCTGCATCTTATGCTCCAATCATCAATTTTGTGACCATATTTACAACTCCACTTACGCTGGGCAATTCAGGCTTGAATCCACGCCAACCGCCCACCTCCCGTCAGCCGGCTGCCAGGCGACCACCCCCAGTGACCATCTAATAGTTCCCTCTCCCCTTTTCCTCCCTGCTCCCAATAGATGCTCCTCAGCAGCATATTCCATCTAAAATTTATACCATTTAAATGGTTGCAACACCATCGTGATTGCTTAAATCAATTTGACTCAATAGCTGCAGAACAGCATATTTAGTCCGGACCGTGTCGGTGTCGTTATGTATGTTTGTTTGTTTTAATTGTTGTCTTGGGTATAGCAACATCTTTGTTAATTGTTGTATTTTGCCATACCCACACTGTAAGCATCATTTCCTTGACTGCCTCAACATATTCTGTGGATTTTAAATTGTTTAATAAATTGGTAATTTTATGTAACTACCTTCTGGTCACTTATTGCTGATGTAACCGCTTTTCCACTTGATATTCTTTATATCAAGAGTCCCCTTTCCCATCCCTCCCTATATTCCCTGTGAATAATATAGTTTATGGGTTACAGCAATAACACCACACTTGGTGCGTGATCTGATATTGATCAGACTACTGTGTGATCAATTGTTTGCACAGAACTTGCTTCTATCCCCCCTCCCCTATCCGAAACTATTTGTATGAAGACTATTAGAGCCTAAGGTAGAGTTGCCATCTGTTCGGGATTCACCCGGACAGTTCGGGTTTGGAATCAGACTGTCATTATTCAGACTGGACTAAGTCTCCCCCCTCCCCCTTCTCTCTCTCCTGCCTCTAAGCTCTAAGCTAGTACGCTAAGGTAAATCAGGGTTCTCAGAGCACTCATTACATCAGAGCTCCCCTTTACACCAGAGGCCTTTACATCAGACTCCTCTTCATACACCAGAGGATCCCTTATGTCCCCAGAGTTCTCCCTTACATCAGACTCTGCAGAGTCCACCCTCAGTGAAAAGGAGTGAAAAGGAACTCTGCGAGTTCAGATGTTAAAGGGGAGCTCTGCAGATTCAGATGTAAAAGGGGAACTCCGTGGACTCAGATGTAAAAGGGGAGCTCTGCAGATTCAGATGTAAAAGGGGAACTCTGCGGACTCAGATGTAAAAGGGGAACTCTGTGGACTCAGATGTAAAAGGGGGACTCTGTGGACTCAGATGTAAAAGGGGAACTCTGTGATCTCAGATGTAAAAGGGGAACTCTGTGATCTCAGATGTAAAAGGGGAACTCTGTGGACTCTGATGTAATGGGGGAACTCTGTGGACTCTGATGAAATGGGGGAACTCTGTGGACTCTGATGACATGGGGGAACTCTGTGGACTCTGATGAAATGGGGGAACTCTGTGGACTCTGATGAAATGGGGGAACTCTGTGGACTCTGATGAAATGGGGGAACTCTGTGGACTCTGATGAAATGGGGGAACTCTGTGGACTCTGATGTAATAGGGGAACTCTGTGGACTCTGATGTAATGGGGGAACTCTGTGGACTCTGATGTAAAAAGGGAACTCTGTGGACTCAGATGTAAAAAGTGAACTCTGTGGACTCAGATGTAAAAAGGGAACTCTGTGGACTCAGATGTAAAAAGGGAACTCTGTGAACTCAGATGTAAAAAGGGAACTCTGTGGACTCAGATGTAAAAAGGGAACTCTGTGGACTCAGATGTAAAAAGGGAACTCTGTGGACTCTGATGTAAAAGGGGAACTCTGTGTACTCTGATGTAAAGGGGGACTCTTGCGATTAATTTCATATGATTAGAAATGTTATTTAATAGCAACATCTATGCATTGTTCAACTATGCATACTATGAAAAAAAATTGCTGTACGACGCCGAAGTGTTCGGGTTTTGACTTGAAGAAAAGGTGGCAACCCTAGCCTAAGGCTCTAATCATGTGCTTCTAAAAAAAATAGAAATCCATGTGTCCAGTGCCCCGCATAGAGATTAGGGGGCCGGCCACATGGATTAGGGGGGCAGCACCCGTGCACCCCTAATGAGTGGCCGCCACTGCTGGGGTAGGGAGTAGGGAGTACCAGAGGATAGGAGAGGTCCTGGAGAAGTCCTGTAGGCGAGCATGGGGGAAGGTAACAAGGGAGATAGAGGGCAAGATGCCTTGGGAGGAGCGGAGAGGACGATTTGGGCGATGTCTGCAGATGAGGTTGGTGATGTAGCTGAGGGAGATGTTGTGGATGGTCTTGTATGTTGTGATTAGTATTTTGAATTTTATACGGTGGGGTAGGGGAAGACAGTGAATGGATTGGCAGAGAGGGGCAGCAGTCACGGATTGGATGGTAAGGTGTATTAAGAGTGAAGGGGGAATAGTCTATGTAAAGGTAGGTCAGTGAGGTGGGAGTTGCAGTAGTCAAGGTGGGAGATAACCAGGAAGTGAATAAGTTGCTTAGTGGTGTCATTAGTTAGGAAGGGGTGAATTCTGGAAGTGTTGCAGAGCTTAAATGGAGTTCCACCCACTTTTACAATTCTTCAGCATCCCTCACTAAACTGCGCACTGTAAACGAATTGGATATTTTTTTTTTTCTCAGCACCTACTGTATATCTGCTGTATTCATTTTTCACTTCCTCCTCCCTGGCCGCGGCCCATCGCATCATTTCCTGTTTGCAATGCCTTCTGGGAAGGGACGGCAACTTCCTCTGAAACTGCCGTTGCTATGGAAACCTGACCTGAAACCTATTACACGGCTTGTGCTGCACTGAGCATGTGCGAGATCTGCAAGGATGAGATCCAGGAAGAAATACAGTCTGGCTTCAGATGCCCACACTTAAGATGGCCACGGCCTGCTGTAAGTTTATAAAATAACAAACTACTGCTATAAACTAACAAAACAGAACTTAGTTTACAGACTAACTTTACTAGAATACATTAAGCTTGTGTATTATAGGGGTATTTTTATTTAAAAAGTATAATTTCGGCCGGAACACCACTTTAAGGCGACAAGATTAAGGCCGGGTTCACACTGTAACCCGCTGCGGATCGCACAGGAGTGCTGTGTGTCCCTGTTCCCCATTTCAGGGACAAATCAGGGCCGATTCTATGCCTGAATTTGGGCCTGAAACGGAGCTAAAGACACGCTGTGCGCTCCGCAGACGCAACGGAGATATGTGAACCGGCTCCATAGGGAGCCAGTCACATTCTCCTGCTATACGAATTGGATGTGGGGAAACCCGCATCTAATTCGCATAGGTGTGAACTAAGGACGAGCTCAGGCGTTTTCGCAAGCTGCACGTGCGGAGCCCGCCAGGAACTCGGCAATGCACATCGCTAATCACAAGCAGTGAGACATTTCCCGATGTGCGGCTGCAGAGATCGGGAAATGTCTCACTGCCTGTGATTAGCGCAGCGCATTGCCGACTTCCTGTCGGCTCGGCACGTGCAGCTTGCAAACACGCCGGAGCTCATCCTTAGTGTGAACCCGGCCTAAGGCCTCGTACACACAATGAGAATATTGGACGAATGATCGTCCCTTCTTTGTTTTTGCATGCAAGTCTCTCAAATCGAAAATGAAGGGGTTACTCAAGTTTACGAAAATTCTCGTATGACAGAATACAACTTCGTAAGTGATGTAATGTATTGTATTTCTTAATTTCCTTAGTTCTGGTATCATACAATACATTTTTTTTCACGCTTGTTTCTTTAGATAATTTTTGCATGAACTGTCGTGATCTGCTCTCGATAGCTGTGCATTAACCACTTCCATACTTTCGCACCTTCCTGCCCAGGCCAATTTTCAGCTTTCAGCGCTGTCGCACTTTGAATGACAATTGCCCGGTCATGCTACACTGTACCCAAACAAATGTTTTATTATTTTGTTCCCACAGATAGAGCTTTCTTTTGATGGTATTTGATCACTGCTGGGGTTTTTATTTTTTGCGAAACAAAACGAAAATTTTGAAAAAAAATAAGTTTTTCTTTGTTTCTGTTATAAAATTTTGTAAATAAGTAAGTTTTCTCCTTCACTGATGGGCACTGATGAGGCTGCACTGACAGGCACTGATAAGGTGGCACTGATGGGCACTGATGAGGCTGCACTGACAGGCACTGATAAGGTGGCACTGATGGGCACTGATGAGGTTGCACCAATGAGGTGGCACTGATGGGCACTGATAGGCGGCACTGATAGGTGGCACTGGTATGCAGCACTGATGGGCATTGATAGGCGGCACTGATGGGCACTCATAGGTGGCACTGATGGGCACTGATAGGCAGTACTGATGGGCACTGAAGGGTACTTATGGGTGGCACTGATAGGTGGGCACTGATAGGTGGAACTGATGGACACTGATAGATGGCACTAATGTGCATCACTTATAAGGAGACACTGGCAGGCATTAGTGATGGGCACTGACTGGCACCATTTGTGGGCATTGATTGACATTGATTTTGGCAAAGATTGGCATCCCTGGTGGCCATGGTTGGCATACCTGGTGGTCATCAGTGGTGGCAATCCCTGGTGGTCCTGGTGGTATCCCTGGTGGTCCAGTGTGGGCATCCACGGGGGGGGGGGGGGGGGAAGCTGCGCTGATAATCATTCAGCGCAGACCCCCCCTGTCAGGAGAGCAGCCAATTGACTTCTTTTAGCATCTTTTAGACGTGAGCGAGGAAAAGTTGATACGCGGCTTTTCCTGTTTACATCGTGATCAGCCATGATTGGACACAGCTGATCACGTGGTAAAGAGCCTCGTCAGAAACTCTTTACCGAGATCGGTGTTGCGGTGTGTCAGACTGACATACCACACCACTGATCGCCGCGCTGCGCGCCCCCACGGGCGCGCGCCGGCTGTTATCCTGAAAGACGCAATATGACGTCCAGTCAGGATAACGGGACCACCGCCTGGCTGTCATTCTGCTATAGGCCTGGTGGGAAGTGGTCAACGAACAGATTATTGTACGATTGCTTCAAAAGTGGTGTTTGTCGTCCGATTTTCTCGCCGTCTGTATTAGGCTTTAGCCAGTGATTGGATATGGGGCCTGAAGGAGAAGTCAGGTTTGGATGGAGGATGGTGAACTGTGTCAGCTGCTAACCTCCCATATTTCTTTATTACACCAGCAGTGGGATCTTCTCCATTATTCCCTATTCTGTCCCGTCACCTCGGTGTTTTGGGTGTTCCCCTCTCTCTTGCCTAGTCCAATCCCTTCTGCAACATTCACCATAATATAAAATAATGGTCCAGCGGTAAGGGCCGTTCCACACTGATATGTTTTTCCTGAGTTTTTTTCCTTACAAGAAAAATACAATAAAAACGTTTCCCTTTAAATCCTATGGGACTTTTCACATGACTGCATTACAGGTGCAGTGCATTTTGAAAAGTCCAGCATGCTTCATCTTTGGTAAAAAAACGCACCACAATTTTGCAGTTTTGGTGCATTTTTTAGTCACATGTCTATTCTTCACCCAAAAAATGCACCAGAAACGCACAGCAAACACATTTGAAACATGCCAATTTTGCTACAGAGCAGTGGGAAAGTACCCTCAGGGCCAGTTTACACCACATGCAGTCCAGTGTGTTTTTTGTTTTTTTGTTTTTCTGCATCAAAAATGCATGGAAAGTAGGTTACATGGTTTCCAATGACATAGTTCACACCAGTGTGGTTAATTCCAGGGCTTTCCAGTTCCAGAAAAAAAAGTAGAGCATGCTGCATTTGTCCTGCACTGGACTGTACTGGAATGTTGTAAAATGCCCTGGAATGCACTGGAACGCATCAAAAACACACCAGACCCCGGTACAGTGAAAAGAAAATAGGAAAAAAGAATTTAAAAAAAAGCATCTGGAATGCATCCGTAAACGCATGAAAAACGCACTGGAATGTGTCAAAAACGCATTAAAAACACGCATGCAGAAATGCATCCGGAACGAATCAGGAGTGCGTTTTTGTGGTGTGAACCAGTCTTGAGAGTAGGAACACTCCATAATGGTTGTGACAGGTGTACATACCTGGAGACTCAAGTGCAGATTTCTCACCAATACAGTGATGTAGCATAAGGCATAAGAGTGCTTTAAAGTGGATCTATGAGCAAAATGATTTAAAAAAATAAAAAAAAATTATATATATATATATACAAAAATGTGTTATTTATAACAACATTTACACAGCAGTGTTCTTACCTGCTGATCTGGCAGAATATCCGTTATTTACTTGCCAAGCCGTCCAGCAAAAGTTACAGTTAGGGCCTTAGTTAAACATTGTGCTGCCTTAGGCATGCCTAGTGACACCCTTTAGCACAAGTTCTGACCCTTTTATCATGATTATTTCTGATTGGACAGGCTTGATTACTGTAATTTTTCTCATACTCATATTTGAACATACTCACTTTTGTTATCAGCGGTTTAGACATTAATGGCTGTGTGTTGAGTTATTTTGAGGGGACAGAAAATTTACACTGTTATACAAGCTGTACACTCACTACTTTACATTGTAGCAAAGTGTCATTTCTTCAGTGTTGTCACATAAAAAGATAGAAGAAAATATTTACACAAATGTGAGGGGTGTACTCACTTTTGTGAGATACTGTATGTGTGCAGATGATCATTGGGACATACAGTATGATTTGACTGTTACATATGTGGGGGACAGGTGTTTTTACTGTGTGGAGACGTGTGTGGGGACAGTGTTTTGGGGACACTATTTTGGGGACATTGTGATTTTACATCGTGTGGGGACACTGGGCCGGTGATCAGTCTGTAAAACAGCTCATACTCACTGATCACCGGCTGGCTTCAGCGATCCGCTCTCCTCTCCTCACTGACAACTTCCGTGTGAGGGGAGGAGAGCCGATCGCCTAGCAGCCGGCTCTCTATTTACATCATATGACGGCTGTGATTGGACGCAGCCGTCATGTGATCAGAAGGGCCAATCACAGAGCCCTCCTTCCGATCGGAGATGCGCCGTGTCCAGGTGACACAAGCGCATCAGGATCGTGCCGCTGCGTGGGCACGCGCGTGCGTGTGATCCCCCTCCTTCTGAGGGACGTTCCTGAACGTCCACTCAAATAAAAGAAAAAAATGTGCCTCTAAGTGCAGAATTAAAACTTTTAATATCCCCAAACAAGATTAAAAACACTTACAAAATCAAGGATAAGAAGAGGCATAACATGGATGCAGGCCCGGACTGGGACAAAAAATAGGCCCGGGCATTTTGGAATGAGCAGCCCATGACATCTTAACCGGCCCCTTCCCCACTCTCCATCCTGACGGATCCCCCAGGAGAGGGGAGGGGGAAACCCGGCAAAGGTGCGGGGGGCGAGGGGGACAGGGAAAGAGCAGGGGGGGCAGAGAGCACAGGGAAGAACTTTGAGAACATGGGGTGGGGCGAGACCACAGGGGGGCTGGAGAGCACTGTGGGGGGAGGCGGAGAGCATGGGGGGGCAGAGAGCACAGGGGAGAGGCAGAGAACACAGGGGGGAAGAGGAGAGCACAAGGGGGCCGGAGAGCATGGGGGGCTGGAGAGCACAGGGGGTGGGGGGTTGGAGAGCACAGGGGGAAGCAAAAACCCAGGGTGGGGCGTAGAGCACAGGGAGGGCAGGAGAGCATGGGGCAGAGAGCACAGGGGGGAGGTGGAGAGCACAGGGGGGAGGTGGAGATCCCTGGGGGGGCTGTAGAGCACTGGGGGGAGGCGGAGGGCACGGGGGGGCAGCAGAGAGCATGGGAGGAGATGGAGAGCACAGGGGGTAGGCGGAGATCAATGGGGGGGCTGGAGAGCACTGGGTGAGAGACGTAGGGCACAGGGGGGCAGCGTAGAGCATGGGGGAGGTGGAGATCAGGGGGGGGGGGGGGGCTGGAGAGCACTGGGAGGGCTAGAGAGCACTGGGGAAGAGGCAGAGGGCACAGAAGGGCAGCATAGAGCATGGGGGAGGTGGGGAGCACAGGGGGAGAGACAGAGGGCACAGGGGGGCAGCGTAGAGCATGGGAGGAGGGGAAAAAGCACAGGGGAGAGGCAGAGGACACAGGGGGGCAGCATAGAGCATGTGGGTTGTGGAGAGCACAGAAGGGAGGAGGAGAGACAGGGGGGCTAGATACCACGGGGGAGCTAGAGGGCACTGGGTGGGCTGGAGAGCACTGGGGGAGAAGTGGAGGGCACAGGGGGGCATCGGAGAGCATGGGGGAGGTGGAGAGCACAGGAGGGAGGTGGAGAGAACAGGGGGGCTGGAGAGCACTGGGGGGGCTGGAGAGCATTGGGGGGAGGTGAAGAGCACAGGGGGAGGTGGAGAGCACAGGGGGAGAGGCAGAGGGCACAGGGGGCAGCGTAGAGCATGGGGGGAGGTGAAAAGCACAGGGGGAGAGGCGGAGGGAACAGGGGGGCAGCATAGGGCATGGGGGATGTTAAGAGCACAGAAGGGAGGAGGAGAGCACGGGGGCTGGATAGCACAGGGGGTTAGAGAGCACTGGGGGGAGGTGGAGAGCACAGGGGGGGCTGGAGAGCACTGGGGGAGCAGTGGGGGGCACAGGGGGGCAGTGGAGAGCATGGGGGAGGTGGATATCACAGGGGGGAGGTGGAGAGCACAGGGGGCAGTGGAGAGCACAGGGGGAGAGACGGAGGGCACGGGGGGGTAGTGGAGAGCACAGAGGGAGAGACAGAGGGCACAGGGGGGCAGCATAGAGCATGGGGGGAGGTGGAGAGCACAGAAGGGAGGTGGAGAGCACTGGGGGGGCTGGAGAGCAATGGGGGGGAAGGAGAGCTTTGGGGGAGATGAAGAGCACAGGGGGAGAGGCGGAGGGCACAGGGGGGCAGCGTAGAGCATGGGGGGAGGTGGAGAGCACAGGGGGGGGTGTATAGCACTGGGGGAGAAGTGGAGGGCACAGGGGGCAGCGGAGAGCATGGGGGAGGTAGATATCACAGGGTGGGAGGTGGAGAGAGGCAGAGGGCACAGAGGGGCAGCAGAGAGCATGGGGGAGGTGGAGAGCACTGTGGGGGGTAGAGAACACTGTGGGGGCAGCAGAGATAAGCAGGACAGGAGGAGCGGTGGGGGTGGCTGCATATAGAAGAATTATTCTCTCCATCTTCCTCCCGCAGTACCTGACAGCCTGCGAGAGGGAGAGGAGCAGAGGCAGGCATTCAGAGACTGCGGGAGGAAGATGGAGAGAAAAATTCTTCTATATGCAGCCGCCCCCACGGCTCCTCCTATCCAGGTTACAGGGTGCCACACTTACCAACGTTCTCTCTGATCCAGCTGCAGCAGACTCCTCTCCCCTTCGTGGTCACGCCCCCCGGCACCAATGGCTGAACTATACTGGCGGCCGTGGAGAGGTGTCTCCTCTAGCTCCTCCCCCCTTCATGTTTCTGTCCCCCTGTTGCCGATGGCTGAGCCTGAGCTGAATTGGCAGCCGGGCGGCTGCGGAAAGGTCAGGGACTGACGCGGGCTTAAAGAGCAGCCTGCCTTGGCCCTGCAAGCAAGAACATATGGCCCCGGCCCACCGGGCATTTGCCCGGTATGCCCTATGGCCAATCCGGGCCTGCATGGATGTATGAAGCAGGTGATCCGGCATCAGGAGGTCCCAGTGTATCACAGCTTTCCAGGGATAACGATATGCAGCAGCAGAAGTTCCCAGGGTAACCAGCAGGTGAACACCCCAGGCTCTGGGAACACTGGTGAAGCAATCGCGTCGTCTGAGTCAGCGTGGAGCATGAATCCCGGAAATGACGTCAGCGGGAGGGGACAACAACCAGCATGGACCGCAAACAGGAAATATGTTATCAAAATGGGACGCGTTTCGGAACTACTGATTGGTTCCTTCTTCAAGCCTAGGAACCAATCAGTAGTTCCGAAACGCGTTCTTTCTTATCCTTGATTCTGTAAGTGTTTTTAATCTTGTTTGGGGATAATAAAAGTTTTAATTCTGCACTTAGAGGCACCTTTTTTTCTTTTATTTGTTTTCTATTAGAGATTGCTTCCCTCTTTGAGTGCAGCCCTAAGTGTTAGAAGACCACTTCATCCATCCAATAAACTTAGAGATAAGCCTTCACTGTGTTCAGTAATAAAATACAGAGTTCCTCTGAAAAGCGATTCGTCCCATGTCACTACACACCGTAACTTGTATGTTGCATTGGGTGGGGTTAGCTGAGCCTGCGCCCTCTCCACCAGTCCAGCGTACCTCACTCCCAGTAACAGAACGGGGTCCCACCGAGCACACTTAAGTCTTTCCTTCCCATACCTCATACCTTTGAGCAAATGGCCATAGCTCCTGGCAACGCCAGTCTGTTCCCGGTTGCTATAGGAGACAGATTGCTAGGATACTGACAGAATACTGACCCCCTTTCTACCAGAGGACCTGCCACCTTACCAGGTACCACGATTAACGACTGGTTGCTTGTAGCTGTTCCTTGCTTAATTACCTCTAGCAACTACACTCCTCCACTTGTGTCATGTCGAAGTAACCATCTTGTAGTAGGGTTGCTTCATACCCCGTAGTGCATTTACAAACCCAGGTTCCTTTGATATGCCAAAACCAGCACGCACCCCTTCAGACCAGGCTTTGAGTGGTCCACAGAGTCCATAAAGGCAAAGTCTATGGCTTGGATGCTGTCTGTGATTCCCAGTTTCTTCAGTGCCACACTTATGTTCATAGGTGCGTCTACATTTCCCCTATACCCACGACCCGTTCTCCAGCCCTTCAGCCCTCAATCCTAGCTGTCCCCCTATTTATATAACAGGTGGGTCTGTCAAAGCCATAAGCCTAGGAACTAGGGGATGCGGCTCTTTGCTTGCCTTTATCCGGCCCTTGGGGCACTATTCCTCTCACTGCTATGAGATACTATTCTGCTCACTGACAGTAGCAATGGGGCATAGCTCCTGACAATGACACCAATGACGGGGCACTATTCCTCCTACCAATACAAAAGATGGGGCACTATATTTCTCCTACTAATACCAATGACGGGGCACTATTCCTCCCACTAGTACCAATGATGGGGCACTATTCCTCCCACTAATACCAATGATGATGCACTATTGCTCCCACTAATACCAATGATGGGGCACTATTCCTCCCACTAATACCAATGATGGGGTACTATTCCTCCCATTAATACCAATGATGGAGCACTATTCCTCCCACTAATACCAATGATGGGGCACTATTCCTCCCACTAATACCAATGACGAGGCACTATTGCTCCCACTAATACCAATGATGGGGCACTATTCCTCCCACTAATACCAATGATGGGGTACTATTCCTCCCATTAATACCAATGATGGAGCACTATTCCTCCCACTAATACCAATGATGGGACACTATTCCTCCCACTAATACCAATAATGGGGCACTATTCCTCCTACTAGTACCAATAATGGGGCACCATTCCTCCCACTAATACCAATGATGGGGTACTATTACTCCCACTAATACCAATGATGGAGCATTATTCCTCCCACTAATCCCAATTATGGGACACTATTCCTCCCACTAATGCCAATGATGGGGCACTATTCCTCCCACTAATCCCAATGATGGGGCACTATTCCTCCCACTAATGCCAATGATGGGGCACTATTCCTCCCACTAATACCAATGATGGGGCACTATTCATTCCACTAATACCAAAGATGGGGCACTATTCCTCCCACTAATACCAATGATGGGGTACTATTCCTCCCACTAATACCAAAGATGGGGCACTATTCCTCCCACTAATACCAATGATGGGGTATTATTTACTTTATTATTTACTATTACTATGGGGCAATATTTCTTTTAAAACCAATGATGGGGCACAATTTCTCCTACCAATGATGGGGCACTATTCCTTCCACTAATATCAAAGATGGGGCACTATTCCTCCCACTAAAAACAATGATGGGGCACTATTTCTCCAACTAATACCAATAATGGGGCACTATTCCTTCCACTATTACCAAAGATGGGGCACTATTCCTCCCACTAATACCAATGATGGGGCATTATTCCTCCCACTAATACTGTGAAGGAATGTGATGTAGATAATAATAATAGTAATCTGAAAATGTCTATTTTCTTATGTGCATACATATTTTTCTCCTTACTCATTATATAAGTATACAGGTTTGCTCTGTTTCTATATTTTCTCAAGATGGCGGGTACCCCCTGCATCCCACACATCAGAAGAACGCGGAACTGAAGATAAAACCAAAGACAGTCAGACCTCGTTATGAAAATTCTCCATCTTCTTTTTATATCTTAACCAATGAGATGTACCTATTAGACTAACATAGCAATGACGTATTTGTGTGTATAAAACATTAACACCGCCTTGAATAAATTAGAAGTGTAACAAGTAACGGTGCTGAGCGTGTCTCAGAGTGTTTACTTTTATATGCATGCATATCAACACTTTTCAAATTAGAGACAGCAGCAGATAACCTTGGGCTCGATTGGAGCTCTTAATCATTTCCATAACAGATGGTGCCGAAACCCGGGACCTCAGGCTACAGTCGAAGTTATACCGCGACAAGCATTCAGGCGTTAACTGATTGATGAGACAGGGGGTTTGCGCAGCCCTAACAGTACGGTAAGTTTGATTTATATTCTTACCACTGTACGACTCTCTTATCTTTCGGTTGACGGCTGGATTCTGTCGGTATGCTGAGACTGTCTTAGAGGCAGGTAACTCCTCGCCTGAGGTTGTTTTAACGAACCTGTCAATGGGTTTCTGCTGACTGTATTTGTTCACTGTCTGCCATTCTTTGGGCTACGAAACTCAGCAGTCTAAAAGTGCTACATGCGTGAATGTGTGGTCTCATCTCCAGATGAGCTGTCGGCCTCTGGAATGAGATTGTTTCCCTTGTAGCAAACGTTTATAGACGGGTTACTCTGGGTTCGATGAACCTTTGAGGGTTATCTCAGCTGCTGGCTTTGCAGTCTGAAAGTGTTACAGAAGTCTCACCCCAAGACGAGTTGTCGGCCTCTTGGTGTAGAGCTGTAGAAAAAAAAAAAAACGTCTATAAACGGGTTTATTTTTGCAGGGTGGTCTGCCCTTGTGGTTATCTTAGCCTGCTGAAATTTTGCAGTTCGAAGAGTGGCAGGTGTAATGTCCTGTCGTGAGAGTATTTGTGGTTTACTGTTCGCTATGTATGAGAGGGGTTGGGGTGGGGACTGGTTAAGGTCGGAGGGGGAGCTGCCCGGTGGATCTGTTGGGTCGCGGGCCGTTGCTCCTCACTACCCCTGACGTGTTTGTTCTTGTTCTGAGATTAACCGTACATTACAGGGTTATAGCAAACAGTAGCAACTTGGAGCGCAGTATGAGCCCCCGCCGAAGGAATTTGTTGATAAGAACGCTGAGAAAAATATTAACCCCTTGGTTGTATGTATTCTCTTCTCAAGCCGTTAGCTGAGAAAGAGAGAGAGAAAAGAAAGTGATATTGTAAAGAAAGTGATATTGTAAAGAAAGTGATATTGCAAAGAAGGAGAGAAGCAGATGTTGAAATAGTTAACAAAGTTGAAAGAAATGGCGAAAGTTATGTTGCTGAAGAAACAGGGAGAAAAATCCTGTGTGATAAAGAAAATTGGATAAAGGAAGTTAAGAAAGATGGCGATTGTATTATGTATGTGTATCACAGAGCTGATGATATGTTGGAACTTGAAACAAAGGAGGGGAGGGACAGCACTGCCCTCCGTCTAACAACCACTCCTTTCTCACCACCCAAGCACAACCCACTGTGACAACTCAGCCCGGCGGCCATCTTAGTGCACCCATGCCTTCACTTTCTACCCAGTCCAGTGCACTTCCTGCCGGCGGCCATCTTGGTACACCCAGTAAGATTAAACAGCCTGTACCCAGCCCTCCCTGTTTTAAACCAAGATGGTTCATACCACACACCTGTCTTCCCCAATACTTGAGCATCACATTCCCAGGCCGGATATGTTAATGATGAAGAAGCTTCTGAGTGGGAAGCCCAACAGCAGGCAGCAAGGCCACCCACTGATTTAACCCCCAATCCGGCTCCGGACTCACAGTTCCGAGAGGATCTCAAACACATGCTGGCAACCGTAAAAAACAGTGCCCCTTGCCAGCCCCTGCCCCAACAACAGTCTCGGTTACCAGAAGGAGCACCAGTGATGTATGTCGCTTTTACTCTATCACAAGCAGCGGCCTTAGTGACAAGTCTGCCTGACCCAGAGAAGCAGCCAATTCCCTTCTACCACAGGATAGTGCAGATACAAGAAACTTACTCTGCTGCCTGGAGAGACTTGATCAGACTATGCCAAATCAAAGCAGGATATGTCTTTTGGCCAGTCATGCAGATGGCCTTCAATGATGCCTGCCTGACAAGTGCCACTTCCTACACCTCAGGCGTGGAGTTCTGTGCACAACTCCACGACTGGGCAAAGGAGAAGTTGACGGATCAGACCACCGCAATCCAAGATATTACCCAAGATAAAGGGGAGTCTGTGAAGAAGTATCATGCTAGACTCATAAAGGCACACACACACATGTTATCAACTGCTTTTGTTTCAGGGCTCAGAGAGGATATCAGAAAAGGCCTGATGGTGGCCCGCCCTGAATACCATTCAATGAAAATGTCTGATTTATTGTTGGTGACCAGAGGTATAGAAAATCAAAAAGGTAAAAAAAAAACCAACGCCCCTCATGGTAACCCATGACGAAGATCCCGCCTACACTAGTCCACCACCACTGCCCAATACCAGGGAAAGGATCACTTGTTACAACTGTGGGAAACGGGGTCACTTCAGAAAAGAATGCAGAGCCCCAAGATGTCCCAGACGAAAAACCTACCACTTTCCTCATTAACAGGGGTGCAGCCAAAAGTGTGTTGAGGGCGGTGAACCTGCCTAATAATTCTTTCCTTTCCACTATTGATGTTTCCTGCGTAGGAATGGATGGGGTGCCCCGCTCCAGTCCACTTCCTGATTTGCTTGCCAGATTTGTGGTGTCCTCTACATGTCCCTTGAATCTACTAGGAGCTGATGTGTTGCCCGGACTACAGGCCTCAATCAGGACACGCCTGAAGGGGGGGTGAACTTACATACTCCCCTATCTTTAGAAGACTCATCTGCTTTGTGTTCTCAGCCTCTCCTGATGACACTTACTGAAGCAAATACTTCAAGTTCAATACTGCAGGAAGTACTTGACAGAATCCCTGCGTGCCTATGGTCCACAGGACCGGAAGACAACGGTAACTTAAAGGTGCCACCAGTTTCAGTCAAGCTAAAAGAGGGCGCTTCATTGCCCCGGAAACCACAATAACCCCAAGAAGAGAATCCTAAAAAGAGAACCAGGTACCTACTGTGGATGCCTTTGACTGCAAAGTACCTCACAGAGGTGGACCTTACAAACGTTTTCTTCAGTGTCCCCCCTCACCCCTCCTGCTGGTACCTTTTTGCATTCATCCACGGAAAGAAACGGCAACATACCTAAACAGTTGTGCCACAAGGGGCACAGAACTTTCCAAGCCAGTTTGCAAAAGCTATGGCTATCATCCTTGACACATGACAAGAGGAACACCCGGAAGTGATTCTCTTCCAACGTGTTGATGACCTTCTCCTTTGTGCAGCTGACTTACCCCCTGTTGAAGTCACCTCAGAAAGCCTGTTGTGCTATCTTGCCAACCAGGGCTGCAGAGCCATAAAGCCCAAAATGCAGTGGTGCTCAACACCTGTCATTTTCCTTGGACTAATTTCCTAGTGCAGAGCATGGATTCCAGAAGCCTTCCTACTGATGCTCTGCAATCAGACCCTTCCAGATGTCTCCTGAAGAAATATCTAAAGTTTGAAGCCTTTAAGTGCGCCACCCCCGGCGCTAGGGCTCCCAGCCTACGGCAAAACGCTCAAGTTCTTTGTATCCGAACGTCTGGGACATGCTGCAGGTGTACTCACCCAATCACACGGCATCAGCCTACGCCCCGTAGGATATTATTCCTGTCGGCTGGATGCGGTAGCAAGAGGAGGCCTATTGTGTCTGCGAGCTGGATTTGCTACACAAGCCTTGCTTGACAAAACTTTGAACTTGGTCCTCGGACACTGCCTCGTTCTGCTTGCTCCCCATGACGTTGTTGCCATATTCAACCAAGATCCAGCCGAAACACTTGTCCACTACCAGACACTTGAGACTCCTGTGTTCCCTCCTACTGGACAGCATTACTCTATTAAGTTGTCAAACACTGAACCCTACCACCCTTCTTCCACTTCTCGAGGGGGGAAAGGAGGAGGAGGAGTAGAGTCTTGACTTGTCACCCCATGACCACACAGGACACGCGGTCACCACTGAAAACACTGTTCTACAAGCTGAAGCCTTACCACCGGTGATGTCTACACAGGAGGCAGAGCTGTAAGCACTTACTACAGCATGTAAATGGGCAGAGGGAAAAAGAGCCAACATTCATATGGACTCAAGATATGCTTTCAGCATTGCCCATGATTATGGTGTTATCTAGGACAGAAGATTCCTGATGGCTGCAGGAACACCTGTGAAAACTTGATTGATGCCTTGCTTCTCCCAACCCAAGTGACTATTCTGAGTAAAGCACACGACAAAATGAACTCAAAGGAAGCTTAAGGCAAGCATCTAGCCAATTCAGCTGCCAAACAGACAGCTGGTGGTCCACGGGAAGTGGACAGCAGGGTGGTAGAAGAAGACCACCCCGTGCTTACCTTACAGACTTTCCCAGTGGACAGAGTTTATCTAAAAGAACTACAGGAAACAACAAGTCCGGATAAGAAGGAAAGCTGGAAACGGAGAGGAGCAACTCTCAGAAATGGACTATTCGAGTGCAACAAGAAGCCTTGTCTACCCAGGAGTATGTACCCAGCTGTGGTGCAATGGGCACATGGAGCTGCCCACTTGACAAAGACTTTTATGAACTCTCTTATCAACAAGTGTTGCACCAAGAGTTACTCCACTGACCGACAACTTCTGCAGATCATGCATTATCTGCATCAAATGCAACCCAGGATGCACAGAAGAAGCACCTGGCAAAAGCCCTATACCCCATTCCAGAGGATGCAAATTGATCATTCTCAAGTGCCAAGAAGTGGCAGATTCGAAAACGCCCTAGTGGAAGTGGTCACGACTGCCAGGACCACAGCTAAGAAACTACTAAGTGAGATAGTATGTAGATTTGGGGTCCCAGAGGTGATATTGAGAGATCAGGGACCAGCCTTAACAACAACCCTTACTAAAGAGATTTAGGCAGCACTGGGGGTTCAGTTGGCACTACACATCCCATACCACCCTCAAAGTAGCGGGAAGGTAGAAAGGATGAATGCGACACTAAAAACAGGATGTTAAAGATGGCCCAATAGACTAACATGAGTTGGCCCATTGCCCTGTTCAGTGTCAGACACACCCCCGGGGGAAACTTGCCCTATCTCCTTATGAAATTTTGTTTGGTTCAGCTCCCAGAATTGGTTGTTACTTTCCACAACAGTTACAGTTACAGTCTGATGTGTTGACTAATTATGTAACCACATTATCACGAAAATTAACCTGAATGCATGTCCAGGTGTTTTCTTCCATTCCAGATCCTGAATTAGATACAGGAACACACCAACTACTGTCTGGAGATCCTTGAGCCAAGTTATGATGGTCCATTCCAAGTTTTGGTGACCACAGCCACCTCAGTCAAGTTGGCCAGGAAGAACACCTGAATGCACGCTTATCACTGCAGGAGAGAGTGTTTTCGGGTGCTGCATATCCTTTTTCTGTTTGATCTAGGGGGGAGGGGCCCAGGAGGTGGCCATCACAAAAATGATAACATAATTACGTTTTGGTGTAACTCTTCAGGTACACATGTGACCACCTTTACCTTAGATTACTGCGACATAGTACCTTGTCCGTTTGACCCTTCATGGTGATGCCATTGGTACAGTGATATCCCTGACGGTAAGGACATATATGTATGTCACACAGACAGTTACTGGGGACAGAGTTGTGGTTTCTGTGGGGGCCAGTGGGTAGCCCCATATCCTAACCAAAGATACCCCTGATACATACACTGACCCAGCACACAGTCAGAGGAGGAAGCGAGCAGCTCTCTCCGGAAGCTTTGACCCTCATGTATACATACATGTCATAGGGGTTACAAGGGGGGTCCCTGATGAGTTTAAAGCCAGGGATCAGGTAAAAGCTGGTTTTGAGTCTTTGATCCCCATAACAACTGTCAGCAAGAATGTAGATTGGATTAACTACATGTCATGGTTATGCAATAGAGTTTGTCGATCAGCATACCTGTCTCCATGTGTTCATCTCTAGAGACCAGCTGACCCTCACCTGACTGCTTTTGTAACCTCCCCTCTAAGCATGGCCCCACCCCAGGCCCTATCAGGGAACCCTATATTAACCTGTGCACTGCAAGCCAGCAGTGCTGATCAACCACTGTGTGTTAGCCTCTGTGTGTACTTGCTGTGTTTCCTACATCTGATTCCTGTTACCGACTTTGGCCTGTTCCCGACCATCCCTGTTTGCCTGTGACCCTGATGTTCCAGCCAGCTGCCTCCTTCCTCTTCTCCTGTAGTCTACGGTGAGCGTGAGCTGTGAGACCCCGGGGGCCGCGACCTGGAGCCAGACTGCAGCGCAGTCCATCCTCACCACTAGAGGCTCTGGTGAACACCTGCTGGCTCTTAGACTCCGCGCCCTGGGGAATCTCTGCTCTAGCTCCCAGTGGGATCTGTGTCAGTGATCCAGTAGACCTGCTTCCTGAACCTCCCAGGGTACAATCCGCAGTCAGCCATAGGGTCCACTACCTTGCGGTGCATTCCTGATCCCAACGGTGTGCATCTGTCACCCAGCCTCTAGGTGACCTGACACTACACATATTATAACCAACAGAGATTTGTAAATTACTCTAAAGATGCCCTCCAGGGAATTGCTGACCAGTTATCCCCCACTTCCTACATGACATTACAGGACCTGATGGCCTTAGACATGGTGTTAGCTGGGAAAGGAGGTGTTTTGTAAAATCATAGGAAAAAACGGGAACCTGTTGTACATACATTCCTGATAATATTGGCCCAAATGGTAAGGTTACTCTAGCTATAAAGAAATTAGAAGATCTGTCACTGGAGTTGAAGAAGAACTCAGGTATCACAGACCCATGGGACCAATATTTTAGCTGGATGAGTGGGTGGCAGAAGGTGCTCGCCCAGATACGGGTAAGGGTATTAATAATCCTGGTTCTTTTAACCCTGATTGTATGCTGTATTCTACCTTTCGTAAAAAGTTAATGAGCAAGGCTGTAGACAATAGCACACCTACATTTCTCCACCAAGAAGAAGAGGACCTCCTTATGATGGGAGATGACAAACCGTTCACTCCTCTACAGTCACTCCCTGTCCATAACCTCACAATCCTATAGGGTTATAGGGATAGATAGCGCCTGACTGCACCTCTCCAGCTGTATCGAGGAGGGAAGTGAACAGTTGCTGCCCAATTCTATATACAGCCTAAAAGAGTTGCTGAGGAGAAGGGCCAGGCCAAAGTGGGACCTTTAGTATTAGGGACAGAAAAGAGAAAATAGTCATTTTAGGGGGGATTGTGAAGGAATGTGATGTAGATAATAATAATAGTAATCTGAAAATGTCTATTTTCTTATGTGCATACATATTTTTCTCCTTACTCATTATATAAGTATACAGGTTTGCTCTGTTTCTATATTTTCTCAAGATGGCGGGTACCCCCTACATCCCACACATCAGAAGAACGCGGAACTGAAGATAAAACCAAAGACAGTCAGACCTCGTTATGAAAATTCTCCATCTTCTTTTTCTATCTTAACCAATGAGATGTACCTATTAGACTAACATAGCAATGACGTATTTGTGTGTATAAAACATTAACACCGCCTTGAATAAATTAGAAGTGTAACAAGTAACGCTGCTGAGCGTGTCTCAGAGTGTTTACTTTTATATGCATGCATATCAACACTTTTCAAATTAGAGACAGCAGCAGATAACCTTGGGCTAGATTGGAGCTCTTAATCATTTCCATAACAATACCAATGATGGGGCACTATTCCTCCCACTAATACCAATGATGGGGCACTATTCCCCCCACTAATATCAAAGAAGGGGCACTAATACTAATGATGGGGCATTTGAGATAACAGTCTGCTACATATTTATAGAAGAAGTTTAAGCAAATGGTAAAGATTTTCACATCACTCAGCAAGGATATATTTTTTGTAAGGTTAGAGGTGTGCACCCATGACAAAATAAAAATCCCACACCTGCTGTGGTAATTTTGCTGCCCTTGGTCCTCTCTATCATATTAGGATCAAGACCAACGTTTTTCAGAAAACGTATGAGTAATCCCATGTCAGACATTTCCTGGTCACAGGATTGATCTTTCCATGACCTGGTCTAATAGAAGGCTGTGATACCTGGAATAATTCCACAAAGTGACATTTCACTTTCTCCTAACAAGCAAAAAGCACTATAAACTGTGATAGAAATGCTTATCATTTCTATGCCACACCTCTACTAAATACAGAGACTATTAATCAGTAAATCTGGCCAGGTTCCATTCCCAGAGGGGTTTGTTAAATACTATTTGAAGTTTACAAATCCACAAATTAGTAGCAAATACCACGAAAATCCTGCTAGTAGATTCTGTCCATTTTTAAGACTAAAGCCCCGTACACACGATTGGACTTTCCGACAACAAAACCTTGGATTTTTGTTGGAAGGTTGTTGGCTCCAACTTGTCTTGCATACACACGGCCACACAAATGTTTGCCAACAATTATGAATGTAGTCACGTACTAGACGTACCTGATATCTCCATTAAGAACGCTAGTTTTACAAGACCGAGCGCTTCTGGCTCGTCTGTGATTCCGAGCGTGCGTGTTTGTACTTTGGACTTTTGTCGGACGGACTTGTGTACACACGCTCGGTAAGTCTGACAACACACATTTGTTGGCGGAAAATTTGAGAGCATGCTAGCCAACACTTGTTGGCGGAAAGTCCGACAACAAATGTCCGATGGAGCGCACACACGGGTTGGACTTACCACCAACAAGCTCACATCCAACATTTCCTGTCGGAAAATATGATCCGGCCACACAAAATATTGACACTTTGGGCCCAGTTTGGACATTTTCACTTAGGGGTGTACTCACTTTTGTTGTCAGTGGTTTAGACATTAATGGCTGTTTGTTGAGTTATTTTGAGGGTACACTGTTATACAAGCTGTACACTCACTACGTTACATAGTAACTAGGTGTAATTTCTAATATATATATATATATATATATATATATATATATATATATATATATATATATATAACTAAAAGCAGTTTATTATCCAAAAAAGATGAGGTTATCAAATGTTCCAGGTGGCTTGACTAGCAGTGATGGGGACCTGGATGGACAATTCAAGAATAATGGATTGCCATTACCAATGGTGTCCCTGGGGGGGGGGGGGGCAGAGGGGGCCTTGACCACCCCCAACATTATGCTGTGACCCACCAAGGCAATGTCTTTTTGTTTGCATTCGTAGCGGATGTGCCGCATCTTACTCGGGCCGCCGCTGGAGTAACACAGTCTCTATTGAGAGGGAGAGCATCTCCAGTCAGCTCCTGTGGGTGATTGCTCCACCCTCCCTCTGCTCGCTGACACTGCATAATGCGAGCGCTCACACAACCACGGCCGTCCGATCTGCTCCTTCCCCTGCATCCTCATTGGCAGGGAGAAGAGCGAGTTGCAGGAAGGACTCCACCAGGACTCTCAGTTACTGAAAAAACAGACTGATTTCTCCCATCCTTAGGACAGGAGAACCAGCTTGTAGCTTCCAAGAGATGCCAGACCAGCGCTGTCAATAGCAGGGGCAGGACAGCAAGAGGAGGCTGGGGAACCCCACAGTGGCAGAACACCAGGGCCCGGTGGCAAGACAACCTTTGCAACCCTGATAGTTCTCCCATTGCTTTGGACCCTTATATTTTCTTGGTATGCTGGTGACATATATCTCTTGTTTTCTGCCACCCTGGGGGACCCCAATACAGTAGGAAGGGCGCTCACTGCAGAACATGTGAAAGGGCCCGTTGTGGGATCGTAGTAAAGGGCCCCAGGATATATATATTTGCATTTTGTAGTTGCCCCCCTACTTTTGTCCCTGTCCCCCCATGTGCCCCCCCCCTAAATATGAAAGCTGGAGACGCCACTGGCCATTACAAAACATTAGTGTGGATTTGGTATCAGGTGGGTGAAGCTGGCTCCAGCAGAGGAAGGTGGCACAAAGGAGCAGCATGTGCCTGACCCCAAGCTAATGTATTGTCAATATTCCCATCACACAACAGTAACAGAGGCTACAGCAACTACCAGCTGGAATTGGGATTCATTTCAGATCAGTGCTCATATTCGCCAGGACACCATAGATCGTCAAATGTCATCCGATGCTTTTACTGCAGAAAGATCACATCAAAAAGGAACAAGTGCAACGTTTCAGAGCTGCGCAGGATGACCTCAAGCTACATGAAACCATTCTGATCCCATTTACGCCTGGGCATAGCAGAAACGTGGACAATGTGAAACGTGGGCAGAAACAAGCGTTTCTGCCCGCATTTCTGCAAACGCGTAAAAAATGTGCTAAAAATTTTTTTTATAGGGACACGCCATACACGGGTAGCAGTCACGCATTTCGTCATGCAAACAAAATGCACAAAACCCCCTATCCCAAAACGCACTAGGCTCGGTGTCAAAATTTGGTATTTGAGCTTCTTTGAAGGAAGGCAAATAAATGGTGCTGCTAGAAAAGAACGTGCTGCTCAGGTGTGCACAGGGGCCTTACCAGTGTTTGGTAATATTCTAAATATGACTCAAGAAATGGAGAGAAGTCATCTGGAAATTTGAAGAAGAAATGTCATTTCTGACAATAAGCAATGATCGCAATCTGGTTTCTTTTTACAGAAAAGGCAAACAGGCTTGTAGGTTCCTCCCGATATGACTCATTCTATCAGAAGAAACAAACAGCTGCACTAAATCATGAGCGGAAAATGATAACTCTGCAAAGTGTCAGTAGTGAGCTCACCCTTTACACACATACACGTGTCCTAACTGCTTTCAGATTCCTACTCTCTCCTTATCAAACATGGGCCAAATTATTGAGCTCCTATTTTTTGTGTGTTTGTTATTTTATCCAAAGTATCTGGCATGTGGCCCCCTCTTAAAAATCCATACCAGACCCTTATCTGGGATAGGTGTCTGGTATAGATTTTGGGGGAAAGCCACATTTTTTTTTCTTGCTTAGGAGAACCCACACATTTTGTTTTGCATGTGGCCTCACTTAGAATCCATACCAGACTCTTCTCTGGAATAAGGGTCTGGTATGATTTTTTTGGGGGGACCACAAAATTATTTAATTTTTTATTTTTTTGCATAAGTGAGCCTGCACTATTTTGTCTGCACGTGGTTCCCCATAAAACCCATACCAGATCCCAATCTAGTATAATGGTCTGGTATGGATTTTTTTTGCAACCATAACAACCTATGACTGTGCAAACCAATGATTTAATTGGTTGCTAGGATGCAGGCACCCAGCCCTCACAGCTTCATTTTGGTAGCTAGGATGCAAGCTAAGATACCTCCCTTGTCTGGGTCCTGTTGCACAGCAACAATATCGCTTACAGAAGCTTATCCAGCTCATGTGAGCCCTGCAAAACTGTGGTATTTTTCTGAAGATATTCTGTGCTTGTGCCATTGAGTGCCCTACCATTAAATTGATTATTCAGCAAAGTAAAACAGAAAATCTAAGAACCTCCCTTTCATCCTTGGGGGGGGGGGGAGTCTTGCTGTCTCTTGCCTACAGTACAAGTGAGTCTAGTTATAATTTTTATATACATTGGATGTATTTATTATATTTATTATAGCAATTATTTTTTTATCTGTAGTTTTATTCATGTTTTGTACAACATTGTGACTAAAAATACTTTTTCATATATAGAAATATTCAAACTCCTGAAGAAGCGACGGATCTAGTCACGAAACATGTAGAGCAGAACTGTTTTAAATCTATTAACGGAGAAGTGTAACCCCAACCAAGGGGATACCCCTGTGTGGATGTACTTTCAGTATTGTCACACAGCAAATGAGACCTAGTTTGTATACTAAGGGAACCACGAGTAGTCTAAATTTAGTAGATCAATAAATTTATTTTGTTAAAAAATTTACATACGTGGCTTTAAAGTCCAGCTTTTCAAATACCACACATTTTATATACTTTTGGGACGTGGCACACTGTTATTATTTTTGGTGCCTTTTTGCCACCTACAGGCATCAACCAAGTAAACCTCCAGAAAATCTAAGAGAACTGTTGCGTTTGATTCCTCTGCAGCATAGCGACACACAAGCCCCCCAACAAGCACAAACCCTTATTGCAATGATTTGTTCACATGTGAGGCTGGGGGGGTAGTAGCAATAGCCAGTTGAACTACAGTTTTACCACCCTCCGACCGCCCACCTGAACACATACATGCAGCCACTCAGAATTGTACACATGCCACGGGCTTCGCAGGCCAAAAATTAAACAGCAGCTTTTACTACCACTGCCCATGCAACTCTATAATCAGCTGTGGCATTGTGGTGTGGGTTAAAAAAGGCCTCCTGACCACCTATCAAACGTGTAGTAAAGGTCTTGTGAGCCACCAAATCAAAGATCCCCTATCTTATAATAGTGTGATGGCAGCTGCTAGCACTAATCACGTCCCATACTAACGTGTGAGAATCACAGATAAATAAATGAATCATGTGTTGCGCTATCCCCTAAGACCCCTTTCACACTGGGGCACTTTGCAGGCGCTACAGCGCTAAAAATGGCGCAAAGCGCCCTGAAAGAGCCGCTGCTGTGTCTCCAATGTGAAAGCCCCGAAGGCTTTCACACTGGAGCGGTGCGCTGGCAGGACCGTAAAAAAAAGTCCTGCTAGCAGCAGGACTGCTAGTATACACCGCTCCTTCACCGCTCCTACCCATTGAAATCAATGGGGCAGCGCGGCTATACCGCCGGCATAGCGCTGCTGCAGCAGCGCTTTGCTGTGGTTTTAACCCTTTTCTCGGCCGCTAGCGGGGGCGTAAAAGCGCCCCGCTAGCGGCCGAATACCTCTGCAAATACGACGGTAAAGCGCCGCTACTTTTAGCGCTTTACTGACGCTGCCCCCGCCCCAGTGTGAAAGGGGCCTTAATTATCTGCTGACCCTGCAACAAAAAACCTACAAAACAAAAATTGTTAACAAAAGTGCTGTGTCTATAAATTCAATCCCGAGAATAAAATATATATATATATGCGACCGTTGTCATCATACAGCTTAGAACATCATATAGCGTGAATATACACACATTTCATAAAATATAAATATTGATACAAAAGTGATCCATAAAGTACCCAGGTGCATATAGGTCCGTGATACCCTGACCATCCAGGGTCACTTTTCAGCGTCCTTAATCTAAAGATAATAAACGTGACTTGATAGGTGACTCTGACTATAGCGATCTTCAGCAGAGATTACACTCAGGTGCTCCCCACCCCAAGGTAATGGCCGCTCACCTCAGAGCGTGTGACCTCCCAATTAAGTTTGGTCAGTACAGGCTTTTGTATAGTCAAAACGGATTCCAGGTCAGGTTGCAAGGTCTAAATACTGCTCAAAGATGTGGCGTCATGGGTCTGGTGCGTTAGTGCACCGCTCTATAGCATGCCTTAATAGCGCCAAGCCGTGGATGAGACGTGTGCTCTTACTCCATAAGACAGACCAGCTGCCTCCTGCGCCGTCCAGTCCCCTCCCCTACGCGTGTTGATACAAGGGAAATATCGTATCTCCATCAGGAGGATCAAAGGTCTCTGAAAAGCGTTCTACCGTGGATTGCTTTTCACATTGGCAGCAAGGGCTGCTGAACATGTGAATGTGCCCCTGGGCTGTATTTGCATCTGGGCGTTCCCGGGGAACATTCATCTTCACGTGCGTTCCTGGAACGTGTGAAAAACACGTCCAAAAGAGGCATCACGCTTGCCGTGCCAGTGAATCTTAATGGTACCCCAAACTTGGCCACCAGATGCGTGTTTTTGGCAAAACGCAAGGCGAAAGCGATATAAAAAATGTGGCAGAAAAGGTGCAGGAGCTTGCAAAATCGCGTGTTGCCGTTGCTCTAGGTGTGAATGTGGCCTTAATGATTTACAGTCCCTCCTGTCTAAAAGTTGCAGTCTATGGGTCAGCGGCACACACATTAAAAGCAAAATACTCTCAATGCAACTTATTCTGTAAATGGTTTTATCTCAGTAGTTGTTTAGCAATGATACTGACTGCAATGCGGAGGAACTTTTAGATTGTAAGCTCTAATGAGCAGGGCCCTCTGATTCCTCCTGTATTGAATTGGATTGTAACTGTACTCTCATGTTGCCCTCATGTTGTAAAGCGCTGCACAAACTGTTGGCACTATATAAATCCTAATAATAATAATAACGTACACATCTGTGTATGCAATACTGTAAAATGAGAGGGGACACGTCAGGAAAATAATGATGTGAAAGTCTCCCTTTAGTAGCAGTTCCCCTATACTGCGTCCCTTTGAAGATCAGTAATGACACTCAACAGATGCAGGACGTCTGTCTTGCCCTTTATTCTTTACACATAGACAAGAGGCTGGAGAATCCTGTAGCCCCTTAGGGTATGTAAGCAAGGAGTGGCTGATGGAATGACACTGTGTAATATACAAATTCCCCAGACATACCGATTACTGCACAGGAGGACATATATTGAGACATTTGGGGATTATGAGTGAATAACCTGGAAAAAACAACAAAATACTGACTGACGTACATGTATAATAAACCTCTGCAAAAATAAGGAAATCCTGAGGTGAACGAACTGATAGATAAAAAAATGATATAAAGGACCTAGAACTCGATACACGTACAATTGTGCTCATAAGTTTACATACCCTGGCAGAATTTATGATTTCTTGGCCATTTTTCAGAGACTATGAATAATAACACAAAAACTTTTTTTTTCACTCATGGTTAGTGTTTGGCTGAAGCCATTTATTATCAATCAACCGTGTTGATTCATATTCTCTGAAAGATGGCCAAGAAATCATAAATTCGCCAGGGTATGTAAACTTATGAGCACAACTGTATGTGTCACATATGCCAACTAGGGTGACCACATTTCCAAACTGCCATTCAGGGACCACCCCCCCCCCAAAAAAAAAAAAGATTTTTGATACCTTTTTTTGCCAAGTTTTGGAAACACAAAAGCAAACAGTGGTCACCAGTTTAGAGAGGTGGTATACAATGTGCACCTGCTTTAACTAAGTCACTTGGTGACAGCGGCGTACTTTTGTACATCACGGGGGTCCCCTTAGTCTGTCTGTAAAGTGGCGCATCTGTAGCATAGTAAAAAAAAAAAAGAGAAAGAACTGCTGCGCCAACTCAATGGTGTCAAGCTGCTAACACTGACAATTAGACAAATTGTGTATAAAACTGTAAAAATAAAAAGTGTAGCGCTATAATAAAATAAAACACATATATTAACTGAAATTGGACTTCAGTATAAATTACCCAGGTTTTTACTGTGATTTCATCTAAATCAACAGAACAAAACCACAGTAGATAAACAAAAAAGACCTTGTAACAACACCTGTGAGTATTGTAATACCAATTCTCTCAAGAAAGTGTGACTGTGTTTGGAGCAGTCCCCTAGAACCATAAATATAAATGTTGTTCAAAGGAAAAAAAAATCATTGTAAAAACGTGACCAATATTATATTAAATAACGATATGGTTGCGCTACTGAAAAAAAAAAGGGTGTATAGCAGCCAGCATCAACAAAGTAGTGACAATGTGAACAGTGAGAAGAAAAAACAATGCAGCGCTATACATAAAAATCAACAGAAATGTGACTATCAGCTGTGCAGCAAGATAGTATATAACTAAATATAAAAAATGCAGGAAGCCAAATACAATATTGTATTATTATAGTGAGTCCATGATCATATCAACGACCAATAACGTGAACATTATGGTCATATAAATGTTCAACAAAGGTGAGCAGTATAAATGTAAGATGAGTGAGAGGTATCTCAAGGGTGCTACGTGGTTTCACAGAGGTGGTGTTCCAATACTCAGTATCCACAGCAAAGAATGAATGGAGCAAATACGCTTACCGGAACAGGTGGACACGTTTTCCGTACGGCTAGGTGTCATACAGGCTTAAGGATCGATCGATCCAAATAGATGTTTGTTGTAGAGGCGTATACGGCAGGTTCCACTGGTTCCTTTGTAGCAATGGTAAACTACCTAAAGACATCAGATGTTCCATCAAGAACATCAAGACTTGGAACATCTGATGTCTTTAGGTCGTTTACCAATATTATATTAAAAAATATAAATTCAAACAAGTCTCTGGGATTTAAACAGTTCATCCAGGTGAAAAAGTGATCGCATGGCATCTATATCGATCTCACACCACTGTATACATATTCCCATCCAGGGTAATTCTTCTTATATTTAACCACAGGCAAAGTAAGTAAAATGCCCTTACCAAACGTGGTGGACTCACAGGCCGTTGGCGGTGAGTCGTATAAGCTTTCACCGTTTAAGCGGTAGGGTTACAGCTGTCTCCAATCCTGAAGTAGGAGCTACGGGAGGCCTCACGACTTTAAGTCTTCAACACTGGGACCCGATCCACTCAGATGGGGGACCGTATTCGATTGTCCACTGGAGTCCTCTCCCGGAAATCGCTCACTCAGAGCTTCAGCTTCTAGTTTGAAGATTCCTGTTACCATGTGACTGTGTATGCAGCTGTAGCATATATAGAACATGCTGCAGCAAAAAAGACATTTCTAAAGAAAAAAAATGAGTAAATGTAGGTCTGGTATGGATTTTAAGGGGAACCCCATGCCAAACTTAAAAGAAAAAATGCCGCCCCCCCCCCCCAAAAAAAAATCCATACCAGACCCTTATCCGAGCAAGCAGCCTGGCAGGTCAGGAAATTGGGGCTGACGAAAGAGCCCCCCCTCCTAAACAATAGCAGGCCCTCAACATGGGGGGTGCTTTGGGGCAGGGGGGTCTCTGCTGTCTACCCAAAGCACCTTGTCCCCATGTTGATGGGGACAAGGGTCCCTTCCCCACAACTCTGGGCTGTGGGGGTTTGCGGACAGGAGGCTTATTGGAATCTGGAAGCCCCCTTTAACATGGGGGCCCCCAAATCCCGCCCCCCCCCCAGTGCACATGAATACATACCAAAGAGTCTGGTATTGACTGGGGGGGACCCTACGCCGTTTTTTTTTTCCTCTTTTTTTTTTTACCGGCAATTTTTTAAAATTATTATTCAGCTGTCAGCGGAGAACCCTATTGAGAGCTGATGACTCATCGGTTGTCAAGGGCGCCATCGGCGGCTTCGAGGCTCCGCTCCTTGACAATCAGCTTTTGCCCAATCAGGACGCAGAATGCACTGTGTAGGGTGGCTGTGCCAGTTTCATTCAGGGACACTGTTTTGTCCCAGAATGAAGGTGCCCGGGACCCAGGACAGACCTGCAAAATGCAGGACTGTCCCAGGCAATCCGGGACACGTGGCCACCCTAATGCCAACGCACCTTACATGCGTTGCTGCTATGCAGTGCCATTCATTCAGAATGACACCCTAATGCACCAAAGCGACACACCTGAGCTTCAGCGGATCACTACACAGATACCAGAGCTACAATTTTAAGAGGCACTAAGGACTTTCATGGTACTGCTTATATTCAAGATGCAAAATTTGATTTTAAAAACATAATTTATTACAAAAGTATAAAAGTCCACCAATACAATAAACAAACATAAAAAGGGGGCAAAAAATATATATTGACTCCTTCAAGGGAACAGGACAAATTTACATGATACCCCACTAGGAAGTGTGGGGGAGGGGTACTGTAATTGCTGTTTCCTTAGGAGCTTTAGAAGGAGTAATAATCTATGAAGGAAAAAATATAAACAATAATATACAGATAGAGTACCAGGTGCATATACATATATACATAGCCATATCCATGTACATGCACCAGTACGCACAGTAATTGGACTTGCACCATTTGGCAATGCAATGCACTATTGTGAGTTACATTGTATTGCCAAAATGGTCACATTAGTCACATTAGAGTCTGTTTATAGCTGTGTGTTGCATTAATGCTCTGAAATATCCGTTTTACCACAAATGCCCAGCATCATATGGACTGCAGGGCAATGCAGTGCCATTCATTTTAAATGCAGATGTGCATTGCATTAAGAAAACTTTGGCTCACAGCATCTTTGGGGTTAGTGAAGGCTAGTGTTAAGGTTATAGTAAGATTTAGTGTTAGGGTTATGGTAAGGTTTAGGGGTTGATTTACTAAAGGCAAATCCACTCTGCACTAGTCCCTAAGAAGTGCAGTCGCTGTAGATCTGAGGGGAAGATGTGAAATGAGGGGAAGCTCTGCTGATTTTATCATCCAATCATGTACAAGCAAAAATGCTGTTTTTTATTTTCCTTGCATGTCCCCCTCGGATCTACAGCGACTGAACTTCCAAGTGCACTTGTAGTGCAAAGTGGATTTGCCTTTCGTAAATTAACCCCTTAGTGTTAGGATTATAGAGAGAGTTAGTGTTATATTGAGGGTTAGTGTAATGCTGGCCATACACTATACAGAAAATCGGCCGAACCCCTTTTCGAAAAACGAACGTTCGACCGTGACCGCAAACGATCGTGCCATCATATAATGACCGATAATCTGTTCAGTGGACATGAATAAATAATTTTGTGTTCGTTTTTTTACATATACCTAGTGCAGGCAGTTCGGACGGGAAACACATTAACCTTGCAATTTATCGTACGTTCGGCAGAAATTTTCCAAACATGCCGTTCGTTTTTTTTCCACAAAAACGTCACAAACGATTATCTATTTGTACCCACTAACTTGCCGAAAAACGAACGAAGTGTCCATACGAACGATTTTTCGGCCGATTTTTCGTATAGTGTATGGCCAGCATTAGTGTTAGGATTATAGTGAGGGTTAGTGTCAGGGTTAAAGTGAGGTTTATGGTTAGTGTTAGGATTATAGTGAGGGTTAGTGTTAGGGTTATAGTGAGGTTTAATGTTAGGGTTAGTGTTAGGATTATAGTGAGGGTTAGTGTTAGGGTTATAGTGAGGGTTAGTGTTAGGGTTAGTGTTAGTATTATAGTGAGGGTTAGTGTTAGGGTTAGTGTTAGTATTATAGTGAGGGTTAGTGTTAGGGTTAGTGTTAGTATTATAGTGAGGGTTAGTGTTAGGGTTAATGTTAGGATTATAGGAAGGGTTAGTTTTAAGGTTATAGTGAGAAATGATGTTTGGGTTATAGTGAGGGTTAGTGTTAGAGTTATAATGTGGGTTATAGTGAGGGCTAGTGTTAAGGTTACAGTGAGAGTTGGTGTTAGGGCTATAATGAGGGTTAATATTAGGGTTATAGTGAGGGTTACTGTTATAGCAAAGGTTAATTTTACATCTATAGTGAGTGTTAGACCCCTTTCACACTGGGGCGGTTTGCAGGCGGTATTACGCTAAAAATACCGCCTGCAAACCGCCCCTAAACAGCCTCCGCTGTTTGTTCAGTGAGAAAGCCCAAGGGCTTTCACACTGAAGCGGTGCGCTGACAGGACGGTGAAAAAAGTCCTGCAAACCGCTTCTTTGGAGCGGGAAAGGAGAGGTGTATTCACCGCTACTTCCCCGCTCCTGCCCATTGAAATCAATGGGACAGCGCGGCTATACTGCGGCAATACCGCGGCTATAGCCGCGCTGTACGAGGGATTTTAACCCTTTTTTGGCCGCCAGTGGGGGGTTAAAACCGCACCACTAGCGGCCGAATACAGCTGCAAGAACGACGGTACAGCAGCGCTAAAAATAGCGCTGTTGTACCGCCAACGCCCCCACCGCCCCAGTGTGAAAGGGGCCTTAGTGTTAGGGTTATAGCAAAGGTTAGGGTCAGCGTTATAGTGAGGGTTATTCTCAGGGGTATAGTGAGTATTAGAATTATGGCGCAAGTTAGTGTTAGGGTCATAATTAGGGTTAATGTTAGGGTTAAATTGAAGGTTAGTGTCAGGATTATAGTGCAGGTTAGTGTACTAGTGAAGGTTAATGATAGGTTGATAGTAAGGGGTTAGTGTTAGGGTTATAGTGAAGTTTAGTGTCAGGGTTATAGTGAGGGTTAGGGTCAGAGTTATTGTGAGTGTTAGTGTTAGGTTTTAGCGATGGTTAATGTTAGGTCTAAAGTGAGGGTTAGTGTCAGGGTTATAGTGAAGTGTTAGGGTTACAGGGAGGGTTAGTGTTGGGGTTATAGAGAGGGTTAGTGTTGGGGTTATAGGGAGAGTTACTGTCGGGTTATAGTGAGGGTTAGTGTTAGAGTGAAGGTTAGTGTCAGGGTTATAGTGAGGATTAGTGTCAGGGGTATAGCGAGTGTTAGAAATATAGCAAAAGTTAGTGTTAGTTCTATAGTGAGGGTTAGTGCTGGGGTTACAAGGAGGGTTAGTGTTAGGATTATAGTGAAGGTTAGTGTTAGGGTTACAGGGAGAGTTGGCGTTAGGGTTATATATTCAGGTTTAGGGTTAGGATTACAGGGAGGTTTAGTGTTAGCATAACAGGGAAGGTTAGTGTTAGGGTTATAGTGAGGGTTGATGTCAGGGTTTTAGTGAGAGTTGGTGTTAGGATTATACTGAGGGTAGGTGTTAGGATTATAGAATGGGTTAGTGTTAGGTTTATAGTGAGGGTTTTTGTTAGGGTTATAGTGAAGGTTAATTTTAGGGTTATAGTGAGGGTTAGTATTGGGGGTACTGGGGTTACAGGAAGGTTTAGTGTTAAAGATATAGTGAGGGTTAGTGTTAGGGTTATAGTGAGAGTTGATGTCTGGGTTTTAGGGTTTTAGTGAGGGTTGGTGTTAAGATTATACTTAGGGTTAGTGTTAGGATTATAGCCAGGGTTAGTGTTGGGTTTATAGTGAGGGTTAATGTTAGGGTTTTATTGAGGGTTAGTATTGGGGTACTGGGGTTACAGGGAGGTTTAGTGGTAGGGTTGTAGTGAGGGTTAGTGTTAGGGTTATAGTGAAAGTTAGAGATAGGATTATAATGAAGGGTTAATATTGGGGTTCTGGGGTCACAGGGAGGTTTAGTGTTAGGGTTATAGTGAGGGTTGATGTCAGGGTTTTAGTGAGGGGTGGTGTTAGGATTATACTGAGGGTTAGTGTTAGGATTATAGCCATAGTTAGTGTTATGGTTAAAGTGAGGGTTGATGTCAGGGTTATAGTGAAGGTCGATGTTAGGATTATAGTCAGGATTAGTGTTAAGTTTATAGTGAAGGTTAGTGCTGGTGTTACAAGGAGGGTTGGTTTTAGGGTTATAATGAGAGTTAGTTTTAGGGTTATTGGACGGTTTAATGTTAGGGTTAGTTTATGGTTAGTACATCCATTAACTGACAGCAGCTAAGTGAAGCACAATGAAGAAATGTGACATCCTCGTATCTACATGTTACACATCATACTTCTGACAATATCCAAGGGAGAGTGAGCGAACCGCTGCGAGTGTCAATACAATGTTAATGACACCCCCAGATCGGTTCACAGATCGCAGTGCAAACTGTGGATTCGGACAGGAAATGGATCACATGAGTGAGAAGAACACCCATGTGATCCGATTCCAGTGCGGGGAAAAAAACAGTCCCTGCACCTTTTCTTATGCAAATCCAATGCGAGTTCAGCCATACAACTATATGGCTGAACTCATACTGCGCAGAAAAGCATGTAATGCGTTTTTGCCTCGATTTTAGCGCGATTTTGCCACGATTTGCGTTTTTTAGCCCGGGTTCACACTTGCGCGATGTCAGACATCGCATGTGATTCGCACCCGCACCGCGGTGCTGATATATAATCAGCTCCGCAGTGCAGGTGCGAACCACATGCGATGTCTGACATCGCACGAGTGTGAACCCTGGCGTAAAAAACGCAAATCGCGGCAAAATCGCGCTAAAATCGAGGCAAAAACTCACTACATGTTTTTCTGCAGATCGTCCACTGAAAAGCAAAAAAAGCCCCGTTTTGTGTTTTACCAATCACACCAGTGCGAAATGAGATTTGTGGAGTTCTGTACTTGGAAAAGTCAGAAAAAAAATTGTATTCCCTTAAAAAAGAAATAAAAATGTATAAACAGCCCTATGCAGTATATAGGCCGCTACAGACAAATTTCAAAAAAGCGATATTTGAATTGATTGACCACTTAGGGAAAAAATTTGCAGCAGCAGATTAGAGTTTCCTTTTAAAGGCCAAAAGAAATGAAGAAGGAAAAAAAAAAAAAAAATCATGCAAACACGCAAGTGTTTTTACGCAAGACATACTTGTTTAAAGTAAACAGTTGAAAACAGAAAGTAAAATGCGCCTTCCTGTGTTTCTGGCCACGCTGGAAGCTGTTACAGAGCGGAGATAGGCCTGAACACGTCACAGCACTTCCTCATTCACTTTTCAAGCAGCCTACTAGCATATGACTGGGAAATACCCTAGGAGGGAGGATAGGGAGGGAAGGAGGGAGGGAGCAGTACTTATATCATCTCCACCTCCGTCAGGAGTAAAACAGACTGCCTTATATGCGAAGGAGAGAGGTTATCTGTTCTGTGGCTCTTGTCACTAGTGTCCTACTACTGCCTTATATCTGTGGTGTCTTCTGTTCTGCAAACATAGCCGGATCTCAGAGACCCAACATGAAGCCTGGAAGGCCCTCCTGGAGGAAGCTTCAACCTGCAGGTATGATTTAGCTTAAAAAATGAACAGAGGTCTGCTGAGCTGGTTCCACAAATCCTATATTATAGTTACGGTCTTGGAGGAACCGATTGATTTGTGACGATTTATATAACGCCATCATCTCCTGTTGCCCTGTACAACAATGATACAGGAAAAAAAAGAAAAAAGATAAAACAGGAGCATATAATAAAAGTTATTATTGCGTGATACAATAGAAAAGCCCTCCTGTACAAGACTAGCATCTAGATCAACCGTTCTCAACCTTTTTATCAAGGTGGATTCTTTTAAATGCTTTTCTGGTCTCATGGAACCCCTGCTAAAAAATTACTATATTTACAGCTCACGCAGACTGGTTAGTAGGAAGAATGCACTTTACTGGTGGTCAGTGGGAAGAATGGTCCTTATATTGGTGGTCAGTGGGAAGAATGCCCCTTAATGGTGATCAGTGGGAAGAATGCCCCTTACAGGTGATTAATGGGAAGGATGCTCCTTAGTGGTGGTCAGTGGGAAGAATGGTCCTTACATTGGTGGTCAGTGGGAAGAATGCTCCTTAGTGGTGGCCAGTGGGAAGAATGCCCCTTACCGGTGGTCAGTGGGAAGAATGTCCCTTACCGGTGGTCAGTGGGAAGAATGTCCCTTACTGGTGGTCAGTGGGAAGAATGCCCCTTACCGGTGGTCAGTGGGAAGAATGTCCCTTACCGGTGGTCAGTGGGAAGAATGTCCCTTACCGGTGGTCAGTGGGAAGAATGTCCCTTACTGGTGGTCAGTGGGAAGAATGCGCCTTACATTGGTGATCAGTGGAAAGAATGCCCCTTACTGGTGGTCAGTGGGAAGAATGCGCCTTAGTGGTGGTCAGTGGGAAGAATGCGCCTTAGTGGTGGTCAGTGGGAAGAATGGTCCTTACATTGGTGGTCAGTGGGAAGAATAGCCCTTACTGGTGGTCAGAATGGTCCTTACATTGGTGGTCATTGGGTAGAATCCTCCCTTACAGATAGCTTAAAAAGATCATTGTTGGCAGTTGTTACATATCTGAGAGGCAGAAATTGCTCACTGCCCAAGGAACCCATCCTCTAGTAACCTCTGGAGGAACGTAGGGATCCATGGAACGTTGATTGATAAAGACTGCTCTACAGGATAGAACGGTCCCCAAAACATGAAGAAGGTATTCAATTTCTTTGCATTTACTTGTTTTATTATACATTGTACTTTAAACACACATTCTTATCAAAGAACTGAATCAGTGGTGCAGAAAATGTTATATTTTATAATACACTTGCCTGTTTTTTAAGACCTTGGTGGCAAAATAGATATGTTGTCCCACAGCCAACACATAAGCCAAATTATTTATTTAGTGTGTTTATTTTTATGTAGTATATGTCAGGATATTAGACTTGAATAAAAAAAATGAGCAAATTAAACATATACTTACTGTATTTTACAAGTCTTCTTCAGCTGTTTTTAGGTCAACAGTTCTGAAACTGGGCTACTTTTAATGTTTAAGTAATATTTTAGTATTACAAGTATTATAACAATAGGAAGAGATAATAATAATATATTAATACAGGCAGTCCCCTAGTTACAAACATCCGACTTACAAACAACTCCTACTTACAAACGGAGGGAGACAACAGGAAGTGAGAGAAAATCTACCCCTAGGAAGGGAAATTCACTCCTGTAAGAGTTAATATGGGAAAAAGGTGTCTCCACTGATGCTTTATCACCAATCCTTGTTTCCACAACAACCCAAAATTTTCCAAATCCAATTGTCATTGGGACAGAAAGTGAGGTGAAATCTTCTGAAGAGGAGCACAGACAGCAAAGCAAATGTTACAGGGGTGATAACCCTTCCCTAGGTTATCCAAAAAGCTTAAAAATAGTTTTTTTGGCTGCAGCTACACTTAAAAAATGTACCTGTTTCTGACTTACAAACAGATTCAACTTAAAAACAAACCTACAGACCCTGTCTTGTTTGTAACCCGGGGACTGCCTATAATACTATTATAATATTGCTACTATTACTACTACTATTAGTACTACTAATAATAATAACAACAATAATAATAATAAAATATTAACAATACTATAATAATCTCTCGATACTACTACTACTAATATATTAATAATACCCAAATAATATCATAATACTATGATTGCTACTACTACTACTTACACTACTAATACTACACGTCACGAGTTCTGAAAAAACAGCACCAGTGGCCCGTTTCTTCAGTGCGCATGCACCAATGACGTTGGCAGCAGCGCATATACTGAATATCTCCTAAACTGTGCAAGTTTAGGAGATATTCACTGTACCTAAGCGTAATAAGCGTTATTATAGGCTTACCTGTAGTTAAAAGCGGTGTAACAGAGTTTACAACCACTTTAAGTAATCCATTCAGCATGGAGAGGAATAAAAAGTAAATTCAAAGTTGAAGAGTGATCAGGCAGCAGTTTGTTTATTACTGTAGATAAAGTAATGTTTTCAATAGAATAGGTGTTTCAGAATAGTTAGAATGTAACAATAAGTTACGTTTGGGTTCCACATTTTAATTTACAACCCTGACTTGTGACGGCTTTAGACATTAGCAAACATGTATATTGTGATTGGAAAAAAATAGATATGTTTACTCCACAGTTCCATCCAACCTTATCCAGTGATGATGTCAATTAGTAGCTGAAGAGGACAAAGGTCTTGGTTTATCAGGCAGCAATAACTCTTACTGGGTGCTAAAAATAGTTTCTTGGTTTCTTTCTGGTTTTACTACATGTGAAATATATAGTTTGAGAGGCCACTTTAGCATGCCTTACGTATATATCAGATCAAAAATCTGTATTTTAGAGTTTCATCTACAGAGGAAAAATAATAGTAAACTTAGGTCTATTTCTATATTTTTTTTTTCTTTTGCTGTAGATTGTTTTCTTCCTTTTGACATAAAAACGTTTGGCTTTTCTCTCCATTGTCACACCATTTCCTGTGGAGCTCCAAATCTTCAAAGCTTTTAGGCTTTTAAGGCAAACAACATAACAAAATAAAAAACATTCCAGAAACCGCCAGATGCAGGAAAGAGATTTAAAAATCTTTTTTGTTAACCTGTTTTAGAGGTAATAAAGCATTAAAGGTAGAACCCCAGTTCTATCGTGTCTCTAATATGGTGGCTACAAGCGTTTCCATATATTCATTCGATCGATCCTTCGTTGTGAGTAAACTGATCGAATCCTCTGTATTGATCTGGCAGAATTTTGTTGATCATTCAAACAAATAAAACCAATCATAATAGAGATCAATCACATGACCAGTTTTAAGCAACCCTTTACATTTATGACTGATCGATTGGATTTTTGACCAATATTTTCAGTCAATTCCAAATGTGGAACAATAGCGCTCTGTTTGATATTTTACGACAGGATTAGGTGTTTGTGATCGCTTGTAGCTGGACCAATCACAAACCACCAGTGCTTCCCCATTTTAGGATTTGCTTTGTCACCCAAACTCACCACAGTCATCGTTATGTAAAGTGAAGTAATATTGCAGTAGGAGCTTATAGGGAACTTAAATAGACAGAGATATAGGCCCTGCCATTACTAACATTTAAAGCTGCAGGGTCCAGGGGGTGGGGGCTTGACAGGCCTAATGACTGACAGTTGGGGTGCTGCTTTAAAGTGCTACATCATTCAAACTCTAGAGAACGCTTATGGCAAAAAGTGACCTTAAAAGGGCACACAGTACTGACGGATTTTGTCATGTTGACTTGTTTAGCCCTCAAAATGGCAGCCTCCTAGGCGGGGGAGGTACATCTTAAATACCCTATGTAGCTGTGTCCATTAACCTGGACACATAAGCTAACATTTGGTGTCTATTAAATACAGACTTTTTTATATCGGTGGGCTCACAGAAGATCCAAAGTATTCATGGAAAATGTTTATGTGGTTTGTAAAGCTAACAACACATAGGTCCCTTTTACATGAGTTTCCATTAGTCCGTTTCTGACCTGTGATCACACGGATCAAAAACCAACTGCAAGGCATTCCTATAGGCTAGGATGTAAGCAGACCAGTGTCCAACTATATCCACCCACATTCAGGTTCATTGGCCCAAACAGAAAGAGTTTGCTTAAAGGTCTACTTTTACCGACCTGAACCCATGTGGGCAGGTATAGGGGACGCAAGTCCACTTAGATCCAAACAGGATAGGGATTGCATGGATCCATTCGTCTTTCATTACAAGATCCATTCAGGTTGGTTTGACCAAATGGAAAGAGTTTACGTCCAGGTCCATTTTTACTGACCCGACCCCATGGGGGCAGGTATAGGAGGATACAAGTCCGCCTACATTTGGACAGGATAGGGATTGCATGGGTCCTTTCTTCTTCCATTACAGGATCTATTCAGATTACTTCGACTAAATAGAAAGTTCACGTCCAGGTCCATTTTTTACTGACCTGGCCCCATGTAGGCAGCTATAAGAGGACGCAAGTCCTTTTACATTTAGACAGGATGGGGATTGCATGGGTCCATTCTTCATTACAAGACAGAGGATAAATCAGAAATCTCCAGTTCAGATCTGACTCAGTGGAGGATCAATCTAGGATCCCCTGCGGAGACAGAAGGGATGGCATCTGTGTGAAAGGACACATAATAGCATCTTTTATTTATGTTTCTTAAGGAATTTGTTTTCTTTTTTTGTTGTACATTCAGGCTGCGATCATCTTAAAATTCTGATATTTCTATTTTCCAATTAATGGGAAATAACTTCCATATTTCAAAAATGCAATTGGATGTTTATATAACATTCACAGTTATAGGCAGGCTGATACTAGCACAAAAGTATGTTGGTCAAACCTTAGTAATCTTAGAACTATTTTGGCTGAGCTGAAGAACATCAGATCGAGACACATCAGACTTGAATCTAGGTCAGCAATCAAAATTAGGATAAGTAGGTCAGGAAAACATCTTGTTGATCAAGTTTCACTGGGCGGTTTAATTATGCAGGCAACTGAGTCATCTCCCAATTATATTGGGAGGAATCCAAAAGGCTTAGGAGGAATGTAGAGTTAGTAGGTCATCTAGGCTCAGGTCATCCATATTTTAAATTTTAAAACCATTGCTAAAGAAACATATGAATTTCCTGTAACAAACAACACAATCCTGAAGTTTGTTTTTCAAAATGAAAGGCAACCCTTGATTATTTGGTTATTATGACGTAATAAAATTGAGGTGCTCTATTGCCCTATAGTAGATCACCTTTGGAAGAAGACACCAGAAAAGGTGTCCCACCCTTTGGAAAACTTCTCCATGCATACTAGTCTTTAACATTTTGGGCATCCCACCACTTTCTGCTATGGGGTTGATGGTCATCAATGGAATAAATCTCTCCAGTGATTGAAACCAGTTGAAACCCTTCCGCAACCTATCCAAGGGCAAAGAAAAGCCCTGGCTAAAGTTCTACTTTTAAATTGATAAATTAACCAAAATGATCAACTTTTTTTTTAATAAGCCATAATGTGCTTTTATTAACCTCTAGCTTCCATGAAGTCAAATAACTACATCTCTTTTTTTTTTTTTTTCAACAGAAAAAGAAATTGTGGCGGAAGTGGCCAAGCAGTTGCGCTTGATGGGGGATAAATACAACATGAAGCAGAAAATCCTGAATGTTGTGACCAAGATTCTCTCACCAGGAACCTGATGAGCGCTTATAATGAAATAATAATTAAAGAAATTATAAAAAAAATAATTAGTACCACCAATGCCACGATGGCGTGGGGAAGAAAACAACGGGTTACAGCCACTGTGGTTTCAGTCTCGGAATCATTGTTCCAATGTGGGATCCCGTACATGGAGAGGAAGAACTGAATTTTATTTACAAGCCAAAGATGAGTTGTCAAGGCTCAACAATACTGGAGCATTGACAGAATGACCATACAAGCATGAACAAAAGTCACCTTTGTACATAAACACCAAGCAAGGATGCCTAGCAACGTCAAGTCTGTTGACTCTACATCGAAGTATCGGGCTGTTTTTACAACATGGAAAACCCTTCTGGACTTTAACCTGGAGATCATCGTTTTTATTACCTTTTTCCAGTTGTATCACATTTCAACCTTTGAAATGATTGTTTAAAACGTAAAGTTAAGGACAAACAGAAAAGTGACAAAAACTTTTAGCACTTGTCAGAAAAAACAAAGTTTAATCACTGTATGTCTAATAATATTATAAAACATATTTATATATAAGATGAATTATTCATTTGCTTTCTATACAGTAAATTGATATTTTCTATGTTATGATCTGAGTGTTTTTGTACTTCTTTATTATTATTATTTATTTATTTTAAAAATGCTAATATTCAAAACCTCTTCATTTCTTGTGGCATTTTGCTAAGCACTTAAGTTGAAATAATATAGGAAAGGTTAAAAAAAATGTAAAAATTGCATACTTGGTTTTGTGATGGGTTGGATTATAGCACAAATCTCATAAAGAAATGTTATACTAACTGGGTTTGGTTACTTTCTTTAGGTTCATAAATGCAGGAATATTTTACATTAGTAAAACATATCACTAGTAAAAATATATTATATTACATAGTCCTGATTCTTTTTGATAAAAGTGCTTAAGAACATCCAAGATTCACACGTCTTTCTAATTACATTTTTTATTAAAAAATACATGAATATTGAGTGAAAGTTGTGTGAGTACTGGTTGAAAATATTAATAAATAGACCTCAATACAGAGGAGATTTGCCACGTTATGACGGGTATGAAGGGTATGTGTGCCTTCCCTTCCTAAGGAGGCCTAGGGCCTTTTTTTCTTCAAAGGCCACAATGTAGCAGGCTGTCTCCTTTCTAACCCCTGAGAATACGGGGTAAATGAAGACCGGTTTCAATGGCAAAGCACTGGTTGCAACGCTATAATTTGCCAGGTGATCGATGGTAAATGACAGTGATCACTGGCTCGGAGTGAATTATTTAAACTCCCCACCATTTTATTGTGGACATGGCTTCTAAGTAGGAACTTCAGCCTGATGTTTAAAATGCTCCCCCCATGAAGACATAGATCTATTACTACTGGGGTTAAATTACTAAAACTGAAGAGTGCAAAATCTGGTGCAGTTGCGCATGGCAGCCAATCAGCTTCTGCCTTCAGCTTGTTCAATTTAGGCAGCCCATAGACGGTTCAAATTTCTTTCCTGCAACCATGGGTTGCAGGAAAGAAATTTGCATGATTACCCCATCAACACAGACAGTGCTGACAGGGGAATCCCTCCTGCCAAGAAATTGTCTTCCCCTGCCGGGAAAAGACAGTGATTATCGCTAGCGGCTATAGCAGCTGCTTCCGATAATCAGAAGCAAATTCGGCAAGCTGGCTGTACCCAACTATATCGACTTGGTACAGTTGGCCTTCCCATTAACGGTTCGAATCTTGGACAGTTCTTGCTGAACCGGCCAAGATTCGAACCGTTTATGGCTGGCCTAAGCTTTGAAAAACCTGGAAGCTGATTGGTTTCTGTGCAGAGCTTCACCAGATTTTGCACTCTCCAGTTTTATTAAATTGACCCCACTGTGCCTTAAGGGGTTTACATCATTTTATATGAAAGTGAATGTTCTACAATACGCATATGTATTTTCCTCATTTCATTTTTATATTTCACTGTAATAGCATTAATAGATTTTCATCAAATAAAGCAACAGAAAGCTCTAGATTTTATTTCATATGATTTCATCATTACGAAGCATTGCAGTATGCAAAATGTCTGTATATTGTTTAACACTGAGTAATTGGTTAAACATTGGTGAGAATTGGTAATTGGTTAGAAATTGGTTCTATTCATTTGTCAAAAAGAGCTCTAGTAAAGTGCATGTAAACCTAATACAAAAAAATCACTTTAATAAATTGTAAACTGCTTTTAAATCTTATGTATGTCTGCTTTTTTGTGATATGGCTGCCAAATAACCCCAAATACCAAGTGATCCTGCCAGTCTCTTGACACCCACCAGTGTATTGCTGTTTTCTGTCAATGCTGACTATGAGTTCAGGCCCGCAGTCAATATTTGAAAGGGAAGAACAAGACGCCATGCAAAAGGCCTAGGGGGTTCATGCCTCTCATTTGCTCTTGCCAACTTTCTGCTTTTTTCCTTCATTGCAATCCACAGGATCAGACCAACAGTCAGTCTTTGAACAGAACAACAGGATGCAATGCAAGAGCACAACGAGCCAGCATTTCTGTTGTTAGCCTGTGGCATCACATGCTGCCCACAGTCCAGCCCTCCCTGCAGTGATTGACAGCGGGCCCCCATTCAGAGCCTCGTCTAGTGGTAGGCAAGCAGTCTGCGGCCCTACCCTTCAGAGCCCATGCATAAGGGACTGAATAAAAGTCACGTGACTAATTTACAAATCTCATAAAAAGATTTTTATCAATTTTTTTAATTTATTTTTTGTATTGACATGGATAGCATTAAAAAAAACTTTATTTAACCACTTGAGCTCCAGATGTTTTTACCCCATTCATGACCAGGCCATTTTTTGCTGTTCTGCACTGCGCTACTTTAACCAGCTCGTGCCCGCGCTATAGCTGAATGACGGCTACAGCGCAGGCCTTAATGGCCCCTGTGGGGGGCGAGCAGCGCGCTCTGTGATCACTGAGTCTATGAGACTCGGCTGATCACAGATCGGAGTAAGGGGCCGATCCCGGCACGTGATTAGCTGTCAGCCAATGACAGCTGATCAGATGATGTAAACAGAAGATCAGTAATCTTTTTTTTTTACCTCACGCTGTCAGCGTGAAGGAAAAAAAAGCCAATCACCGGCTTCTGTAAGAGGGACATCAGTCCTTCACACAGAGGGCCGCGGCTGCCTCATTTGTGCCCACAAGTGCCACCTGCCAGTGCCACCTATCAGTACCCACCAGTGCCACCTACCAGTGCCCACAGTGCCACCTACCACTGCCCAGTGCCACCTACCTTTGCCCAACAGTGCCACCTATCAATGCCCACCAGTGCTGCCAATCAATTCCCATCATCAGTGCCTCTGATCAGTCCTGCCTATGAGTGTCACCTACCAGTTCCCATCAGTACCACCTATCAGTGCAGCCTATCAGTGCCACCTATCAGTGCCCTTCAGTGCCACCTATCAGTGCCCTTCAGTGCCACCTATTAGTGCCCTTCAGTGCTGCTCATTAGTGCCAACCATCAGTGCCACCTCTCAGAGCCCATCAGTGCCACCTACCAGTGCCCATCAGTGCAGCCTATCAGTGCCTATCAGTGCAGCCTCATCTGCACACACATTAATGAAGGAGAAAAATTACGTGTTTTCAACATTTTATAACAAACTATGAAACTGTTTTTTTTTTTCAAAATGTTTGGTCTTTTTTCATTTTTTTTAGCAAAAAAATAAAAAACCCAGCAGTGATTAAATATCACCAAAAGAAAGCTCTATTTATATGAAAAAAATTATAAAAATGTCATTTGGGTACAGTGTTGCATGACCGGGGCAATTGTCATTCAAAGTGTGAGAGCGCTGAAAGCTGAAAATTGGTCTGGGCAGAAAGGGGGTTTAAGTGCCCAGTAAGCAAGTGGTTTACTGGTAATTGTGCGGTCATGCAACGCTGTACCCAAACAAAATGAATATAATTTTTTTTCACATAAATAGAGCTTTTTTTTTGGTGGTATTTGATCACCACTGTTTTTTTTTGCTGTTTTTTTTGCGATATATAAGGGAAGAAAACATTTTAAAAAATCTAATTTCTTCATAAATTTTGGCCAATAACTGTACATTGATTGGTTTATGTGAAAGCTAAAGCCTATACAAACTGTGGTATATATATATATATACTAGAATATTAATTTTTACATTTCTTTTATACTACTAATGTCGGCGATCAGCGACTTATAATGAGACTGCGATAGTGTGGTGGTCAATCTGACACTAACTGACGCGGGGGGGAACTTATTAACTGCCACTGACATCACCAGTGACATTAATACAGTGATTGGTGATAATACTGTACACTGTCACTGTACTAATGACACTGGTTGGGAAGGGGTTAACATTCAGGGGAATCAAGGGGTTAGAAGTGTGCCTAACTATGTATAAAGTGTGCTGCTTTTTACTAAAAAATCTCTGTGTTTCTCATCCCTGCTTTGCAAAACTGACATGCCGCATACCCTCTGTACAGAGCTCTGTGTTGCACACAGCCGATCAGCAGGTCCCAGGCATGAATCATTGGCTGGGACTTGCTGATGGGCAATTGATTCCCAGGACAAAGTCGGTATGACGACACGCGTCGGGACGTGGCTGTACGGCAACCGGAAGTGACAATCACCTACCACCGGAAGTGATGTTTCGAGTGTTTTGACGAGGAGGTCGGGCGACATTTGGAGTATTCCTTATGCTCGCTGCGACATGATATTTCTGGTATCATACACGATTCCAATGCGGTAGTTATATTGCCTTCTGGTAAGTGCACTACCATAAGGCTGGAGATGTAATGTTATGTTTTAATAAAACTTTTACATACGGTATCACACTATTTGAAGTTTATTTCCTCCACATATTATGACTATCTTTGGATTTCTACCTGATAGGATGTTGTTTTAACCCTGAGGGGTGATTGCTGTTTTTGCCAAAACACGAGAGTGTGAGGCAATATTATCTGGTGTGTACATCTGATTGGGGAAGCGGTGGAACGTTTGCTTACATGGTGTGGTGACAGTAGGAGCTGAGAAACAAAGTTTCTGATTATTACACTACTCATGGACTATTAATTTAATCTCTCTACACTCTATCACTGTGGGGTTTTATATGAGTGTTATTACTATCTGTAGCGCTACTATTTACCTTCATCATATATATGGGTATATTATTGTTTTTAAAGGCAATTGATTATGATTGTGAATGTACACAGCGGGAGCCAGGTGAGGGGTGTGCATGGGTAGGCCGTTTTGCCTACAATCGCTGCTCGCCCGGAGTACAAGTGATTAAAGGGTATACAAAAGGCAAAGTAAAACAAAAAATGTATTTAGCACATCTCTGGAAAACATGCACATTGCCCCATGTTTTATCCCTTTAAACACACTGCAAATACGGAAAAAAAGTGTTGATGTGTCAGAAATATAGGGGGAGATATACTAAAACTGGTGCACTCAGAATCTGGTGCAGCTGTGCATGGTATATAAATATACAGTGGCTTGCGAAAGTATTCGGCCCCCTTGAATTTTTCAACCTTTTGCCACATTTCAGGCTTCAAACATAAAGATATAAAATTTTTATTTTTTGTGAAGAATCACCAACAAGTGGGACACAATTGTGAAGTGGAACGAAATCTTTTGGATTTTTGAAACTTTTTTAACTAATAAAAAAATGAAAAGTGGGGCGTGCAAAATTATTCGGCCCCCTTGCGTTAATACTTTGTAGAGCCACCTTTTGCTGCGATTACAGCTGCAAGTCGCTTGGGGTATGTCTCTATCAGTTTTGCACATCGAGAGACTGAAATTCTTGCCCATTCTTCCATGCAAAACAGCTCGAGCTCAGTGAGGTTGGATGGAGAGCGTTTGTGAACAGCAGTTTTCAGCTCTTTCCACAGATTCTCGATTGGATTCAGGTCTGGACTTTGACTTGGCCATTCTAACACCTGGATACGTTTATTTGTGAACCATTCCTTTGTAGATTTTGCTGTATATTTGGGATCATTGTCTTGTTGGAAGATAAATCTCCGTCCCAGTTTCAGGTCTTTTGCAGACTCCAACAGGTTTTCATCCAGAATGGTCCTGTATTTGGCTGCATCCATCTTCCACTCAATTTTAACCATCTTCCCTGTCCCTGCTGAAGAAAAGCAGGCCCAAACCATGATGCTGCCACCGCCATGTTTGACAGTGGGGATGGTGTGTTGAGGGTGATGTGCTGTGTTGCTTTTACGCCAAACATATCGTTTTGCATTGTGGCCAAAAAGTTGGATTTTGGTTTCATCGGACCAGAGCACCTTCTTCCACATGTTTGGTGTGTCTCCCAGGTGGCTTGTGGCAAACTTTAGACGAGACTTTTTATGGATATCTTTGAGAAATGGCTTTCTTCTTGCCACTCTTCCATAAAGGCCAGATTTGTGCAGTGTACGACTGATTGTTGTCCTATGGACAGACTCTCCCACCTCAGCTGTAGTTCTCTGCAGTTCATCCAGAGTGATCATGGGCCTCTTGGCTGCATCTCTGATCAGTCTTCTCCTTGTCTGAGCTGAAAGTTTAGAGGGACAGCCAGGTCTTGGTAGATTTGCAGTGGTCTGATACTCCTTCCATTTCAAAATGATCGCTTGCACAGTGCTCCTTAGGATGTTTAAAGCTTGGGAAATCTTTTTGTATCCAAATCTGGCTTTAAACTATCCCACAACAGTATTACGGACCTGCCTGGTGTGTTCCTTGGTCTTCATGATGCTCTCTGTGTTTTCAACAGAACCCTGAGACTATCACAGAGCAGGTGCATTTATACAGAGACTTGATTACACACAGGTGGATTCTATTTATCACCATCAGTCATTTAGGACAACATTGGATCATTCAGAGATCCTCGCTGAACTTCTGGAGTGAGTTTTCTGCACTGAAAGTAAAGGGGCCGAATAATTTTGCATGCCCCACTTTTCAGTTTTTTAATTGTTAAAAAAGTTTAAAATATCCAATAGATTTCGTTCCACTTCACAATTGTGTCCCACTTGTTGGTGATTCTTCACAAAAAATAAAAATTTTATATCTTTATGTTTGAAGCCTGAAATGTGGCAAAAGGTTGAAAAGTTCAAGGGGGCCGAATACTTTCGCAAGCCACTGTAGCGCTCGCAAACACAATAAGTGAAAATATGTTGACCAAAAAGGAAACAAAATACAATAAGTGAAAATAAAGTCCAAAATAAAATGATTAAAGGTGCTCCAATCCAAAGTGAAGGAAATGTAAGGTGCTTCAGAAAAATTCAGGTGTGCAACACCCCCTCATGTATCCCCACTCACCAGATCAGAACAACCCCCAGCTTTTCAGTCTGGTGGGTCATTTAAAGCTTGGTAAAGAAATCCTGGGTAGGCGGATATAGTGATAAGTCTTCAGGTCCAGAATTCCTTTATGGAGTTTCACATACAGAAACAACAGGTACCCAGAAGTAAAAACAGAAGGGAACTGATAGTGAAGTACCATTAAAAAAGGTTTTTATTGTAAAAGGGAGTGGGTACTTACAACAAGTAGGATAAAACAAGCCTCAAAATGGAGCTGTGGGTGTAAAAACGCCATTCCTGGCGTGCGTTCCACGGGACCGGAAGTGACGTCAGTGATACCGGAAATAGCGTCAACGTTTTGCCCTCCCACAGGGCATCATCAAGGACCCAATTTCCGGCTAGCTGAGCCAACTTAAATAGGGGGCGGAGGAGAAACACCCCTCCAAGGGACCAATCAAATTTGGCATAGCGGCCATTTTGTTGTTGGGATAAAGGAGTCGCTCCTAGGGTTACAGCACAATCCATAGGAGAGACAGAAATGCATTTTGTTGGTTTGATTAAATCAAACAAATACTTCCAGGGAATCAATAGACGTCAATTAAGGCTAGATAGTGGAACAATAATCAGAAAACCTTTAAACAGACTTCCCTAAATTCTATATTTTATTTTCCAAAAACAGGAAATACATTTTTTATACATATAAACAAATGACATCATTGCTGCTTTCATATTACAGAGTGTAACTTAGCACATTATGATTCAGTTTTCAGTAGATATATAGGTCTTATTATCAAGCAGAACAAAACAAAAGATAGTAAAAACACACAAAAAACAAAAAAACAAAAAAAAGAACACACAAATTCCCTTCCTCTCTCTAATATATCCATTCTACATTCACGTAAACACACACATATACATATACACATCCATATATACAGGGATTTTTTTCAGCGGGAACGCGGGGGAATGCAGTTCCGGCACCTCCACCACTGAATGTATGTAATGGCAAGGAGTGCTGGGTTGTGCTACAGTGTCTATTGATGTTGGCTGCTGATGGATCTATTGTTGCTGGAGGGGATCTATTTCTGCAGAAGGGTTGATTGCTGCTGGGGAGGTCTATTGTTGCTGGTGGGGGATCTATTGTTGCTGGGGTGGGTCTTATGTTGCTGGGGGGTCAGTTGTCACTGGGAGCGATCCACTGTTAAGGGAGAAGTCTATTATAGCTGGCTGCTAGAGGGTCTTTTGTTGCTGGGTAGTATTTTGTTGTAGGTGGTCCATTGTTGCAGGGGGGGGATCTATTGTTGCTGGTGCGTCTATTGTTGTTGGCTGTGGGGGGGGGGGGGGCTATTTTACTGCTTTTCTTGTTATCAATAACAAATTCCATACAGATTACTTAGTACCACAAATGTTACTTGGTTCTGTATTCTCTAAAAGAGACAGTGCTGGGAGGTGGGTAGGGGGTGGAACCAAGGACTGGTGCTCAAAGGTAGGTAGGGGCAAAGACAATGGGTAACTCCCAAAAGGGGGAGTTCCTGCACCTATTCTCTGAGAAAAAAAAGCCCTACATATATGCATATATATATATATATATATATATATATATATATATATATATATATATATATATATATATATATACACATACATACATGTTTCCCTCTCCTCTTCTCCCCACTCATTTCACAAATGCTATTTACCAAGGAGAGCAAAGAAAAAAAGAGGAGACTTTCCTATAGGGTTATTTAAGTTCTCTCACTCTCTCTTCCCTCTCCCTAAGACCCCTCTCGCTCTCCAAGCGCACATCCGTATTCCTTGGTACAGACCAGAAGAGACCATGAATTCCATTTTTTATTACATTTCTCCACCTTACCTTGTGTAATTGCAATGCCTTTTTCCATGGCGTATATATCAGCTATTCTTTCAAACCATAGCGAGATCGAGGGGGGTGATTCTTGCTTCCAAATGGCCGGGATACAGGCCTTCGCCGCATTCAAAAGATAGGCCACCAGAGAGTTTCGATATCTGCGCTTTGAGAGGTCTGAAAGATGGAGAAGATATCTTGCTGGGTCGGACCCCAAGTCGTACTCTGTTAATTGTCTTACGGTATCTTGCACTTTAGACCAGAAATCTACTAACTTCCGACATGACCAAAAGATGTGGAGCATGTTACCCTCTGACTCTCCACAACGCCAGCATTTATTCGTTCGCTCTGGATACATTTTTTTGTAATAGTGATGGAACTTTGTACCACCTTGTAAGAATTTTGTAACATAACTCTTGGTATCTGCTGGCTGTTGAGGAGTAATGAGCAAAGTGTAACATATAACTCCGTTTCTCCTTAGAGAGTGTGATATCTAAATCTCTTTCCCATTTTAAAAGGAATCTTGGGACAAAGTCTTCGGGGGGATCTATTAGTATTTTATATACCTCCGATACCCCATGTACAGAAGGCTCTTCTAGAAGACATAGATTTTCCAGTGGTGTATTTAAGCGGTCTGATCTCCCCCTCCTGTTGAGGGAAGTTAGGAAATGTGTAATCTGTTGCATCTGCCATGGATCCAGTGGCGGACAAAACAGCGATTGCATTTCCAACCTGGTCTTCAACCTTGATGCTTCAAAAAAGTCCCCTAATCGAAATTTACCATGGCACATGATTTGCTTAAAACGACTGTCTGTATAGCCAGGGGGAAATAGTGGATTTCCCAAAACTGGATGGAGACGAGTAATTTCCCCATCGAATCTTGAAAAAAAGTGGCTCTGTTGGATTACTTTTAAGGTTGCCCCTATCAGGGGGTGATATCTTAAAGTTCCCAGAGTTTTTAGTCGTAGCCATGGCAGACATCGGAGTGGAATCTCTGTACATGATTGTTCAATCGCTATCCAGGTTTTGTGTTCCTCGTCTCTGCACCAGGCAAGTACCCTGGCAAGGTGTACTGCTTTATAGTATCTTATCGGATCGGGAAAAGCCATTGCCCCCTCTAGCCTTTGGCATAGCCAATAAGTTGAGAGATAGATGAGGATGCTTTTTTGCCCAAATAAATCTAATGAAAATGCTACGTAGTGATTTCAGGAAGGACTCTGGGATAGCTATTGGCAGAGTCTGAAAAAGGTACAGTAATCTTGGTAGAATGTTCATTTTGAGAATAGCATTCCTACCCATCTATGTATAGGGGCCTTTATTCCATCTTTCTGAATCGGAGGAGGGTTCCCGTAGTAACGGTGGAAAATTTGCTTGGAAGACTTTATTAGGAGGTCTTTTGAGGAGGTCAATTTGACTCCTAGATATGTTATACAGACTTCAAGGCATTAAAAATTCGAGAAAAGGGAAAATAGAAAAAAATAAAAATAAAATGAAAATAAAAATAAAAATAAAATTAAAATTAAAATAAAAAATAACAAATAAAAATAAATAAAATAAAATATAAAATATAAAAAATAAAAAAAACTAATTAAAAATAAAAAAATAAAAAGAAAAAATAATAAATAATAAAAGAAAAAAGTAAAAAAGTAAAAATTGAAAAAGAAAAAATTAATAAAAATGTATAAAAAAAGGAAGATGGGAAAAAATCGGAAAGTCAATGACACAATAAAATGAATGTCACAATAAAAAATATGCAAACTCTTCTAAAAATTGGACAGGAAGCAATTTAGATCCAATTCAATATTTAAATATTGAATATTTTATATTTTTTTATTTTTAATTCTTTTTATTTTTATTTTTTATATTTTATTTTTTATTTTATTTATTTTTTATGTTTTTCTTTTTATTTTTTATTTCTTATTTTCATTTTCATTTTCATTTTTATTTTTTCCTATTTCCCCTTTTCTCAAATTTTTAATGCTTTGAAGTCTGTATAAAGGTTTTCTGATTATTGTTCCACTATCTAGCCTGAATTGACGTCTATTGATTCCCTGGAAGCATTTGTTTGATTTAATCAAACCAACAAAATGGCGTTTCTCTCTCTCCTATGGATTGTGCTCTATCCCTAGAAGTGACTCTTTTGTCCCACCAACAAAATGGCCGCTATGCCAAATTTGATTGGTCCCTTGGAGGGGCTTTTCTCCTCCGCCCCCTATTTAAGTTGGCTCAGCTAGCCAGAAATTAGGTCCTTGATGACGCCCTGTGGGAGGGGGAAATGTTGATGCTATTTCCGGTATCACTGACGTCACTTCCGGTCCTGTGGAATCGTTTTTACACCCACAGCTCCATTTTGAGGCTTGTTTTATCTTACTTGTTGTAAGTACCCACTCCCTTTTACAATAAAAACCTTTTTAATGGTACTTCACTATCAGTTCCCTTCTGTTTTTACTTCTGGGTACCTGTTGTTTCTGGCTGAGAAACTCCATAAAGGAATTCTGGACCTGAAGACTTATCACCATATCCGTCATCCCAGGATCTCTTTACCAAGCTTTAAATGACCTCCCAGACTGAAAAGCTGGGGGTCGTTCAGATCTGGTGAGTGGGGATACATGAGGGGGTGTTGCACACCTGAATTTTTCTGAAGCACCTTACATTTCCTTCACTTTGGATTGGAGCACCTTTAGTAGTTTTATTTGGACTTTATTTTCACTTATTGTATTTGGACTTTGTTTCCTTTTTGGTCAACATATTTTCACTTATTGTGTTTGCGAGCGCTATATTTATATTTATATGTTTTTCAAGTGATTAGCATCCATTTGGATGATGGATTGAACAGTACTCTGTGAGATGTTCAAAGCTTTTTTTTTTTTATAACCTAATCCTGCTTTAAACTTCTCCACAACTTTATTCCTGACCTGTCTTGTGTGTTCCTTAATCTTTATGATGCGGTTTGTTCACTAAGGTTCTCTAACCAACCTCTGAGGGCTTCACAGAACAGCTGTAGTTATACTGAGATTAAACTACACACAGGTGGACTCTATTTACTAATTAGGTGACTTCTGAAGGCAATTTGTTCCACTAGCTTTTAGTTGGGCGTATCAGAGTAAAGGGGGCTGAATACAAATGCACACCACACTTTTCAAATATTTATTTGTAAAAAATTTTGAAAACTATTTATAATTTTCCTTCCACTTCACAATTATGTGCCACTTTGAGTTGGTCTATCACATAAAATCCCAATAAAATACATTTACATTTTTGGTTGTAACTTGACAAAATGTGGAAACGTTCAAGGGGTATGAATACTTTTTCAAGGCACCGTATATAGTGCCTAGGTTCATACTATGTTTTTTGATTGTTTTATGACTCTCTAATTGTATCCAAAAGGATTCCTGTGAATCTCTGCATGCAGGTTTACAGCTATCTGGGCTTTACGTTTTTTTTTTCCCATGGCCTGTACAAAGTTTGTAACTTTCTTTTGTTAAAATCCAAATATTCAAAATGAATCTGCACATAACGTATCACAAGTTTGATGGTTCCTGCTAAGGTACCTGGATTTATGAATCCATTATTCAGATGTTCATGTCTGAGCTGCAAACTGGTTGAAGTGGCACCTACCTAGCTCAACGGCATTGTAGGAGCTGGAGTAGCTCCAGATGGGGTGTCTATTGGATACGCCTTGAAGAGTAGAACAAAAAGATGAAGGTGAAAGAAAGAGGAAGAATACATTATTCTGTGGTCATGTTTGGGACCCCTGATGTCATGCAGTCAGTTGCTCTTTGTTGGCCCTTTGTAGGTGCTTTGGGTACAGGGCCGTGGATAAGGGGGTACCACTGGTCCTCCTTTATGGGGCCTGGGCCAGCAGGGGAGCCCAGGCAGCAGGGTGCGTTGGATGTGGGCAGGGAGGGTGAGTGGTGCAGGAAGGAGGGGGGAGACTGTAACCGATCTCCTGTATGGCTTTCTCTGCAGCTGCTGAAAGCTAGCTTCTTCTCCTCTCCCTCCCACTGGCTTTCAGCTGCTGCAGAGAGAGCAATACAGGGGATCGGTTCCAGTAATTCCCCCCCCCCCCGATTACCCTCCTTGTGCACCATATGTTTCCCCCTGCTGCTCAGGCCCCCCTGTGTGCCCTCCTACCCCCGCAGTGCTGCCAGCTTCCCTCCTGTCCTTCCTGCCAGAGGCTGCAAGCACACAATAGGATACTTCAGGATGGAGAGTGGGGAAAGGGTCTGGTAAATATGCCATATTTACCAGCCCTTCCTTTCCTGAATGAACACAATAAGTGTGTTCATATGTGTTCATTCATAACGGAAGCATTGTCTGTATGGTGCCCCGTGTCAAGCTGTCTTTATGAGGCCCCATGGTTTCTACGAGGTTTCTTCAAAAGTTCCTGCATTTTTTTTGGTACAAATATTTTTATTCAAAATTGTATAAAGAATAACAAAAAGACATATATAAACTGCCCACGCATAGGCTCAGAGTGGCAACGCAACTCAGGGAAAACTTCATCTACAAACCACCAAACAAAAGAAAACAGTGGCAGTGGCTATGCGCCAAGTCTAGAAAGTCTGTAGGAGTATCAACGTTAAACCTGGTCCAATTAAATCCCTGCTAGAAATGCAATTTAAATACGCACTCAAAGAGTGCAATGTTACTACAAAGATGAGCCACAAAAAAAGAGAGGAAGGAAAAGACGATAAAACAGAAGGAAAGGGGAAATCAAGGGTAAGTCAACGGGAAGAAAGGAAAAGAGAGGATGACATGGGAGGTATATGAACTCGGAGGCGTCATACGGGTCAGTCATAGGCTTCCGATGCTAGCTGGAAGAAGCGAGGGAAAGGCGTATTGGAGCCAAGGTTCCCAAATCTTTAAAAAATTGTCATGAGAGTCCTTGAGAATGCTTGACATCTGTTCATTGAGCATGAGAACTGCCATACGCGCTCTAACACCCTGAAAGGGAACTAAAGGCTTCCTCCAGGCATGGGCAATTGTTCTCTTGGCAGACAAAAATAGTTAGGTTGCCAGTTTCTGCTGACCAGCATAAAGGCCCGGAAGTGAGCAATGCAGCAGGGCCAATTTAGAATCCTTTCAAATGGGCAGATGAAACGGGGTGTAAAGCAGGTCAAAGACTCGGGGCCAAAACCCTCTCTGTCGAGGGCAGGTCTGCCATATGTGTAAAACATCTCCGCAATGGCCACAGCCCCGAAAACAGCGGTCGCTAAGATCAGAATTGGCGCGAGCAATACGTGCTGGCACCCAGTACCAACGTAGGAGTACTTTATACGCTGCCTCTAAGGTGGCAGTGTTAAATGAGCATTTGGCTATAGAGGACCAGGCCTTGCTATTCCTGCAATTTTTAAACTCTTTTAAATATAAAAAAGTGCAGAAACTTTTTGAAGACCCCTCGTAACAGCAGCCCTGTTTGGGTATATATAGCTCAGATGTCATCATCTGTTGTCAGACCCTTGGGACCCTTGAGATCTTCAATCTGCTGGGATACACAGAAGAGAAAGTAACGGACGATGTACATATTTCAGCATGGGGGAATTTGTAATGACTTCATCGTCACTTCCACTGTGCTATAAATAGGTTCCTTTGTTTACAGTGTGCAGATCTATAAATACCCACTACATATAGTGTATTACCCTAAGCTTGGGTCTTTGGGAACTGCAGCTGTCATGCTGATGAATACAGAAAAGATCTCAATGACCTCTCAAATGACTCACAGATCCAATAGAGTGTTTGTTGGTCTTGACAGAAAACCCCAAACTCTACAAATATCTCAGCAGGTTTAGGCATGCCCCTGCTCGTCTTGAACAGCAGTAATACACTATAGTACCAAAAATATTGGGACACCTGCCTTTACACGCACATGAACTTTAATGGCATCACAGTCTTAGTCCGTAGGGTTCAATAATGAGTTGGCCCACCCTTTGTAGATAAAACAGCTTCAACTCTTGTGGGAAGGCTGTCCACAAGGTTTAGGAGTGTGTCTATGGGAATGTTTGACCATTCTTCCAGAAGCGCATTTGTGAGGTCAGGCACTGATGTGGACGAGAAGGCCTGGCTCGCAGTCTCCACTCTAATTTATCCCAAAGGTGTTCTATCGGGTTGAGGTCAGGACTCTGTTTAGGACAGTCAAGTTCCTCCACCTCAAACTTGCTCATCCATGTCTTTATGGACCTTGCTTTGTGCACTGGTGTGCAGTCATATTTGAACAGGAAGGGGCCATCTCCAAACTGTTCCCACAAAGTTGGGACCATGAAATTGTCCAAAATGTTTTGGTATGCTGACGCCTTAAGATTTCCCTTCACTGAAACTAAGGGGCCAAACCCAACCCCTGAAAGACAACCCCACACCATAATCACCCCTCCACCAAATGATTTGGACCATTATCTTATGGACAAATAGAGCAGGGCTCAGCAATCGGCTTGCTATAGGGGCTACTGGTCAAGGGGGAGGAGCCAGCAGCGCCAGCGGGGGACCTGAGAAGAAGAGGATTTGGGCTGCTTTTTGCAAAAACAATGTACATAGCAGGTAAGTATGACATGTTTGTTGTTTGAAAAAAAAAAAAAAGCTTACGCTGTGATTCCACTTTAATGGCCCTGTAAACTGTTTTTCAAGAAATTGTTTCTTTGTAACATCCTCTGTGAGCTCCTTAGCCTCTTCTTTTTCCTCTCAATTCCATTTGTTTGGCATGAGCCTTTAGTTGGAGTCATGTGAAATGCTCCATACACACTACAAGTCCCATAGCCCATAGTCTATAGTCTATCTCAGGAGTGATCAAGAGAGGGTGGCTACATACAGGGGGACCATGGAGAACGTACATAGACACCCTCTAACTGGAAGTCAGATCACAGCAGCCAAAAAACAGCAATGGAGATTTAGAAATTTGGAGGCGGAAAGTTACGGCATTTAGTGTCCCTTTATTCTAGCTACGATGCAAACCTAATTATATGATAAAATGTATTACCACTGTTTGGATTATTGGTATAACTATCCATATAAGATATACTTTCTCTCTTTACAACTACTTTTTCGGGAAGTAGTATGCTTTAAAGTGGTTCTAAAGGCAGTTTTTTTTAATGTAAAAAACCTTGAGTACAGTCGTCCCCCCTCCCCCCAGCTCCCCCTTACACTTACCTGAGCCCAACCCAATGTCGATCCAGTACGGTGCTCGAGAGCAACATCACTCCTCTCTGGCTCAGAGGCAGCTGCGGGAGTCACTGGCTACTGCTGCTGTCAATTACAGCCAGTGAGGAGGGAGCTGCGCTGTGTGTGTCTATGGACACACACAGTGTGGGTCTATGGACACACAGAGTGTGGCTCAGGATCGAGCCTGTACAAGGGTCCCCATCAGTGGCCCTAATCTATATGCAGGGCGCTGAACGCATGGATGCTTTTTTTTTTTTTTTTTTTTATAGAAGCACGTGATTAGAGCCAGAGGCTCTAATTGGCTTCAAAAAAGGGTGGGCTCGGGGTGCAGAGCACTGTGCCCCGAGCCCACCCAGTTGTGTGACAATAGCAAAATAATATTCGCTATTGGCGTCCTGATTCTCCTTCCGGCCAATCAGGAAGCGGTCCTGAGACCCAATTGGCCAACAGGAGAAGGGTCCATGTTGGCCAGGAGCAGGAGACGCAGGGGAAGCCGCTGAGGAGGAGAAGCAGGGGGAAGCCGCCGAAGCTTCCCGCGATCTGGATGGGGTGAGTGAGTGCGCGGCTGGTGGTGGACAGACGGACGGACAGGTGAGCAACTGGGGGGGGTTGTGTGTTGTATTGCTGATCGACCAAGCGATAAGGGAGGAGGATTCTGACTGACGGACCAACCGACCGTATGGGGGGGGTTTCACTGATGAACAGACCAAACGGGGGGGTGTCAGGTTGTTTGTTTGTCGGCCCACCCAAAAAATTGGAGCACCAGCCTGCACTGGTCCCCATAGCAAGCGGTTTGCTAGGTAAGCGGTAGGAGGGAGGACCCAGGAGTGCCGGCAGAGGATCTGAGAAGAGGAGGCTTAGGGCTGCTCTGTGCAAAACCATTACACAGAGCAGGTAAGTATGACATGTTTGTTATTTAAAAACATTTCTTTTCCCTTTACAATCACATTAAAGACAACTGTATTTTTATTTATTTATTTATTACAGGTACTTACATAGCGCCATCAATTTACACAGCGCTTTACATATATATTGTACATTCACATCAGTTCCTACCCTCAAGGCGCTTACAATTTAAGACCCTTATCTCACATTTATACACATACTAGGGCCAATTTAGACAGAAGCCAATTAATCTACCAGCATGACTTTGGAGTGTGGGAGGAAACCGGAGTACCCGGAGGAAACCCTCGCAGGCACGGGAAGAACTTGCAAACTCTGTGCAGGTGGTGCCGTGGTTGGGATTCGAATTTATGACCCCAGTGCTGTTACAGTTGTACTTTAATCACTTGAGGTCCACCATAAAGCGACTCTTTGGGGTAGGGGGCGCTCATGCATGCCGCCGGCGTCACGCCTCCCCTGTGATTACACACACTAGAAGCCGGTCGGTGGATTCACAGTACCCGATGTCCTCTGGCACCCACCAATAGGTAGATAGACAGAACTCCGATCTGGCTATGTAAGCATGACAGATCACCGTCGTTCTGACAGGAGGGAAGGGATGAAATGTATGTCTCTGCAAAGCAGGGAATAAATTCCATGTCTTCCCCTAGTAAAAGCACTTCACACAGTATAGTAAAACACTGGTTAGTCACACAGTTAACCCATAGCTCCCAACTGTCCCTGATTTTGATGGACTGTCCCTGATTTGGAGCAATGTCCCTCTGTCCCCTCTTTCCTCCTCATTTGTCCCTCATTTTGGTCTGATCCATATAGTTTCATATAAATGGCACCATTTTTCTTTCAGAAAGTCAGTATAAAGGAATAGTAGTGGTTTAAATAAATTTTGTTTGTATAATTCTCCTTTAAGGGGGTGTGGCAGGGGGTGTGTCCTATGCCTACATAGTTTTGCTAATAGGTGTCCCTTATTCCCATCTCAAAAAGTTGGGAGGCATGGTTAACCATTTCCCAGCCAGTGTCATTAGTACAGTAACAGTGCATATTATTTAGCACTGATTGTATTAGTGTCACTGGTCCTCAAAAAGTGTCAAGAGTGTCAGTTAGTGTCAGAATGTCAGCCGCAATATCGCATCCTAAATTGTAAATTCTAACAAGCAGGGCCCTCTAATTCCTCCTGTATCGAATTGTATCGTAACTGTAAAGGACATAAATGTTATTTGGGTACAGCATCACATGACCGCGCAATTGTCAGTTAAAATAACGCAGTGCCGTATCGCAAAAAATGGCCTGGTCATGAAGGGGGGTAAGCCTTTCGGAGGTCAAGTGGTTAATTAAGCCCCAATCCTGCCGGGGGGGGGGGGGGGGAGTGCAGACCACCTAGTAAAATTCCTTCTTCCCCACTCTTTACTGTGTCTTCCTTTCCAGCACCACACTGGCACTATGTAAGGAAATTTCGTGGCCGGGGTCCTCTATACTCCTTTGAGCTTCTCTGTGTAGACCGATGCGTCACACAAGCCTCCATAGAAATCACTTTTCTTCATAATACCGGCTTGTTTATCTGCACCTTGAGCAGTAAGAAAACATTTGCCCTAGACAATGCATTGAGTGAGTAATATATGACTTTTTCTGAGACAGAAATAGAACAATGAGGTAACCGAACTTGGCAGGTGTGATCAGCTTTGCAGATAAGCAGACGGTGGCAGAAAAACAGTTCACAGACAACACTGAGGACCTACACTTGGAAATCACCGGTTTCATATTTACGGGAAGGATGCTAAAGTCAACAACCACAATGAGTGCTGAGTGAAGGCCAGCTATGCATTGGAGCTACTGTCTAAAATGTCTGGAGTATGTTTGTTCAAGACAACCACACCTTACCCAACTGTTCATAGGTTATTGTACTAACAAATTAAAGTGTATCTAAAGCCAAAAGTTTGTTTTTTGGTTTTGAACAGTTGGGAAAGGTAAGAACCTCTGTAAGCTTTATTTTGCTGTCTGTGTCTCTCCATTTGTCCTGACGACCATCATCATCAGGTGAGTAGGTGCAGCATGATTCGGTGGGCAGAAAATACAGACCAGGTGGGCAGGCAACCCAACTGGGAACACTCACAAATTGTAACAGCAGAACTGAAGATAGATTCAGTAGATTGTAGATTGAAAAC
>JBBDGP010000061.1:1972500-2165000 GCA_037952835.1 Lithobates septentrionalis
CCCCTCCGCTGTCCTCCTCCGCTGCATTGTCCCCCTCCGCTGTCCTCTTTCTTTGCTCTGTCCCCCTCCGCTGTCCTCCGTTGCATTGTCCCCCTCCGCTGTCCTTCTTCTTTGCTGTGTTCCCCTCCGCTGTCCCCATCCATTCCGGCTTTCCGTTGTCCCCCTCTCTCTTCCTCTGTCCCCTCCGTTCTGCTGTCTCTCTCCGCTGTGTGTATGGATAGAGTCAGCTGACTCTGTCCATTCACATAACTGAAACATTGTAATCTCCTGTGATTACGATGTGTCAGTTTATGAATGGAGAGGAGCCGCTGTCTTCTCTCCATTCATTGTCAGTGCAGCTGAGGCTGCAGAGAAAGGGACTGGGGAATCTCTATCCTCTGTCTCTTTCTCTGTCTCAAGGGGGAGATATCAGAGGTCTGTTAGGACCCCTGATATCTCACCAAAGCCCCCCAACAGGGCTAATTTAAAAAAAAAAACACACACACCTAGTGCAATAAAGAATAAAAAAAAAATTGTAAAAAATAATAAATGTAAATGAAAAAAAAAACTAAAAAAAAAAAAAAACACACACACACACAGGCACCGTTCACTCCCCCCCCCCCCCCCTCGGTAATCGGTATCGGCGAGTACTTGAAAAAAAGTATCGGTACTTGTACTCGGTCCTAAAAAAGTGGTATCGGGACAACCCTAGTGTATATATATATTAACCGGTTCAATACAGGGCAATTTCACCCCCTTCCTTCCCAGGCCAATTTTTAGTTTTCAGCACTGTCGCACTTTAAACGTCAATTGCGCGGTCGTGCGATGTTGTACCCAAAAAAAATTGACGTCCTTTGTTCACCACAAATAGAGCTTTTTTTTGGTGGTATTTGATCGCCTCTGCTTGTAACTCCCCCACACACGATCACCGCTGACTGTCACCTCATCCCCCTTAGTCCCCCTCCGCTGTCCTGCTCCGCTGCATTGTCCCCCTCCGTTCCAATGTCCCCCTCCGCTGTATTGTCCCCCTCCGCTGCATTGTCCCCCTCCGCTGTCCTCCTCCGCTGTATTGTCCCCCTCCGCTGTCCTCCTCTGCTGTCCTCCTCCGCTGTATTGTCCCCCTCCGCTGTCCTCCTCCGCTGTATTGTCCCCCTCCGCTGTCCTCCTCCGCTGTCCTCCTCCGCTGTATTGTCCCCCTCCGCTGTCCTCCTCCGCTGCATTGTCCCCCTCCGCTGTCCTCTTTCTTTGCTCTGTCCCCCTCCGCTGTCCTCCGTTGCATTGTCCCCCTCCGCTGTCCTTCTTCTTTGCTGTGTTCCCCTCCGCTGTCCCCATCCATTCCGGCTTTCCGCTGTCCCCCTCTCTCTTCCTCTGTCCCCTCCGTTCTGCTGTCTCTCTCCGCTGTGTGTATGGATAGAGTCAGCTGACTCTGTCCATTCACATAACTGAAACATTGTAATCTCCTGTGATTACGATGTGTCAGTTTATGAATGGAGAGGAGCCGCTGTCTTCTCTCCATTCATTGTCAGTGCAGCTGAGGCTGCAGAGAAAGGGACTGGGGAATCTCTATCCTCTGTCTCTTTCTCTGTCTCAAGGGGGAGATATCAGAGGTCTGTTAGGACCCCTGATATCTCACCAAAGCCCCCCAACAGGGCTAATTAAAAAAAAAAAACACACACACCTAGTGCAATAAAGAATAAAAAAAAAAATTGTAAAAAATAATAAATGTAAATGAAAAAAAAAACTAAAAAAAAAAAACACACACACACACACAGGCACCGTTCACTCCCCCCCCCCCCTCGGTAATCGGTATCGGCGAGTACTTGAAAAAAAGTATCGGTACTTGTACTCGGTCCTAAAAAAGTGGTATCGGGACAACCCTAGTGTATATATATATATTAACCGGTTCAATACAGGGCAATTTCACCCCCTTCCTTCCCAGGCCAATTTTTAGTTTTCAGCACTGTCGCACTTTAAACGTCAATTGCGCGGTCGTGCGATGTTGTACCCAAAAAAAATTGACGTCCTTTGTTCACCACAAATAGAGCTTTTTTTTGGTGGTATTTGATCGCCTCTGCTTGTAACTCCCCCACACACGATCACCGCTGACTGTCACCTCATCCCCCTTAGTCCCCCTCCGCTGTCCTGCTCCGCTGCATTGTCCCCCTCCGTTCCAATGTCCCCCTCCGCTGTATTGTCCCCCTCCGCTGCATTGTCCCCCTCCGCTGTCCTCCTCCGCTGTATTGTCCCCCTCCGCTGTCCTCCTCTGCTGTCCTCCTCCGCTGTATTGTCCCCCTCCGCTGTCCTCCTCCGCTGTATTGTCCCCCTCCGCTGTCCTCCTCCGCTGTCCTCCTCCGCTGTATTGTCCCCCTCCGCTGTCCTCCTCCGCTGCATTGTCCCCCTCCGCTGTCCTCTTTCTTTGCTCTGTCCCCCTCCGCTGTCCTCCGTTGCATTGTCCCCCTCCGCTGTCCTTCTTCTTTGCTGTGTTCCCCTCCGCTGTCCCCATCCATTCCGGCTTTCCGCTGTCCCCCTCTCTCTTCCTCTGTCCCCTCCGTTCTGCTGTCTCTCTCCGCTGTGTGTATGGATAGAGTCAGCTGACTCTGTCCATTCACATAACTGAAACATTGTAATCTCCTGTGATTACGATGTGTCAGTTTATGAATGGAGAGGAGCCGCTGTCTTCTCTCCATTCATTGTCAGTGCAGCTGAGGCTGCAGAGAAAGGGACTGGGGAATCTCTATCCTCTGTCTCTTTCTCTGTCTCAAGGGGGAGATATCAGAGGTCTGTTAGGACCCCTGATATCTCACCAAAGCCCCCCAACAGGGCTAATTAAAAAAAAAAAACACACACACCTAGTGCAATAAAGAATAAAAAAAAAAATTGTAAAAAATAATAAATGTAAATGAAAAAAAAAACTAAAAAAAAAAAAAACACACACACACACAGGCACCGTTCACTCCCCCCCCCCCCTCGGTAATCGGTATCGGCGAGTACTTGAAAAAAAGTATCGGTACTTGTACTCGGTCCTAAAAAAGTGGTATCGGGACAACCCTAGTGTATATATATATATTAACCGGTTCAATACAGGGCAATTTCACCCCCTTCCTTCCCAGGCCAATTTTTAGTTTTCAGCACTGTCGCACTTTAAACGTCAATTGCGCGGTCGTGCGATGTTGTACCCAAAAAAAATTGACGTCCTTTGTTCACCACAAATAGAGCTTTTTTTTGGTGGTATTTGATCGCCTCTTCGGTTTTTATTTTTTGCGCTATAAACAAAAGAAGAGCGACAATTTTGAAAAAAAACACAATATTTTTTACTTTTTGCTATAATAAATATCCCAATTTTTTTTTAAAAAACACATTTTTTCCTCAGTTTTGGCCGATACGTATTCTTCTACATATTTTTGTTAAAAAAAATCGCAATAAGCGTATATTGATTGGTTTGCGCAAAAGTTATAGCGTCTACAAAATACGGGATAGATTTATGACATTTTTTTAAAAAATATATTTTTTTATTTTTTTAGCGGCGATCGTGATTTTTTTTTGGTGACTGCGACATTATGGGGGACACATCGGACACTTTTGACACATTTTTGGGACCAATCACATTTATACAGCGATCAATGCTATAAAATTGCATTGATTACTGTGTAAATGTGACAGGCAGTGAAGGGTTTAACCACTAGGGGGCGGGGAGGGGTTAAGTATGTTTCCTAGGGAATGATTCTAACTGTAGGGGAGGGGACGCACTAGGGGAGGAGACCGATCAGTGTTCCTCCGTTCTGGGAACACGGATCGCTCTCCTCAGAGCTGACAGGCTGTGGATCTGTGTGTTTACACACACAGATCCACATGCCGGCCCGGTTAACGGGCAATCGCGGGTGCCCGGCGGACATCGCGGCCGCCGGGCACACGCACCGGGTCCCGAGGAACGCGGCGGGCGCGCACGCGCCCCCTAGACGGCCGGGAATCCCAGGACGTCATATGACGTCCACCCAGGATGGGAGATCCCATCTGTGGACGTCATATGACTATAGGCGGGTATTGAAGTGGTTAAACTGCCTGCACCCCACTAACTAACCTGCCTAATCTAGCTCAAGTTCTCTTAATCTCCATGTTATCACACTACATACGGCCGCCATGTAAGCAGCCTTATATCACTTGGTGAGTGGACGTAGCCTCCTGAGCCATGATTGGCCAAAGGCACCCTACCTTTGGCCAATTATGGCTCTCACAGCAGATTGTGCAGGTCAGGTCCATGCTTTGGCCAATCAGCAGTTGTCAATGCACTACGATCTTGCAGTGCATTATGGGGCGCACCGCTGCTTCTTTGAGCACAGCACTCCTTGTTACCACCTTCAGGGGCGCTCTGCACTCAGCCGCAAGGGAAGTCCTCTCAGCACTTTGGCCTCTGACCAGGTGAGTGATAGTCCCTGACAGATGGGTATCTTGTCCCTATACTGCCACTCGCAAAAATGCACACCAAACCCAGGAGCCAGGGTCCTAAAAAGACTCTGCCTGACCCAAGATGGCTGCTAAAGTTACAGGGCGGCCAGTATCCAATCAGATAGCTGCCTCCCAGTGACCTAGGAAACCATAGAGGAACTAGCTTCCCCTCAACTTCCTCCCTCATCTGCATTGTTACTGTGGACGAGCACCACCTGCAGTGAAGAAAATAGACTGCACCTGTCTACAATCAGGATAAAAGTGAAGGCAAAGTCAAAAACTATAACAGGAGAAGAGGGGGAAATATTCCAATTGTGACACTTATCTCAGCGACAACTGTCTAAGAAGGGAATTCCCTCACTTTCCTTTTCTTTTCCTGTTGTGTCTATAGGACAGGAAGTGAAAATAACTCTCCATAATGGGGCACAGATGGTAGGAAAAAAAAACTGACAGTAAAAGACCCAACAAACCAGCTGTCAGGTGAGGGTCATTGTTGTTCCAAACAATGGTGGGTGCCCCCCACCCCAAAGCACCTTGCCCCCATGTTGATGGGGACAAGGGCTTCTTCCCGAAAACCCCTGCGGGTGGGGCAGGGGGCTTATTGGAATCTGGGGGCCTCTTTTAACAATCCAATTACATCACCCTGAGATCCCGCCCTTGTGACATCATTGGATAGCCACTCCCCATGGCTATATAACAGATGCCAGACAGCGGACAACAACATAGCAGAGGAATACGGCAACGGAAGAACAGCGGCTTTTTAATTTTTTTAGCGGGTAACCGGCGGCGGGGAAGAAGACAACAGCAGGAGAGAAGGCATCGGGGAAGACGGCGGCGGGAGGAGAAGACATCCTCTTCACCTGCAGAAGGCAGAGCTATTAATAAAGGAATTGTCAAAAACCGACTCTTGCTTTTTTACATTTCACTGTCTTTTTGGTGAATGGGTATGGGTAGTATGTACCTGATACCCATTCACATAGGAGGGGGCCAGGATCTGGGGGCCCCCTTATTAAAAGGGGCCCCCAGATTCTGATAAGCCCCCCCCCCTACTACAGTTTTCTTTCTTTTTTTCTTTTTTTAAGTGTTTCTTAAAGCCAATAGGTTGGAAAGTTAAATGAAAATAGTTTTGAGGCATATCTGTAATTAGTTTATTTTTACACAATTAAACAACTGAATGAACATTTTCCAAGAGTGGTGATTCCATACTTTTTGCCAGGGGTTGTACTAATCATATGTGCAATCTACTATACTTGAGCCACGTTTGTTTTTACAATTTTTGTATAAATGAAACGGTTATTTTTTTTATCATATATCAGTTATTGCGTATTCTAAGGTAGCCTATAATATGGAAAATTATATAATACCTCTAGCGGGATTTTTAAGGCAATGAATACAAAAAATATATGTAAAATCAGTTTATTTCGTATTATTCAACATTAAAAGTGTATAAATTTTTTTAAATTTTTACAAATGATCATGTGGATCAGTGAACGTGGAACAAAGAATAAAATAATTTCCAAAACATGTAATGATTCTACAAATACATCCAATACAAAAATGAATATATAGAGTTACATAAGGAAAATAACTTGAGGAAGAATGTGATGTATCACACTACCCAGTGCGGTCACCCTAGATGGCCACCCTGATGTGAGGTAGTGGAATTCCAACGCGTTTCAACGTTTAAATCTTAAAAGATACAAGTCTTCTTCAGGGAAAATACATCACAGTCTAAAAAATCAGAAAAACAAAACTATTATGAACTGTACATGTATACATCATACATATCCCCTGCAAAGGTTGTATTCTCATGTGACTTACGCTCTCCCAGGACAACTCGGTAAGGGGCTGCATGCCAGAGGCCGGGAATATCCCACATCAGAAAAGCCCGGACTGTCCTAATACTCTACAAGGCGGCTGGATATAATGGATGATCCAAAAGTTTGGCGTCCTTAGCCTCAAAGAAAAATTGATGGCTATCTGTGATGGGGCAAGATAATAAAAATGAGTGATGTATGTGGGCAAGCTCCACAACAAGTCTCATATAAAGAGAGGTACCCCCTAGGTCCTATGTGTGGGACGCCCATACCTCCCATGGAGTGAGGGGTCCCAAGTATGCAGAGTAAAACGCACTTACTTCTGAGAGGATGGCTGGTCACTGAGTGAGGAACCGGGGGGAGTTTCCGTAATGCCAGAGGTTTGAAGCCTGCCCCATGTACCTGGATGAATGTCCAGGGAAGAATGGCGCCATTTGCCGTCTCTGGCGTCCTATTTGTGGTGTAGGCCGGTTGGTGGGCGGAGACCCGACGCCGCGCTGGCCAATGGCGCGGCTTGCGGAGGTCGTTGCTGTCAGGAGCATTCAGCGTAAGGACGCCGAATGCTGCCTGGGCAACCAACTCCGCTGGACGGGTCTGCGCATGCGCGACGTGTCGGCGCGCCTTACGCAGGGCTGGAAAGGTCAGAGATGATGCTGTGAGCACCAGCGGCCATCTTAACGGCGGGCTGTGCCCATACTGGAACGATATATCGCTGCAGCTGAAGGCTCAGGAGTAGAGCTGCATCGAAAGTGGATGCAGCCAATCCCAAAGGTCCCCTGATGGTTCCCCAGTAGCATGTCCCCCCATGGTCTGAAAGACCGAGGGGGGAAAAAGAGCCAGAGGGGGAGGAGGGGAAAAGGGAGGTTGATAATAGTAAGGATAATGATAATAATGGTGAAAGTAATAATGCTGAAGAAATAAATCGCTCAAAGGCTTTGAGATAGATACCACAAAGGTTCCCCCCCCAAACGTGTTGTTCTGGGGAGGGAAGGGAGGACTGATAACCACCGACACAGGGATTCCCGCCTAGCAAGTATGCATGGCAGGGCAAAAAGGCCCCACAGCTAGCTAGAGCAGTGGGGCCCCCCTGTGTCGGGTAGGTATAGGACTGCTCAGGTGTATCTGAGAGGTAGGTGGTAGGTCCCCGGTCTCCGCATAGCCAGCCCCCCCGAGCAACGCCCATGGGAGCGACTCATCACAGGAGATAAACCAAAATTAATTGCAGTGATATTGAGTGAAAATCATGGAGGAACAATGAGATCAAATATATACAAACATAATAGAAATATATAAGCAATACATTAATAAACAAGTAATTCCACTGGGTGGGGGTTGTGGTATATCCAGGCCCCAACCCAGCCATAATAGATTTGTCAACTTAGTGAGCTATGCAGAGCTGACCTTTATATAATAATAAATTAATAAATTATTAGAAACCCCCAAAAGGCTAAACAATCTTCAGATAATGTCCAAACACTATCTCAGGGGTCAAAGATGTAAAAAAGGGAGGGAGAGAAAGAGGGAGGGGGGGAGAGAGAGAGAGTCCAGGGGGGAGAGAGGAGACGAAGGTAACGGGATAAATAATTTAAATTCAATGTACGTAGCATAGAGGAGAGGAGATGCCTCTAATCGGTTTTACCTGATCTAAAGCCCTCTAGGAAGGGCCTATAGCTCTCTGTTTCGTTGAGCCCTGGGGGAGTGGTGGCCCTGAGGCGCCTGATCCAGCGCATCTCGCGCTGGAGCAGGGCCTTGTTCCAGTCACCCCCCCTGGTGGGTATGTGTAATCTATCTACCACAGTGAAGTTGACCTTAGGCATCCTGTACCCATGCTGTTTTGCTACATGCCTGCCCAGTGGTAAATACAGGTTGCCGATACTCATGCTATGGATATGCTTCTCAACCCTCTTAGTGAGTTCCTGTCGGGTTTTCCCTACATAAAAGGCCCCGCACTGACACTGCATCAGGTAGACGACTCCCCGCGTTTTGCAATTCGCGAAGTGTCGTAGTTGAAAGTCCTCCCCATTTGGTAATGTGATCATGGTTCTCCTACCTATAACTCCACACTGGGCACATGCTCCACAAGGATAGGTGCCCCAGGTTTTGCAGGGGTCCGTTCTTGCACTTCCTTTATACTCACTCTGAGTGAGCATATATCACGGGTACTCACCGAGGCCGAGATGCTGGGAGTGGCTTCCCTTGCGGCTAAGCGCACCACACCCCTGGTAGTGGTACAGAGTGTGTAGGGCACAGAGAGGCACGGGTCGCCTGCAGGCAGGAAGCTCTTGGGAGGAGGACTTCAGTCACGCAGTGATGAGAGCTACGGAGGCTCTGACCCGGAGCTGGAGAAGAAGACCCGGCCGGGGCTCTAATCCGCCAACACAAGGGGAGCTGGGAGAAGTGCAGGAGATCAGGCACAGGAAACCCAGTGGTGGAGAGTCTATGATGCAGACCGATAACTTATACTGGAGACTGGCAGATGAGGAAGTCCTTGGAGCAGGCCGAGGGTCAAACACAGCAGATAGTAGAGGAATCCTGAAGGCAAGCCAGAGGTAGAGGATTGGAGATGTCAGCAGAGAAGTCCGTTTAGACAAGCCGGGGTCATACACAAGAAGGCAGGAGAATCCGGAGACAGGCAGAGGGTCAAACACTGGAAGCAGATCGTGGGGAAGTCCTTTAAACAAGCCGAGGTCAAAGTGCTGGAGAGAGACAAGGTAGGTCAGGCAAATCCGGGTCAAACAGGTAAACACAGGAAGCAGGAAACAGGAACGGAACACTGGAAGCTGAAAGACAAACCAGCAATTAAACAGGGCACAAGTCAGTCCTTATATAGGCCAGAAAAGGGGGCGTGATGCTGACGAGCGAACGTTCGTACGCCATTACGCCGTTACGCCGTCACGCCGTGTAGTGAACCCGTGTGTGCCGCTACTTGGCTAACGCGCATGCGCCGAACGCACAGGAACTTTCCGATGTTGACAGGCTCTTTTCTGACAGTGCCCCCCCCCAACGGGCAACCTCCGGGTGCCCAATCTGGCCAGTACTCCCGGATATTTCTTGTGGAATGTTTGTATTAACCGTGGGGCGTGTATATTGGAGGAGGGTTCCCAAGAATTATCTTCTGGGGGGTACCCCTTCCACTTGACCAGGTACTGGATATGACCCCCCCTCCTTCTACAGTCCATTATAGCCTCAACCTCGAATTCATCTTCGCCTTCAATATTAATTGGAGGAGGTGGCAACTCCTCCCTTCCTGGGAAAGAACTGGGAGTTACTGGTTTCAGAAGGGAAGTATGAAAGACAGGATGAATTCTGTAAGAGCTGGGTAAAGAGAGTTCAAAGGCCACGGGGTTTACTACTCTCTTTATCTTGAAGGGACCAATAAATTTTGGACCTAATTTGCGTGAAGGACAAGAAAGTTTGAGGTTTGTTGCAGATAGCCAGACTTCATCCCCAATCTTGAAAATTGGGTTGCTCCTCCTCCCTCTGTCATAGTATTTCTTGTAGCTGTCCTGAGCCTTCTTCATAGTTTCCTGAATTATTTGAAAATTGGCTTGAATGGAATTTATTCGGTCTTGCACCGCAGGAACTGATACTTCTGAAAAAGCATTAGGCAAAAAAGAGGGGTGAAATCCATAATTAGCCCAGAAAGGAGTTTGATTGGTTGCTGTATGTATGGAATTATTGTAGGCAAATTCTGCACAGGGGAGGAGTGAAACCCAGTTGTCCTGAGAGCATGAGCAGAAACAGCGCAGATACTGTTCCAGCGTTTGGTTCGTCCTTTCTGTTTGGCCATTACTTTGAGGATGATATGCTGAGGATAGGCATACCTTGATTTCCAGGGATTTACAAAGATCTCTCCAAAATTTTGAGGTGAACTGGACCCCTCTGTCAGACACAATGCTAACGGGTACTCCATGTAGCCTAACCACCTCCTTGATGAATATATCCGCGGTATCTGAGGCAGAGGGTGTGCCCTTCATGGGTAAGAAATGGGCCATTTTTGAAAGGCGGTCGACTACTACCAGAATGGTGGAGAATCCCTCAGCAGGTGGTAGGTCAACGATAAAGTCCATGGCCACTTCTTTCCAGGGTTGCTCCGGAATGGGTAATGGTCTCAATAGACCCCAGGCTTTTGCATTGGATCCCTTGTTGCGTTGGCAAATAATACAAGAATTTACGTAGTTTTTACAGTCCTGACTCCACCCTGGCCACCAGAATGAACGATGTATTAGTTCCGAGGTCTTTTGTACCCCGAAATGTCCTGCAAATTTGTTATCATGAAATGTTTTTAGTACCAAGGGTCTTACTTGCGCTGGAACAAATATTTTGTTTGGGCCCATAGTAAACCATCCTGTTTCCTCAGTGTGGGTACTTCAGGTTTTAAGCATTGGCTGGAGGCCTGTTCAATGGCAGTTCTTAGATCTGGCTGGATTGAACAAAGAAAATTCTGTGAGGATAGAATAGTACCAGGTTCTGCTGTTTGAGAGGTTTCTGGGAACATCCGAGATAGGGCGTCCGCTTTCCCATTCTTGGACCCAGGCCGATAGGAAATGTGAAAGTTGAACCTGGAGAAGAACAAAGCCCAGCGGGCTTGCCGGGGTCTGAGGCGTTTTGCTGTTCTAAGGTACTCCAGGTTCTTGTGATCTGTGAAGATCATAATGGGGTGAGAAGCACCTTCCAAAAGATATCTCCACTCCTCAAGAGCAAATTTGATGGCCAGTAGTTCACGCTCCCCCACGTCATAGTTCCTTTCTGGCGGGGACAGTTTCCGGGAGGCAAATGCCACAGGATGAAGAAGGGCCTTCTGGCCTCGTCTTTGGGATAGAATTGCTCCTAAAGCGGTTTCTGAGGCGTCTACTTCCAACACATAAGGAAGAGCGGGGTCTGGATGCAGTAGTACCGGGGCAGAAGTAAATAGACTCTTCAGTTTATCAAATGCTTCCTGAGTTTCTGAGGACCACTGGAATCGGCTTTGCTGGCGAGTCAGTTGGGTTATGGGAGAAATAATCGATGAAAATCCTTTTATGAACCTGCGATAAAAGTTGGCAAAACCCACAAATCGTTGGACCCCCTTTTTGTCTGTAGGGGCTGGCCATTCTTGGATAGACTTCACTTTCTGAGGGTCCATTGAGACCCCTTCAGTGGAGATAATGAACCCTAGGAATTGGACCACTGTTTTTTCAAATTCGCATTTCTCTCCCTTTAGGTAAAGTCCGTGCTTCCTGAGGATCGTGAGTACCTTCTTCACATGGACTTGGTGCTGCTCAATGGTTGTAGAGAAAATCAGAATATCGTCAAGGTAAACAATCACAAAGTCATCTAGGTATTCACGAAAAATATCATTTACTAGGTGTTGGAATGTAGCTGGGGCATTGCACAGACCGAAAAGCATCACTAGATATTCAAAATGTCCGAATCTAGACCTAAAAGCCGTTTTCCACTCATCCCCTGGGCGTATCCGCACCAAGTTGTAGGCGCCCCTTAGGTCAAGTTTAGAAAAAACTCGTGCGGTTCGAAACCGTTGGAATAGTTCTGGGATGAGGGGAAGCGGATAACGGTTCTTGATGGTGATCTTGTTGATTTCCCTGTAGTCCACACAAGGCCTTAATGTACCATCTTTTTTTTCAACGAAGAAAATCCCCGCTCCAGCCGGAGAAGAGGAAGGACGAATGAATCCCTTTTCCAGGTTTTCGTTGATGTATGACCGCAGAGCCTCCAACTCCTTTTCTGATAGGGGGAATATACGACCAAAAGGAATCTCGGAGCCAGGTAAGAGATCAATGGGACAGTCGTATGGTCGGTGAGGAGGCAAACTGTCAGCTCTCCTTTTGTCAAAAATGTCCATGAATTCACGGTAGGCTGCAGGGACTTGCTGAAGGTGATCAGGCACTGGTTGGACAGTTAGACAGGAAGCTGTGCAGACAGGACCAGAGGTGAAGCAGTGCTGGGAGCAGTAAGCCGAAGAGAAGGAGATCTTCTTCTCACTCCAATTGATATGGGGGTCGTGAGCTTGTAGCCATGGAAGTCCCAGGATGATAGGGAACATGGGGGAGCAGATGATGTCAAAGCACAGAAATTCTTGATGTCCTGAATCTGTGATGGTGAGAGTGGGTTTAGTTTCTTGGGTAACAGGCCCGGAACAGGGGGATGATCCATCGGCCAGGTGGATTTGGAGCCTTTGTCTTTTGTTTTGCAGAGGGATACGTAAACTTCGAGCTAGGGATGTATCTAGGAAGCAGCTGCAGGCGCCAGAATCAATAATGGCTGGTAGCCGGATCTCCTCGCCTGCCACCTGTAGGGAGACAGGAAGGACAAGATGAGTTGAACTTGAACCGTTGACTTGAAAGTTCATAGCTGTTTGTAATTGGGACTTACTGGGTCTTATAGGACAGTTGCGCAAAAAGTGGCCTGACCCTCCACAGTATAGGCAGAGATTGGCCTCCCGCCGGCGTTGTTTCTCATCAGGTGTAAGTGGAGCCCGGATCAGTCCCAGTTGCATTGGCTCGCTCTCCAAGGTAGAGGAGGAAGGGACTGCAGGAAGAGGATGACCTGTGGGGACCCTGGGTAGCATCCATGTAGGCCGAGGAGATTGAAGACGTTCAGCACGTCGTTCCCGTAGGCGTCGGTCTAATTTTATGGCTAGCTGGATCAACTCCTCCAGGGTGGAAGGAGAATCAACACGTGCCAATTCATCTTTGAGAGTCTCTGAGAGTCCCTGGCGGTACTGGTATTTGAGAGCCGCCTCATTCCATCCAGTGTCCCCTGACCATTTCCGAAATTCGACCGTATAGTCCTCCACCGGTCTTTTTCCCTGGACTAAGGTATGTAAGATGGACTCGGCCGTGGCTATACGTTGGGGATCATCATATAATCTTCCCATGGACTCAAAGAAGGTTTCCACTGAGTTTAGTAGGGGACTTTTCTGCTCCAGGAGGTTGTGAGCCCAAGCTTGGGGTTCTTCAGACAACAAGGAAATAATGAACCCTACTTTTACTGTCTCAGAGCTGAAAGTCTTAGGTTGGAGAGCCAGGTATAACAAGCAAGCGTTCTTAAATGCTCTAAACCTCTTCCGGTTTCCGGAAAATCGTTCGGGTGTGGGCACCCTAGGTTCTGGGAGAGTCATAACAACTGCAGGAGCTGTGCTGGAGTGATCTTGTGAAGAGCTGGCCCCACTGGGGGATGTGGAAGTTGCATCCCCGGGAGACAACACCAGGTGCTGGAGACGACCTTCTAGTTGAAAATAGCCATCTTGTAGCCTCTGGACTGCTTGCGTAAGGGTCGTTACCTGCTGGCATAGAGCTTCGAGAGGGGAACCCACTCTGTCGGCCTCAGACATCGGGCTGGTTTGTACTATCACGGGTACTCACCGAGGCCGAGATGCTGGGAGTGGCTTCCCTTGCGGCTAAGCGCACCACACCCCTGGTAGTGGTACAGAGGGTGTAGGGCACAGAGAGGCACGGGTCGCCTGCAGGCAGGAAGCTCTTGGGAGGAGGACTTCAGTCACGCAGTGATGAGAGCTACGGAGGCTCTGACCCGGAGCTGGAGAAGAAGACCCGGCCGGGGCTCTAATCCGCCAACACAAGGGGAGCTGGGAGAAGTGCAGGAGATCAGGCACAGGAAACCCAGTGGTGGAGAGTCTATGATGCAGACCGATAACTTATACTGGAGACTGGCAGATGAGGAAGTCCTTGGAGCAGGCCGAGGGTCAAACACAGCAGATAGTAGAGGAATCCTGAAGGCAAGCCAGAGGTAGAGGATTGGAGATGTCAGCAGAGAAGTCCGTTTAGACAAGCCGGGGTCATACACAAGAAGGCAGGAGAATCCGGAGACAGGCAGAGGGTCAAACACTGGAAGCAGATCGTGGGGAAGTCCTTTAAACAAGCCGAGGTCAAAGTGCTGGAGAGAGACAAGGTAGGTCAGGCAAATCCGGGTCAAACAGGTAAACACAGGAAGCAGGAAACAGGAACGGAACACTGGAAGCTGAAAGACAAACCAGCAATTAAACAGGGCACAAGTCAGTCCTTATATAGGCCAGAAAAGGGGGCGTGATGCTGACGAGCGAACGTTCGTACGCCATTACGCCGTTACGCCGTCACGCCGTGTAGTGAACCCGTGTGTGCCGCTACTTGGCTAACGCGCATGCGCCGAAGCGCGGCTCCGCCGCGCAAACGCACAGGAACTTTCCGATGTTGACAGGCTCTTTTCTGACAGCATATTTCCTATAGACCCTGATTTTGTGTAGGTAATTTGAGGTCTAGGGGTGACCAGGCCGTTTAAGATGGGATCTTCTGTAAGAATGGACCAGTGTTTAGAAATAATTTTTCTTATTTGTTGATGTTCGTTGGAAAATTTCATAATAATTCTAGTTGAATTATCCTCCTTTACCGCGTTTTTCTTTTTAAAGATTAGGTTTCGTCTGTCCATACATCCATACCACCAAGGTCATACTTACCCAATTAGGTAGCCTATAATAACCCCCTTTGCTGGTTTAGAGGGTATTCTTTGTGCTATATATCGTAGGGATCAGGGGCGGCACATCCATTAGGGGCGCTGTGGCGCCTGGGCGCCACCCCCTTTATGCATAATGAATAGATTCATGCATAGCATGAATCTATCCACTGCCGCCGCGGCCGCCCCCTATTCATGTGTCCGGCCCCTTTCGGGTCACCGGGCATATGAACTACAGCGGCCAGGGGTTTTTTTTTGAAGCACTGATTAGAGCCATAGACTCTAATAGGCTTCAAGATAGGGTGGACTTGGGATGCAGAGCATTGCGTCTGGAGCCCGCCCAGGTGTGTTGCAACAGCGAATGAAAATTCGCTGTTGCAACACTGATCCTCTTCCCGGCCAATCGGGAAGCAGGTATGAAACCTGTTTCCTAATTGGCCAAAACGTCTGGCGATCCTATGGGACACCTAGCACCAAGAGGAGGAGAGAGGAGACCCTGCGGAAGCTACTCCAGGAGAGGACACCGGAGCAGCTTTCCCCGCGCCCACCACGCTCTCACCGCCCGCATTCATGGTAAGGACAGCGGTGGTAGTGGTGGGGGAGTGTGTTAGTGCCCTGAGGGGGGTAGTGCCGCTCCACCGGTACTACCCCCTAGCCGCCACTGGTAGGGATGTAGGGACCCTCTAGCATACCTCCCAATTTTTTGAGATGGGAATGAGGGACACCTATTAGCAAAAGTATATAGGCATAGGACACGCCCCCTGCCATGCCCCCTTGAAGGAGAATTATACAAAATAAAACACAAGTGCTTTTTTTTTTTTTTTTTTAACCACTACTATCCCGTTATACTGGCTTTTGAAAGTGCATTTTTTATATACAGGTATATAGATCAGACCCAAATGAGGAACAAATGAGGAGGAAAGAGGGACAGAGGGATTTTGTTCCAAATCAGGGACAGTTGGGAGCTATGCCCTCTAGCACTATACTGGAATAGTTCTATATATGGGTGGGTGGATGTCAGTGGACTTGCAAATAGTGGACCTGAATCCAAACGTTTTGTGTCCATTCCAATGGACTTGGATACTGGAGGTCCATTTATATCCGGCCGCCGAAAGGGATGCATTGCAGTCCTTTTCTGATCCATGTAGTCGCTGGTCATTAACAGGCTGCCGGAATGTCCATGTGAAAGGAACCTTATTATTACACACATAATGTGATTCAAAAGCCTACATTGTTGATCTTGAGTGTCATTTCCAGAACCAGGAAAAAACTGTTTTATTTTGCTTTGAATAAAATGGGAAAGTCTTCCCACTTATTCGTGAATTAGGACTGGTTAGTGTTTTATATCCCCCAGCTCATAAATTTGCTCAGAGCTTTGCGGAAGTTAAGTTGTCAACTTGTCATCAGTTGTGTTGAGATGTTGGAAGGGGAGGTATTGCCATTGATACCTATTCAGTTCATTTGATCTTCAACCAGTCTGTCTCACCACAGGTAATTCTAGATAAGGGTTCAGACGTCACACAGCCTCGACTTTCCTGGGAATGTGTCGTAAATCAATGCAATTTCCTGTTTGTGACTAATGGAAAGGGTTGTAGGCTTATGTGAAGTCTGCATTGACCTCAAGGGCTCTGTTCCGATCTCTTTTCTGTAAGACATGGGACATGGTTACATAGGAGGCATCTACCCATTCCTATTACATACAGTAGATTTAAAAAAAGCAAGAAATATAATCTCCCATACTCACATTCTAAGTATGTTGTAATCATATTATTTAAGTGAATTCATTTTTATACAAAAATTTATAGAAAAAAATCTATTGAAACCATTATACATGTTTCTGGAACAAATTAACCAAGGTTTTACTGTACCGTGTATACACTCCCCGGGCACTTTATTAGGTGCACCTGTTCAATTGCTTGGTAACACAAATTGCTAATCAGCCAATCACATGGCAGCAACTCAATGCATTTAGTCATCTAGACGTGGTAAAGACGACTTGCTGAAGTTCAAACCAAGCGTCAGAATGGGGATTTAAGTGACTTTGAACGTGGCATGGTTGTTGGTGCCAGATGGGCTGGTCTGAATATTTCAAAAACTGCTGATCTCCTGGGATTTTCACGCACAGCCATCTCTTGGGTTTACAGAGAATGGCCTGAAAAAGAGAAAATATCCAGTGAGCGAGTGAGTGAGGAAAATGCCTTGTTGATGTCAGAGGAGAATGGGCAGACTGGCACCAGATGATAGAAAGGCAACGGTAACTCAAATAACCACTTGTTACAACCAAGGTATGCAGAATACCATCTCTGAATGCACAACACATCGAACCTTGAAGCAGATGGAATACAGCAGCAGAAGACCACACCGGGTGCCATTCCTGTCAGCTAAGATCAGGAAACTGAGGCCACAATTCACACAGGCTCCCCAAAATTGGACAATAGAAGATTGGAAAAACATTGCCTGGTCTGATGAGTCTCAATTATAGATAGGTGGAGGGCAGGTGGACCTTTAAGAAGGGGTGGGCTCACTTCAGTCCACCTGCCCTCCACCTATCCATCAGAATGCATGTGCTTCCATTGTGGAGTCACTCATAAGCTAGTGATAGGACCACAGATAACAGGGTGCCATAGCGAGGCTCTGTGGCTTATGTAAAAAAAAAAGGGGACGTTTTTTTTGTCTTATTGAACCCGGGATGGAGGCACATCTTACGAAGTGCCTCATCTAAAGTCCCAACTCCCCAGTATACTGCCTCTGTGGCTTATGTTTGTGTTTGCTAATGCGTGCAGACTAAACCCCTGTTTTAACCGATTCCCGACTGGCGCACGCCGATGTACGTCAGCAGAATGGCACGGCTGGGTAAATGGGCGTAAATTTGCCGCCGGCGCCGCGTGCGCCGGCCAGGACCTCCATGAGTCGGGTCGTGGGTCCCGCGGACTCGATGTCTGTGGGGGTACCCGCGATCGCCTCACAGAGCGGAAGAACGGGGAGATGCTAATGTAAACAAGCATCTCCCTGTTCTGCTTAGTGACAGTGTCACTGATCACAGCTCCCTGAGATCAGGAGCAAAGATCAGTGACATGTCACACGTAGCCACCCCCCCCCCCCCCCCCCCCAGTTAGAATCACTCCCCAGGACATACTTAACCCTTACACTGCCCCCTAGTGGTTAACCCCTTCACTGCCAGTGTCATTTACACAGGAATCAGTGCATTTGTATAGCACCGATTGCTGTATAAATGACAATGGTCCCAAAAATGTGTCAAAAATGTCCGATGTGTCCGCCATAATGGCGCAGTCTCGATAAAAATTGCTGATCGCTGCCATTACTAGTAAAAAAAAAAATTATTAATAAAAATGCCATAAAACTATCCCCTATTTTGTAAACGCTATAACTGTTGCGCAAACCAATCAATAAACGCTATTTGCGATTTTTTTTTTAATCAAAAATATGTAGAAGAATACGTATCGGCCTAAACTGTGAAAAAAATGTTTTTTTATATATTTTTGGGGGATATTTATTATAGCAAAATGTAAAAAAAAAATGATTTTTTTTTAAATTGTCGCTCTTTTTTTGTTTATAGCGCATAAAATAAAAACCGCAGAGGTGATCAAATACCACGAAAAAAAAAGCTCTATTTGTGGGAAAAAAAGGACGTCAATTTTGTTTGGTGGCCACGTCGCACGACCGCGCAGTTGTCAGTTAAAGAACAAGAGCTACGTGAAGTGCGCACATGGAGTCCATGCCAGGTGCATGGTGGGACCCCATACCGTTACTGGGAGTGAGGTAGTAGTGAAACGCTGGAAAGGTAGAGAAGGCATAGACTCATGTCCCTCCTAAATGCAGCTGTAACAGTGAGGGTGTACATTGGACACAGAGACAGGTGAGTTACCTAGAGAACAGTTTATTGCTCAAGTGTACACAGTGCACAGCACAAGGTAAAGGTGATGTGTCCCATGTGCAAGGCAGTGACCCTATCCAAGGTGCCTAGTGTAGCCCAGAAGAACCCACCCCGGGGTAGGCCTCCTATGTCACCCTTGCTTGATGCCCGAGGAGGAGGAGAACATGGGGGGAGTGTCACTCAACTACTACCTGCCCCCTACACGCAATATCCACTTCTACCCAGCCTTGACCCTGTCCAGTTCCCAGCACAGATTTCCCCCATCCCGCCGCCATGGTTGCTTGCAAGGACTGCTGGGGTCCTAGCAACTAATGACACATTCCCTGCCCCTCCATCCAGACCTGCTCCACCTCCTTGGTTCTGCCACCTGAAAGGGAGAGTTCTGCTGGGCACATATGGATGTTGGGGGAAAATTTGTTGGGCACTCCTGGATGTAAGGCAGGAATCTGCTGAGGACACCTGGATGTAAAAGGGGACACTGCTTGGCCCTCTTGGATGTGAGAGAGGATTCAGTGGGGCACTCCTGGGTGTAAAAGGGAACACTGCTTGGCATTCCTGGATGTAAGAAAAGACTCTGCTGGGCACTTCTAGGAGTGAGGACTATGCTGGGAATTCCTGGATGTAAGAGGGGGCTTTATTGATTCTTTTCAATTGTATGTTTTAACTACAAAACTGATTTTCTTTGGCCCACAAAGGTTTGAAAAAATATACAACGTGGCTCCCGTATTGAAAAGTTTAGAAATCCCTGCTCTATAGAGGAAAGACTAGGAGTGAGATACAGTTGACTGTGTGATGAAGGACAAGTCTAGTCACTAAACCAGCCTAAAAAGAATACAGATTAATACTTATGAGTAACTGATGAGCTGAAACATGTGATATGACTGAGTAATATGGAATTATGGATAGGTAAACCCACAGCGTATATGCACAATTGAAACAACAATGTGGAATGACTGCAATTTGGCAACTTCTACAGGAACAAATGCAAGTTTTGGTCAAACTACCCATTGAGCAGACATGGGGGGGTTATTTACGAAAGGCAAATCCATGTTGCACTGCAAGTGCACTTGGAAGTGCAGTTGCTGTAATTCTGAGGGGTAGATCTGAAATGAGGGGAAGCTCTGCTGATTTTATCATCCAATCGTGTGCAAGCTAAAATGCTGTTTTTTATTCTCCTTGCATGTCCCCCTCGGATTTACACTGACTGCACTTCCAAGTGCACTTGTACTGCAAAGTGGATTTGCCTTTCGTAAATAACCCCCCATGGTCTCTCTAGCACTTCCATTTACTTTATGGCCGAGTCGTGGTCACGCTACCCATTGAGTGGGCATGGTCTCTCCAGCAGTTTCCATGGACTTTATGGTGATTTTCCTTTTCTAATCTCTTATTGGACTTTTTTTTTTTTTCGAGTAATCTAAGTCCCTAATTTGCATGGGGACTGCTGCACTTTCGCTGTAGCTCGCCGCAGCAAGGTACATCATGTTTTTTTTTTTTGCCACGCATTGACTCCTGGGATATGAGTTTTATCAATCCCAGGAGTCAATGGGCCTCCTCTGTTTGTTTGTGCGCCATGCTTTTGAAGATATGCGCAAGATTGGGATTCTGGGTAGCCAGCAGTGCAGTATTCCGGAAGAGACGAGTCGGCTTCACATGCCAACACTGAAGATGGGAGCGTGCTTCGTGGGAAGGGCTGAGTAAGAATTTTTAAAAAGAAAAAGAACAATATCATATACATATACATCATATATCATATACATTAAATACTCATACCAATATGTATATGATTAGGTGTGACTAGGTGTGATTAGGTGTGACCATCACAAAAAAAAGCTGGAACTCCGTCTTAATGCCGGCATAGAATGGCCAAATCTTATAGGCTCTAGTAGTAGTCACAATCACAATGGCTTCGCGGGAGGGATTCCCCCCGTCAACACTGACTCTGATAATGGGGGAATTGAGCAGTTTTCTTTTCTGCAACCTGTGGTTGCAGGAAAGAAATTTGCTCCATCTATGGCTGGCTTTAGCCTGTCGTTTCTATTGTGCACATACTGTGGGTTTATTTGGAACATAATAACTTTGATAGCTCAGACCAGTGGCGGTGCGTCCATAAGGGCGCACGGGCGCTGCCCCCTCTCTCCAGCCACCCCTCTAGCACCAATAGATAGATTCATGCATTGCATGAATCTATCTATGGCCGCTGCTGCCACCCCCTATTCAGGCGCCCGCCCCCTTTTCGGGCGCAGGGCACCTGAATTACAGTGGCAGGGGGTGTCTTTGAAGCACCTGATTAGAGCCATAGGCTCTAATGGGCATCAGAAAGGTGACCTACGAGCGCCATGGTGGGCGCTCGCAGGTCACTCAGCTGTGTTAGAAAAGCGAATGAATATTCGTTTACCTAACACTAAACAGCCAATCAGGTGCTCGGATCTGTTACCTGTCACCTGATTGGCTGAAACGACAGGTGCTGTGATTAGACGCCAAGTGTCCAATCATAGCAGAGGACGGGAAGAGAGGACGGGAGAAGACATCGAGGAGCTGTCCCACCGAGACAGGTAAGTACAGACGACGGGCCACCTGGGGGGCACACTGGCGGCATTTGATATGGCACAGTGGCTGCGTTTGATGGGCACAGTGGGAGCAATTGATAGGCACAGTGGCGGCAATTTATGGGCACAGTGGGAGCAATTGATGGGCCCAGTGTCGGCAATTGATGGGCACAAGTGCCTGCATTTGATGGGCACAAGTGGCTGCATATAATGGGCACAATTGGCTGCATTTGATGGGCACAGTGGCTGCGTTTGATGGGCACAGTGGCTACATTTGATGAGCACAAGTGGCTGCATATGATGGGCACAAGTGGCTGCATTTGATGGGCACAAGTGGCTGCATTTGATGGGCACAGTGGCTGCGTTTTATGGGCACAAGTGGCTGTATATGATAGGCACAAGTGGCTGCATTTGATCGGCACAAGTGGCTGCATATGATGGGCACAAGTGGCTGCATATGATGGGCACAGTGGCTGTATTTGATGGGCACAGTGGCTGCATTTGATGGACACAAGTGGCTGTATATGATGGGCACAAGTGGCTGCATATGATGGGCACAGTGGCTGCATATGATGGATGATGGGCACAAGTGGCTGCATTTGATCGGCACAAGTGGCTGCATATGATGGGCACAAGTGGCTGTGTTTGATGGGCACATTGGCTGCATTTGATGGGCATAAGTGTCTGTATATGATGGGCACAAGTGGCTGCATATGATGGGCACAAGTGGCTGCGTTTGATGGGCACAATGGCTGCAATTGATGGGCACAAGTGAGGCTGCAATTGATGGGCACAGTGAGGCTGCAATTGATGGGCACAGTGAGGCTGCAATTGATGGGCACAGTGAGGCTGCAATTGATGGGGGGGGGGGGGGTTTAGTATTTTTCAGTTTGTTTGCACCCCACCAAAAATTTTGAGCACCAGCCGCCACTGGCTCAGACAGCTCAACATGACTGGCAAGGGTTGGCGGGCAGTGCTGGGTAGATAATGTTGGCTCTATATAAATACAGTTAATAAATAATTAATATTATATGACACAGCTAAAATACAAGTTCCACCCTTAGCAGGGTAATTACAGACCACAGACATGAGTGAAATGCTTTATGTGTGATATCTTCTTTCTGTGTAATATTTCTGCACAATATTTCCTTGTTTTGCAGATCTTGCAACATAAACCCAAGTTCACTCTCGTACAGCTGACCTTTTACAGTGTGAGAAATGTGGAAGTGATGGGGCTTCATAGAATAAGGAAGTCACAAAGGATTAGCAAAATAAACTGTCATTTGTTGTTGAAACAAACTATGCACGTGTTTACTTTACACAACACCAATTCTCTGGAAATATATACAGCCCAATCTGATCAATGGTGACCATCACACTTTGATTTTATTCAGATCAAATCAGAAACTGATCGAATAGCCGCAACTTCCTTCTCAATCGATTTAGACCTGGTTTAGATCGGATTAGATAGAACCTGGTCGATTGGTCAGAGCTGGAAATTATTGATCATTTTGCATCGGCAGCACTGAGATGATTGGATCATAATTTGGATGGATTCAATCTCAAACAATTATGAGGTTGCCTGGTAGAAACAGAGATGTGATGGATAACGTAAAATCCCTGTGTGCTGCATATTGATCAATTGTGTTGGCGACTATTGATTGATTATTCCTATCTGGAGGTATCAATCCGAAATTAAATCAATCGTTTATCCAAGAGTGAATGCCACCGTAAGAGCTTGGATATAAAGTCTTTATACCTAGCTACGACCTACTTACTAGAGCTTTTAGGCTGGCTGCAACCCCACTTTGTGTTGTGGTAATGTGCTTTTAAATGTTGCATTACTGAAATCTGTTAACACACATGTGCATGTATGTTGTGGTACATTGGTATTCATTCAGTACAGCACACCAACACACATATACAGTAATGAAACGTGCACATGGGTGAGGCTCTAATTGGCTTCAAAAAGGGTGGGCTCGGGGTGCAGAGCACTGTGCCCCGAGCATGCCCAGTTGTGTGACATTGGCAAATTAATATTCGCTAATGTCTTCCTGCTTCTCCTCCCGGGTGATTGCCGTGAGTCCTAAGTCCCGATTGGATGGGAGGAGAAGCCGAAACCGCGACCTGAATAGGGTAAGTGCGGTCTGGCAGGCGAGCGAAGTGCTGATCGATCCAGCGACAGGGTGGGGGTTGTGGGTGCCATGGCTGGGTGGGCACCAGCCGCCACTGGTGCAGATCTGCTTTTTGTGTGTTGAATAGTGTTGTATTATTAGAAAACATTTAATTAAGGCCTAATCACAGTTGTGAAAACAAGCAGAAATTGGGCTATCAGATCGGTATAGCAGCCGGTAAAACATAAGATCAAACATCTTCCAAAAACCAGAGTGTCCCACCACCTTGAAAACACAGGACTGATACCAGAACATGGGGACTCTTTTTATATAAAAAAAAGGGTGACATGAGCTTGTTTATTGCGTCATCCGTAAGAGAGAATAGGCCACCTCTAGATTTCCATATTCAATCGCCAAAACAGCGAGATATTTGACCAGAACATAAATAAGCCAGGGATACTAACACAGTATAGAACTGTACATAAAACATTTTATTGTAAAGTAATAATCACTCACATGGTTAGAAATTCACAAGTGGTTATCTGTAAAAATCCACTCCCAGGGATCCCAACAGTCAGTTCCTGGTTGTGGTGTGCGTGGTGACGGCACTAGCGATAGCTCTGTCCTATGTGTTTCGTCACATCTGACATCAGCCACGGGATACTAACACAGTATAGAACTGTACATAAAACATTTTACTGTAAAGTAATAATCACTCACATGGTTAGAAATTCACAAGTGGTTATCTGTAAAAATCATCTCCCAGGGATCCCAACAGTCAGTTCCTGGTTGTGGTGTGCGTGATGACGGCACGAGCGATAGCTCTGTCCTATGTGTTTCGTCACATCTGACAGCAGCCACGGGATATTAACACAGTAAAGAACTGTACATAAAACATTTTACTGTAAAGTAATAATCACTCACATGATTAGAAATTCACAAGTGGTTATCTGTAAAAATCCACTTCCAGGGATCCCAACAGTCAGTTCCTGGTTGTGGTGTGCAAAAAATCATCGTCACCGCACTTTTGAGTTTATTTACATTTTTGCCCATTTGGATCTAACACTGTTTTCACAATTTTATGCACTTTGTGTTATTTATTTGCGCGATTTTTTGTTTTTCTAATACGTGTAAGATAGCCGAGCCTCAATGTGAGTCAAATGAAAGCCTCATTTCAACATAATAGTAGACAAAGCCACCAATATGTAAATAGGTGAACCACAATCGAAATACTTGATGAAATTGATACATCATATCTTTCAGAACCTAATTACAGAGCAAATAACATTAAAAAAATGGTTAAAAAATGTTTTTAGCGCATCGCTATATAGACGATATCCTTCTCCTTTGGAATGGAGATCTTCAATCGCTACAATCATTTAATGGAGGACCATAACTCCAACAATAGGGGAATTTCATTGTCCTATGAGGCCAATATGGAAGCAGTTAACTTTTTAGACTTAGAAAATAGAGTTGTAAATAATATGTTGATAACCAGTTGGATTCCCAAGACTGCTCGAATTCCTGAGGCTGGATTTTTACAGATAAGTGCTTGTGAATTTGTAACCATGTGAGTGATTAGTACTTTACAGTGAAAGGTTTTATATAAAGTTTTACACTATGTTAGTATCCCTGGCTCTTTTTATATGTTATGGACTGCTTTGGGTGAGCTGTTCTGGCAATTGAATATGAAAATCTAGAGGCAGCCTAACTCCCTTACGGATGACGCATTAATACACAAGCTCATGTGTCTTTTTTCATATATAAAGAGTCCACATGTTCCGGTAAGTCTATGTTTCCATTATTGCAACCCCAAAGTCGCGCGATTTGGAGTGCGACTTTGAGTGCAGCTTTGATCCAACTTTACACTCTCTGGATCAAAGTTGCATCAAAGTAATGCAGGAACCTCCCAGGCAATCATGCTTTACACCATAGGAAGGGGTCCCATTCCGATGGCACTGGAAGCTCTAGCTTTTGCGAAGCCGCATAAAAAGTACCCAATTTACAATCTCATTCAAAAGTTGTGGAACAAGTGCAAATACCTCTAGCAGGCTGCTGGATACACTGATTATAGCCCTATTTGGTTTGACGATACCTACACTGAATTGGCCAAGCTGCAGGCTGGAGCCAGGTGGAAATCCTAGGGAGTTACACACATTAAGCACATATTTTGAAACGGAGTGCCCTGTACCTTCGTAGCACTGCATCTTTCACCGACCCCAGTGTTTAGCCTCATCAGAGATGCTGCCTCATCTAAGGGTTTTATTTCTCAATGTTATGCCATACTTTTGCAATCCTACCTGGGGCAGCATTCTCTGAAAGTGAGGGAGAGGTGGGAGAGAGATGTAGGCCAGATGGATGGGGAGGAATGGGACGAGATATTCCAGGCGATGAGCATCTGTTCACTAAACGTAGCTCAAATGCTTACTCAACTATTTTTTTTTTCTTGAAAAGCCTGTGGCATGTGAAACACACCCAAAAACTCCACCCGGTGCCTTAGCCAACTGTATATCATTGTGAGGGTGTACTACACAACACATAGACTGCAGCTGATGAACTTGCAGGATGAGTACACTTGCACAAAGTGTAAACGTGATCATGGCAACCTTATTCACCTTCTATGGTGATGCCCCAAACTGCATACTTATTGGGCCAGAGTGGTAAATACTGTTAATTCTGTATTTAAAATATCTTTACCTTTGGAACCGAGAGCTTGCCTTCTGGGAGTACTGGAAGATGTACACTAGGGAGGCCATTCAAAGAGTACTTTTCCAGGCCAGGAAACTGATCATGGTGCATTGGAAGTCGGAAGATCCCCCGTCAATAAGGGAATGGCTTCTTAATATCGGGGAACTATTACGTATGGAGAAACGTATCTATGAACATAGAGGAAGCAGACGGAAATACGAGAGTTTGTGGGCTCCATGGTTGGATACACCGGGGCGGGTCATGGACAGACTTCTGGGATTGAATGTGGGGTGAGGAACAGTATAGACAGAATAAAAAAGGGGGGATTATATGCTATGGAAGCGTAATGTTTACTGCGGTACGTTTTTGCTCTATGCTTGTTTTGTTATGTACTTTACTGTAACACTGCAAATGGCTGTATACCAATCTTCTTTCAATAAAACTTTTTCAAAAAAAAAAAAAGAAGTAGTGCAGGAACCTTTTCAATTTTGTTGATGTTTAAAGTTGCATAGATTGGAACGGGTGCCATAGAAATCAATGGGCTGTGACTTTATGTGCCCAAAATCGCACTAGTGGAAACAAAGCCTAATGCCGCGTACACACGGTCGGACTTTCTGAAAACAAATGTTGGATGTGAGCTCGTTGTCGGAAAGTCCACCCGTGTGTATGCTCCATAGAACATTTGCTGTCGGACTTTCCGCCAACAAATGTTTGAGAGCAGGTTCTCAAATTTTCCGACAACAAAACTTGTTGTCCAAAATTCGGACCGTGTGTACACAAGTCTGACGCACAAAATTCCACGAATGCTCGGACTCAAGCAGAAGAGCCGCACTGGCAATTGAACTTCATTTTTCTCGGCTCGTCATATATGTTGTACATCCTGTGTTCTTGACGTTCGGAATTTCCGACAACATATGTGTGACTGTGTGTATGCAAGACGAGTTTGAGCCAACATCCTTCGGAAAAAAATCCACGGTTTTGTTGTCGGAATGTCCGATCGTGTGTACGGGGCATTAGTGTCCTGTACATTGAAGGTGGTGGGACAATCTGTTTGGAATATCTGGCTATCAAGATTTACTTCTTCACAATAATTTTCACTAATCTGGACTTTTTGTGTAAAATTTGGGATACTGTTTGTTTTTATTGGTTTACACACTCAAGCCTCGTAAATTTGTCCGTTGGCCCAAACTTGTCTTGCATACACATGGTCACACAAATATATATATATATATTTAATATATAAATATATAAACATAAGGGAAAGGAAGACTCTAATAATGGTCTGTAATGGTGGTGGCTGCACCAATGTGAATATGCTAGCTATGCTGTAAGGCAGTGGTCTGCAAACTGTGCCCCACGAGCCAGATGAGGTCTCTTGCTTTCCCTTATCTGATCCTTGGGGCAATATTCCTTCAACTAACACCAAAGATGAGGCACCATTCCTTCCCCTGACACCAACAGCGGGGCACTATTCCTCCCACTTTGGGCTCCTTCTGATAATTTTGTGTTAGTAGAAGTTTGGTGAGCATTGATTTGCGCTTTTCATTTTGCACTTTTCATTTCGCACTTTTCATTTCACGCTTTTCATCTCATTTTTGAACGGCCGCTCGTCAACCAGACATGTTGCGGAATCAGAGGAAATAACATGTTATTTATTATTGGCCTTGGAGTTATTGCTTCAACATTATTGTTTTGGTTGAATAATGATTTGATTTGGTATATTTTTTATATTTTTGGATGCATAGAATGCACTTTTTGGTTAATTTCTATTGGCAGATAACATGTCTAATTTAATTTGTTTTAGTTTTTTAATGCACAATAAAAAAAAAATGTGGAGAATAATACTTGGCTGTGTGTTTTACTTCAAATGACAGTTTGGGAGTAGGCAGTTACATTTAAAAAAATACAATGTAAAATTGACAAGGGCCACCAACATAGTTGTATCTTTGATCTTAAAAACGACGGGATAATAGTGTTGTGGTAACTTACCCAAATAAATAAAAAAGAAGCATAATAATATTATTCTTGATATCAGCAGGAAAAAAAAAAGCCTTTGAAAATTAGTTTGCAATAACTCCATCAGTATCACCAGCAAAGCAGCTTCATTATTATCCCATTAAAGAAGAGAATTGTGCGCTGCATTTGGAGATTTAATAATTTGGCACATCACGAATGTTAATTCTCCATTACGAACGTTAGTTTACAAGACTGCTTCTGGCTCGTCCTTGCTTCCGAGCATGCGTGTTTGTACTTTGGACTTTTAGTCTGACTGAGTTGTGAACACACGCTCAGAAAATCCGACAACAGACATTTGTCCGTGGAAAATTTGAAAACCTGCGATCCAACATTTGTTGGCGGAAAGTCCAATGTAGCGTACATACGGTCGGATTTACCGCCAACAGCCTGTCATCAAACATTTCCAGTTGGAAAGTTTGATCGCGTGTACAAGGCTTTGGACTGACACAATTGCCTGAAAACTCTAGCGAGGTAATCTGGACTTTATTCACCTACAGCAACAAGTGCTAAAATAAGTGAGTAAAAACACATTTTCCGCAACACACCTGCTCATGATGAATGACGCCCCATGCATTGCACTGCAGTACACCACAACACACGTACCGAGTGCTGCATTGCTGAAAAATGGTCATGTGTTTTTATCTGTTTTGCAAAAGTTTCAATCAGCCCAAATATAAAACTTTGTATACAACCAACATGAAGCCCTATACATTTTTTTCTATCAACCTCCTTTAATCCCTTTTACAGCTCCACTCAGACTTGGGGAAGGAAGGAGCATTTTATCTATGCTATCTTGCAGGGGGGTCTGGATTGGAGAACCAAACAGAATTACTGATACTGTCACGTTCCTCAGTAGCAGAAATGCCTACAAACATGGGATGATTGATTGTTTCCTGATCCTGCCAAAATTGTCAGGTCAAGCATCAATTATGTCTTTGGGCTGGTTCATGCCCTCCAAGCCAACAGATCACAAGGGAAAAAGTGATTGAACAGGTTAGAAGGCCTTGCCTGACCACGCCTGATTTCTTCTTGATAAGCCAGCGTCATGAGTGTCTGCCAAGTTTGAGTTACACCTCCCTTCTCTGGAACTTCACTCTCCCAATCAACACTGATTATATTTATTATTATTATTATTATTATTATACAGGATTTATATAGCGCCGACAGTTTACGCAGCGCTTTACAACATTAGGTAATGTGACAACACCAAATCAGGTTGATGAATGAAAACAACCTCCCCTTAAGTAAAATATAAAAAATGAATTATAAAAATTATATATAAAAAAAGTCCATGTACAAAAATTAGATATAAAAGTCCATATACAAGAAGCCCCAAAAAAAGTGCAGTAATGTGCAAAAAAATAAATAAATAAATAAATAAAAATTAATTGAATGAAATCCCAGATGTGTGGGTCCACCACCATAGATGAAGTGCCTGGCCGCTTACCGGAACCCCATGACCCCCCGTTACAGAGGGTCTAACTGGGCATTGTAGTCTTGTTGCTTCGGGCAACCCAGGAATCAGGATGGAACCGGAATGAAACCTCAGAAGCTGTGGTGCAGATGGATCCACAGGGAAAGATAAAGCCCAGCCCTCAATGGAATGTTAACATCATGTGGGGAAAACAGAAGAAGGCTCCCATAGTGTAAAATCCAATGGTATTTATTTGAAAAAATGTAATAAACACTCACATATAGAAAAACAATTCGTCCTCTGATGAAAGGACAGTCTGTGACACCGGCCGGATGGTCACAGGCCGCCCGTCCTGCTGGAATGACAACGACAGAGGGAGGTGACGCGATGACACCGCTCAGCCCTGCGCTGCGTTTCGCAAAAATTTGCGTCTTCCAGGGGCACGGGCGGTGCATCGCGTCATCCCCCTTAAATAACAATACTAAAATAAAGGCCTCGCTCTGGGTACTGGCCGGACCGGACGTCCGCATTAGCCCGGAGCGCAGATGATTGGACACAGGGGCGCTTGCGCACCCTGCGTCACCGCTCCCGTCACGTGATGCGACGTCAGATCAGGGCGGAAGAAAAAACCGAGCGAGAGATAAAAATAAAACAAAAAGAGCCAATGCGCCTGCGCACCCGAAGTCCCAAATCGCGTCACATGACGCTACATCAGACACAGGGCTGGATGGCTTCCCAGCGCATGGGCAACAGAGGTGGACCTAGGAGGGGGATGGACGAAAAAAAGGGGGAAAAACAAAACCTCCCCACACAAACCTCAAGTCCGCGCCTCACTGAAATAGGAACCTATACAATCCAACCAAGGGAACATAGGTCCACCACACCGGCATGTGTCCGCACCAAGGCGGACAGTCGACATCCTAACTGCATCATGTTGTGGAGGATCTCGGTGGTGGCACACTTAGAGAGAAATTAAAAAATTAGGCCTCTGGGGACATGAGAACAAGAAAGCCTCTAGTGGCCAGCATAAATATTGCATGCAAAAAGTATTATATCTGTAAAATAGATAAATACATGTATAAAATAAAAGCATTTATTTAGGAAAAATGGATTTATAAAAATAAGATTATAAATTGGATGGAAGTATAAATCCGTGAACCAATATGTGCTGAAAATGAATAAAAAATGAATAAAAGAATAAAAAAATAAAAAAAGGCTCCAACTGGGCTAACCAAAAAAACGTGTAGAAGTCTGCGCCCACAGACTATGAAATTAAAAATAGTTAAAAATTATTGTGTTGGTGCATACTATCAGTACACTATGTTTAAAAAATTGTTTTTAATAAAATTACGTCCGGTGTCCCGGTTGAATGAACCCAGAGCGATGACTTTAACACTGCATGCATGTGTGTAGTACAATGATATTACATGGTCAAAAGTATGCATAACATTGTACATTGAAGTGCAGGGAGGGGGTGGGGGGGAAGGAAGGGGGGCAAAAAGAACCCGCAGAGGTTAAGCATTGTTGATGAAGGCATTAACGTCTGTATCGACGTTCATGCCAAATGGCACATAACTTTTGACTTTGTATATCCAGGACATCTCTAACTTAGAGATCTCCCTGATGAGTGAACTGCCTCGCCAGTGGGGTTTATACTTGTCAATCCCTACAAAAAGTGTTTTAGAGGGGTCTCTACTGTGGACCTGATCGTAATGCCTGGAGACAGGGTGTTTATCATAACCTCTTCTTATATTCCCTATGTGTTCATTTAGGCGAACACATAGGGCCCTTTTAGTCCTCCCTATATACTGGAGCCCACAGGGATATTGTAGGAGATAGACCACCCCTTCGGAACCACACGTAATAAATGGTTCAATGTCATGTGAGCACCCTGTGCTGGTAGATGTGAATGTCGTAGTGCGTCTAGATCTATTGATGTTAAGAGAGCACACTTGACATTTCCCACACTTATACACTTATTTATAAGTGTGGGAAATGTCAAGTGTGCTCTCTTAACATCAATAGATCTAGACGCACTACGACATTCACATCTACCAGCACAGGGTGCTCACATGACATTGAACCATTTATTACGTGTGGTTCCGAAGGGGTGGTCTATCTCCTACAATGTCCCTGTGGGCTCCAGTATATAGGGAGGACTAAAAGGGCCCTACGCGTTCGCCTAAATGAACACATAGGGAATATAAGAAGAGGTTATGATAAACACCCTGTCTCCAGGCATTACGATCAGGTCCACAGTAGAGACACTTTTTGTAGGGATTGACAAGTATAAACCCCACTGGCGAGGCAGTTCACTCATCAGGGAGATCTCTAAGTTAGAGATGTCCTGGATATACAAAGTCAAAAGTTATGTGCCATTTGGCATGAACGTCGATACAGACGTTAATGCCTTCATCAACAATGCTTAACCTCTGCGGGTTCTTTTTGCCCCCCTTCCTTCCCCCCCACCCCCTCCCTGCACTTCAATGTACAATGTTATGCATACTTTTGACCATGTAATATCATTATACTACACACATGCATGCAGTGTTAAAGTCATCGCTCTGGGTTCATTCAACCGGGACACCGGACGTAATTTTATTAAAAACAATTTTTTAAACATAGTGTGCTGATAGTATGCACCAACACAATAATTTTTAACTATTTTTAATTTCATAGTCTGTGGGCGCAGACTTCTACACGTTTTTTTGGTTAGCCCAGTTGGAGCATTTTTTTATTTTTTTATGCTTTTATTCATTTTTTATTCATTTTCAGCACATATTGGTTCACGGATTTATACTTCCATCCAATTTATAATCTTATTTTTATAAATCCATTTTTCCTAAATAAATGCTTTTATTTTATACATGCATTTATCTATTTTACAGATATAATACTTTTTGCATGCAATATTTATGCTGGCCACTAGAGGCTTTCTTGTTCTCATGTTCCCAGAGGCCTAATTTTTTAATTTCTCTCTAAGTGTGCCACCACCGAGATCCTCCACAACATGATGCAGTTAGGATGTCGACTGTCCGCCTTGGTGCAGACACATGCCGGTGTGGTGGACCTATGTTCCCTTGGTTGGATTGTATAGGTTCCTATTTCAGTGAGGCGCGGACTTGAGGTTTGTGTGGGGAGGTTTTGTTTTTCCCCCTTTTTTTCGTCCATCCCCCTCCTAGGTCCACCTCTGTTGCCCATGCGCTGGGAAACCATCCAGCCCTGTGTCTGATGTAGCGTCATGTGATGCGATTTGGGACTTCGGGTGCGCAGGCGCATTGGCTCTTTTTGTTTTATTTTTATCTCTCGCTCGGTTTTTTCTTCCGCCCTGATCTGACGTCGCATCACGTGACGGGAGCGGTGACGCAGGGTGCGCAAGCGCCCCTGTGTCCAATCATCTGCGCTCCAGGCTAATGCGGACGTCCGGTCCGGCCAGTACCCAGAGCGAGGCTTTTATTTTAGTATTGTTATTTAAGGGGGGTGACGCGATGCACCTCCCGTGCCCCTGGAAGACGCAAATTTTTGCGAAACGCAGCGCAGGGCTGAGCGGTGTCATCGCGTCACCTCCCTCTGTCGTTGTCACTCCAGCAGGACGGGCGGCCTGTGACCATCCGGCCGGTGTCACAGACTGTCCTTTCATCAGAGGACGAATTGTTTTTCTATATGTGAGTGTTTATTACATTTTTTCAAATAAATACCATTGGATTTTACACTATGGGAGCCTTCTTCTGTTTTCCCCACATGATGTTAACATTCCATTGAGGGCTGGGCTTTATCTCTCCCTGTGGATCCATCTGCACCACAGCTTCTGAGGTTTCATTCCGGTTCCATCCTGATTCCTGGGTTGCCCGAAGCAACAAGACTACAATGCCCAGTTAGACCCTCTGTAACGGGGGGTCATGGGGTTCCGGTAAGCGGCCAGGCACTTCATCTATGGTGGTGGACCCACACATCTTGGATTTCATTCAATTAATTTTTTTTTTTTTTTTTTTGCACATTACTGCACTTTTTTTGGGGCTTCTTGTATATGGACTTTTATATCTAATTTTTGTACATGGACTTTTTTTATATATAATTTTTATAATTCATTTTTTATATTTTACTTAAGGGGAGGTTGTTTTCATTCATCAACCTGATTTGGTGTTGTCACATTATATTATATGTTCACATAAGGTTTACCTTTGCACTTTTGTAATCATACATGTGTTAGTTTTTTTTGTTTTAGCGCAAGTCAATTTCTTTTCCCATTCAAATTTGTGTGTTTGTGTCACATATAGGACTTTGCAGCATAGAAGGTCAATATCATTTACTAATTTCCATTGCGCGGTTTTTCTTCTTTTTTCTCTTACAACATTAGGGCAGACAGTACAATTACAATATAATTCAATACAGGAGGGATCAGAGGGCCCTGCTCTTTAGAGCTTACAATCTAGGAAGGAGGGTCAAGTTATACAAAAGGGTAATAGCTGTGGGGGATGAGCTGATGGAGAAAACAGTGCAGTTGTTAGATGGAGGCAGGATAGGCTTCTCTGAAGAGGAAAGTTTTCAGGGATCGCCTAAAATGTTTAATTCTTATACTGCTAGCTGCTGCTACATAGATCGGAAAGTAGGTCATAATTGCTTGTTTTAAACATTTTGTTTACATTTGTTTAGTTACTTCCTAATTCCTTGCCTAGAAAACTGATGTCATACATCCCAGGAGTCTTCAGGAGGGCATACTTGCCAACTAGGGGTGCAACAGATCAAAAAACTCACGGTTCGGATTGTTCCTCGGATCAGGAGTCACGGTTCGGATCATTTTCGGATCAACAAAAAAAAACTCTCCCCCACTGTAATATCCACAATCTCCCTATTGGCAGAGTATTGGCGGGTATATTGGCAGGGTATTAGCGGGTATATTGGCCGAGTATTGGAGGGTATATTGGCAGAGTATTGGCGGGTATATTGGCAGGGTATGGCAGGGCATTGCAGAGTATTGGCAGGGCATTGCAGAGTATTGGCAGGGCATTGCAGAGTATTGTCAGGGAATTGCAGAGTATTGACAGGGCATTGCAGAGTATTGACAGGGCATTGCAGAGTATTGACAGGGCATTGCAGCAGGGTATTGCAGCAGGGCATTGCAGAGTATTGGCACTGCTGCCATCCGATCTCTCCCCTCCATTGTACAGATCAGAAGGGAGAGAGAGGAACCGACGCCGGTTTGTTACAAGTGATGACGTCGAATGACGGAGCGATCACGTGCTAAACGGCTGCCGGGTGTACCAAGATGGCCGCCGCTCTGGAGCTAGGCCAAAGCCGCAGCCTTTCCTATGGCCGAGGCCACAGAGTGCTCCGCGGATCGCGGGTGTCCCGTACGGATCAACCTCCGCGGATCGGATCACGGATCGATGACGATCCGTTACACCCCTATTGCCAACAGTCTCAATTTTCCCGGGTCAATCCCGATTTTGGGACCCTCATCCCGATCAGGGCTCGTCCCGATTCCCGATTTTGCTTTTGTCCTGGAAAATCAGTAATGTTTTTGGCAAAAAACAGCTGGCCGGTTTCAAAAAGATGTCCGCCGCAAGGACTATTTCCCCGTGTGTTCAGTGGAGAGGTGAGGGGCAGTTAATCGGCTCCTCTCTTCAGTGTACAAGTAGACAATTCTCTTGTACACTGAAGCCGATTGGTTGCACGAATCAGAGGCCCCTCCCCTCTCCACTGAACGCATGGAGAACGCCCAATATTCCGCTTAAGCCACGCCCGTTTTTTACCGTGGCACGCTCCACACACCTCATTTTTCTTTCCCCGCTATGCCACGTCTACAGACGAATGCCCCCACCCCCTTATTATAATAAGACTCCGCCTACAGGCAAAAAAGTGTCCCTATAATTTTTTTTACAATGCCGGCAACTATGGGAGGGGTGAAGAGGAGGAGGGGTTTTCTTTCCTAAACAGAACAAAAGATTACAGCGCACACATACAAAAATGACATTTAAATTCTGCAAGGCTATTTAACCACTTCCCGCCCGGCCTATAGCAAATTGACGGCCGGGCGGTGGTTCCGTTATCCTGACTGGGCGTCACATGACGTCCAGCAGGATAACATGCCGCTGCGGAGGCACGCATCGCGGCGATCGGTGGAGAGGTGTGTCAGTCTGACACACCGCTCCACCGATCTTGGTAAAGAGCCTCCGGCGGAGGCTCTTTACCATGTGATCAGCCATGTGAAACCACGGCTGATCACGATGTCAATAGGAAGAGCCGTTGATCGGCTTTTCCTCACTTGCGTCTGACAGACACTGGTAGAGGAGAGCTGATTGGCGGCTCTCCTGACAAGGGGGGTCTGCACTGATTGTTTATCAGCGCAACCCCCCTCAGATGACCACACTGGATCACCAAGGACGCCACTAGGACCACCAGGGAAGTGAACAACATGTGGATGGCCAGGTATGTACCCCATGGCCATCCACATGTGTCCAATGTGCCCAATCTGTGCCAAATGTACAAATGGGCACTGATTGGCACCATTATATTTCAGTGATGCCCAGCAATGCCACCCATTACTGTCATCAGTGCCACCAGTGTCATCAGTGCCACCCATCAGTGTCCATCGGTGCCACCTGTCAGTGACCATCTGTGCCCATCAGTGCCCACCTATCAGTGCCCATCAGTGCCACCTATCAGTGCCACCCATAAGTACCCATCAGTGCCTCCCATAAGTACCCATCAATGCCACCTACGAGTGCCCATCAGTGCCGCCTATGAGTGCCCATCGGTGCCACCTATGAGTGCCCATCAGTGCCGCATACCAGTGCCACCTATCAGTGCCCATCAGTGCCGCCTATCAGTGCATATCATCAGTGCCCGTCAGTGCCACCTCATCGGTGCCACCTCATCGGTGCCCATCAGTGCCTGTCAGTGCAGCCATATCAGTGCCCGTCATTGAAGAAGAAAACGTACTTATTTACAAAAATTTTTAACAGAAAGAAAGAACTGTTTTTTTTTTTTAATTTCGGTCTTTTTTTATTTGTTGCGCAAAAAATAAAAACCGCAGAGGTGATCAAATACCACCAAAAGAAATTCTATTTTTGCGAACAAAATGATAAAAAATGTGTTTGGGAACAGTGTAGCATGACCGCGCAATTGTCATTCAAATTGCGACAGCGCTGAAAGCTGAAAATTGGCCTGGGCGGGAAGGTGTCTAAGTGCCTGGTATTGAAGTGGTTAGCACCTGAACATAAAGCAAAAATATGGGGATTTGGTCACGCCATACGGTACACTCCTCTATATGGGAGAACTAAAGGACTCCTCCTATAACTATATAACTATATTCTTCTTGGTATGGTCTTATAGCAGCACCATCTTTAACCGGTTCCCGACTGGCTCACATAGATTTACTGCGGCACAATGGCACAGCTGCGCAAAACCCTGTACGGGTACAGGGTCTCCTTTAAGAGCCACCAGAAGGCGCGCACGCGCCCACCTGCTGCACGGCGGGCGACCCGATGAGCACGGCAGGCGGGCGCGATCTCCGCTGACTACACGCTAACACGTGATTGAGAGCCAGCACGGGGAATTGTGTGTGTAAACACACAAATCCCTGTTCTGTCAGGGGAGAGGAGACATATCGTTTGTTCCTACGAAGTAGAAACAACGATATGTCTCCTCCCCCAGTCAGTCCTATCCCCATACAGTTAGAACACATCTAGGGAACACACGTTTAACCCCTTGATCGTCCCCTAGTGTTAACCCCTTCCCTACCAGTGACATTTACACAGAATTTAATGTGCATTTTTATAGCACTGATCGCTGTATAAATGTCAATGGTCCCAGAAATGTGTCAAAAGTGTGATCTGTCCGTCGTGATGTCGCAGTACCGCTAAAAATCGCAGATCACCGCCATTAATAGTACAAAAAAAAAAAAGCCATAAAAACGCCATAAATCTTTCCCAGTGTTTGTAGACGCTATAACTTTTGTGAAAACCAATCAATATACGCTTATTGCGACTTTTCTTACCAAAAATATGTAGAAGAATATATAATGGCCTAAACTGATGAAGAAACTTGTTTTTTAAAAAAATTTTGGGGATATTTATTATAGGAAAAAGTAAAAAATATTGTTTTTTTTTCAAAATTGTCGCTCTTTTTTTGTTTATAACGCTAAAAATAAAAACCACCAAAAGAAAGCTCTATTTGTGGGAAAAAAGATGCAAATTTTGTTTGGGTACAGCATTGCATGACCGCGCAATTGTCAGTTAAAGCGGCGCAGTGCCAAATTGTAAAAAGTGCTCTGGTCAGGAAGGGGGTAAAATCTTCCGGGGCTGAAGTGGTTAATGTAATGCATTTTTTAGGGTGTGTCCCCCAAGTCTTTGTTTTTTCTTAGCTAAGCAGACTCTCCTGCATGCATGCCTGAGCTAAGGGCAGATGGACTCCAGGAAGTAAATGCTACATGAATAATTTGTCCTTACTCAAGATGGCCACAGCCAGAAATGCTATGGGGTTGTTTTTCAAAGTGATTTCTCAACAAAATAAAGCATGAAGACACGGATGGATGGGGGGGATTGCTTTGAATATTAAAAATGAATTAAATTGCGTTTTTGGTTTGTGGTGCTCAGATGCAGTGAAGTTCCAAACTCCAGGCAGATAAAAAAGACATAAATGAACACAGTATTCATATTATTATTGATATTACGATGATGATCATGTTACATAGTTACATAGTAGACGAGGTTGAAAAATAATCAAGTCAAACCTATGTGTGTGATTATATGTCAGTATTACATTGTATATCCCTGTATGTTGTGGTCGTTCAGGTGCTTATCTAATAGTTTTTTTACATTATCAATGCTCCCCGCTGAGACCACCGCCTGTGGAAGGGAATTCCACATCCTTACCGCTCTAATGCCCCGTACACACGGTCGGACTTTGTTCGGACATTCCGACAACAAAATCCTAGGATTTTTTCCGACGGATGTTGGCTCAAACTTGTCTTGCATACACACGGTCACACAAAGTTGTCGGAAAATCCGATCGTTCTAAACGCGGTGACGTAAAACACGTACGTCGGGACTATAAACGGGGCAGTGGCCGATAGCTTTCATCTCCTTATTTATTCTGAGCATGCGTGGCACTTTGTCCGTCGGAATTGTGTACACACGATCGGAATTTCCGACAACGGATTTTGTTGTCGGAAAATTTTATCTCCTGCTCTCCAACTTTGTGTGTCGGAAAATCCGATGGAAAATGTCCGATGGAGCCCACACACGATCGGAATTTCCGACAACACGCTCCGATCGGACATTGTCCATCGGAAAATCCGACCGTGTGTACGGGGCATTACAGTAAAGAACCCTCTACGCAGTTTAAGGTTAAACCTCTTTTCTTCTAATTTTAGTGAATGGGAGAATTATCATTTTATCTCTGGAGTTAATCCCCTTTTTAATGCACGCCAATATTCTGTTTGCTTTGTTAGCAGCAGCTTGGCATTGCATGCCATTGCTGAGCCTATCATCCACTAGGACCCCCAGGTCCTTTTCCATCCTAGATTCCCCCAGAGGTTCTCCCCCCAGTGTATAGATTGCATTCATATTTTTGCCACCCAAATGCATTATTTTAAAATTTTCTACATTGAACCTCATTTGCCATGTAGTCGCCCACCCTATTTGTTCAGATATTTTTGCAAGGTTTCCACATCCTGCAGAGAAATTATTGTCCTGCTTAGCTTAGTATCGTCCGCAAATACAGAGATTGAACTGTTTATCCCATCCTCCAGGTCGTTTATGAACAAATTAAATAGGATTGGTCCCAGCACAGAACCCTGGGGGACCTCACTACCCACCCCTGACCATTCTGAGTACTCCCCATTTATCACCACCCTCTGAACTCGCCCTTGTAGCCAGTTTTCAATCCATGTACTCACCTTATGGTCCATGCCACTGGACCTTTCAGTAAATATTTATGGGGAACTGTGTCAAATGCTTTTGCAAAATTTTTGCAAATTTTAATTTTGGTGATACATTGCCTTTTCTCCAATCCGCTGGTACCATTCCAGTCAGTAGACTTTTCGTAAAAATTAGGAACAACGGTCTGGCAATTACTTGACTGAGTTCCTTAAGGACCCTCGGGTGTAAGCCATCTGGTCCCGGTGACTTATTAATGTTAAGTTTTTCAAGTCTATTTCTAAATATGTCCTCTGTTAGCCATGAGGGTGCTTCCTGTGACATGTCATGAGAATAAATATTGCAGTTTTGGTTACTGAAGCCCCCCAATTCCTTTGTGAAGACTGAGGAGAAGAATAAATTCAATACTTTCACCATCTCTCCATCCTTAGTAACCAGATTCCCTTCATCATTCTTTATGGGACCAATATGATCCGACCTCCCTTTCTTACTATTTAACTATTTAAAGAATTTCTTGGGATTTTTTTTTACTCTCCTCTGCTATGTGCCTTTCGTGTTCTATCCTAGCGGCCCTGATTGCACCCTTACATTTCTTGTTGCATTCTTTGTAAAGTTGGAATGCTGATGATGATCCCTCAGCCTTGTATTTTTTGAAGGCCTTCTCCTATGATTTTATATGCATTTTTATATTGGAGTTAAGCCACCCAGGACTCTTATTATTATTTATTTCCCATTGGGATGCACTGGCTAATGCCCTTATTAAATATGCTCATAAAGCAAACCCATCTCTTTTTATCCCAATTATCTTCTAGCAAGGATTGTAGTTTACGGAAGTTGGCACTTTTGAAATTCAGTGTTTTTGTATTCCCCTTATGTTTCCTAATTGTGTGATTTATACTAAAACGGATTGACCTGTGATCCCTGTTTCCTAAAGCACCCCGTATTTCCACATCTGTGATCAGGTCTGCATTGTTGGTAATCAGTAGGTCAAGTAATGCTTTATTTCTAGTTGGTGCGTGTACCATCTGACCCATGAAATTGTCCTGCAAGACAATTAGGAACTGGCAGGCCTTAGATGAATGCACGACCCATTATCCACCCAGTCCATGTCTGGATAATTAAAATCCCCCATTATAATGACACTTCCCATATTTGCCACTAATAATAATGTTGATTATTATTAATAATTATAATAATAATAACAACTACTATATTTTTTATTAGTAGTAGTAGTAATAATAATTATAGTTGTTATTATTGTTGTATTTGGCAAATATTATTATTATTAGTGGTAATAATAATTATTAGTAGTAGTAGTATTATTAGTAGTAGAATAATAATAATAATATATTCTGATTATTATTAGTAGTAGTAGTAATAATAATAGTTATTACTTTATCCCTTAATTATTATTAGTATTAGTAGAAGTAATAGTTATCATTATTATTATTATATCTTTTAATTCATATCATTAGTAACGATAACATTTTATTTGTTAATTATTATTAGTAGAATAAAGTAATAACAATAATGTTGATAATAGTGATCCCTTCTACAACAGAGTTTAGACTAGGAGAAGGAAAGGTAGCACATGGAGTGATTCTGCTGTGTTGCAGTGCTCTTATGTTCACAGGGTACATGCTTGATAGGAGGGGAGAGCAGAATGACAGAGAGATGATCTTATTCCTGTACTGCTTCTCCTTTCACTGTCCATTCACAGGCTGGGGTATGAACATATAATTATTACTTTAGTCCAGCTTGGAATAGTCAGGTTTTCTCCTCTGCCAGACCAGACTGTGCTGTGTGGCAGAGCAGTGTACATTGCAAAGATGGATAGAAAGAAATTCTGATTTTTTTGGCAGGTCTAAAAGTTTCTCTATATGTATTATATCTGTGAATTTAGCCGTTAGCCTTGAGTTAAGCTTTAAACTGTATGTCCAGACATTACCCATTACCATATTTATGTAGCACTTTTTAAAACTCCCAGTGACATCATCACCATGCTTAAAACATCTTGCAGGGACAGCTGCTTCCTATTGATGTAGGCAAGCCCCCGGAACTACATCTCCCAAGAGTCCTGTTGGGAAAGAAGTCATTGTATGGCTGTGGAGAGGGACAGAGAGGTGGGGGATAGGTGGAGTTCTGTAGTTCAGCGGGCAGGACTGACAATGCTAGTTGTGATTTCAGTGCAGGAAAGGCAGTGTGTTGTCATCCAAATATGAAGTTAGGACTACACTGGAGTATTTGCAGATCACATTGTTGTTTATTCAGAGCAGAATGGAAAGGAGAACATAGAACTGTGCATGTATCACATTGATAAGAAGCACCATTCCTCCCACTGACACCAACAATGCAGCACTATTCCTTCCAGAGACACCAAGAATGGGGCACCATTCCTCCTACTGACACCAACAATGAGACACTATTCCTCCTACTGACAAAAACGGAGCACCATTACACCTACTGACACCAACAATACAGCACTATTCCTTCCAGAGACACCAAGAACGGGGCACCATTCCTCCTACTGATACCAACAATGGTGCATCATACCTCCTACTGACACCAACAATACAGCACTATTCCTTCCAGAGACACCAAGAATGGGGCACCATTCCTCCCATTGACACCAACAATGATGCACTGTTCGTTCTACTGACAATTTCTGACACTGACACCAACAATTCAGCACTATTCCTTCCACTGACACCAAGGATGGGGCACCATTACTCCCACTGAGACCAACAATGGGGCACCATTATTCCCACTGACACGAACAATGGGGAGCAATTCCTCACACTGACACTAACAATGGGGCACTATTCCTTCCACTGACAACTAGGATGGGGCTCCATTCCTCCCATTGACACTCTCTGCTGTGACTAGCAGTCCCCAATGTCTATGGTTATAAGACAGCCATTCTCCAGATGCCACAGTAGTTGTCTTCAAACTGCAGTCCATGGGCAGGATGTGGCCCTTTGCTCGCCTTTATCTGCCCCTTGGGGCACTTTTACTCACACTGATAAGAAGCACGATTCCTCCCACTGACACTAACCAAGAAACACTATTTCTTCCACTGACACCAAGGACAGGGCACACAATGACACCAGCAATGGGGCACTGGTTGAAGCTAACAATCACAGAAGACACATAACGTTTCAGAAACTCTTCTGCTTTATCTTATATGGAGTTTTAACTTTTTTCTTCAAATTGTTAAGTTGTCACTGTTGATAATTTGTCACATTGTTACATTTCTGATGTAGACTTTTTTTTTGTAAGACCACTTTCACGTGGGCAGCCTGATCAGGTTGGCCTGTCAGTTTTTCAGATGGACCTGATGGAAGCTTCATGGAAGTCTATGGGCAGGTGAATGTAAACCTAACATCTGCTTACCTGTGGAGTCTGTACAGGTCAGGAAAAAAAAAAAATTGGAAAAGGTCTGCACCCTCTCCCACTTTTTTGGACCTTAACATGATGGATTGGAGGTAGTCTGATGTAAACAGTAACATCCGTTTACATACGGTTGCCTGGCTGGAATCTGTATAGTGGGTTGGGTTTTGTTTTTTTGGATAGAGTGGAGAGAGATTAGAACACGTAAGTTTTTATTGCCGTTTGTGTCCCCATTAGGGAGATTCACCCTCTTGATTTGTCCGTTTGCTGTTATTGCTGAGAGTGAAAGTGAAAACAAATCCCAAATTTTGGGTTGTCACCAGAACAGTAATAAAGGGGAAATCTTCCAATGGGGACACTAGTTCTGGTGTCAACCAGGTATTTCCTCACTTCCTCCCCATCGGGACACAGATGGCAAAAAAAGCTAACGGGTTATAACCCCCTTTACTCTATAATTCTAAAAAAAAATAGGTTTGCCTTTACTTCTTTCTTAGGCCTTGATGAAGGGGAAGAGTGCGAACCCCCGGCAATGTGTTGACTCTTATATATCATCGATCATTTAACAAAATATCCTTCTGAACATTGGTGTGGCTCCCTTGCTACGTTCTACATATCTAAAAAAAATTATTCAGATACATTTAATTTTAGATGCTCGCAGTCTTTTAAAAAGGTAAATTCTAAAATTCATGCAATCAGCGCAAGTACAGCCAAAAAAAAGAAAAAAAATTCAGCATTTACTTTCTGTGGGAAGTTGACCTTCATATTGGTGGTTTCAATGAAGTTTGTGAAAAGCTCTGAACCTTTTCCCATTCTAGGGAGATGCAGAGAGTCTGAAGATTGATAGATGGCCCTGTCATGTCTATGACCACCCTTAGTGCCGGTTCACACAGGGGCAACACGACTTACAGCGCGACTTTGCAAGGCGACTTGGAGGCTACTTCAGCGCGACTTACAACGCGACTTCAAGTCGTCTCCAGGACAGGCGACTTTGCCTGTGGCCAATCAGAGCTAATCAGCTCTTGTGACATCATTGTTGTTCCTGGGTAAATTCCTTTCTTCTTCCTGTTAAGTCGCTTCACTATAGACGAGGATCCGACTTCAAGGCGACTTCCATTAAAATCTATGGGTACAAGTCGCCTAGAAGTCGCCTTGAAGTAGTACAGGAACCTTTTCTGAAGTCGGAGAGACTTCAGTAGTGTACATTAAGATGGCTCTCATTAACTGTAATGGAATTTCTGATGTCAAGCGACTTGGGGGGGTCTGACAAGTCGGATCCCAAGTCGCTATAGTGTGAACCGGCACTTACAAAGCACCGCACGTGTCCTGGCCACGGGATCAACACATTACTCATTGTGGTTACATAAACAGGAAAGAGGAATTGAGAATAATAAGCAACCGATAGAGAAGGAGAATGAGGTGTGTCTGTTATTATATGTGAGATACAGAGCTGACTCGTCTATACTAAATACTCCTTTCATCATACGTTAAAGGGACACTAATGACGTCTCCTTGAAGTAAATCTAAACTCAGCTACCAAAAATCTTCTGTTTACACCCAATGCAGTCAAAACGCGTTTTTAAAAACGCAGTATGAACGCATATGCAAGAAAAAATTAATGCATTTCAATGAGCCCAGTGTACACCACTGCAGTGCTTTCATGTGTGTTTACAGTGATATTAAAGGCAATGGTTTTTGTTTTTTTCCCCCTAACCACTTAAGCTCCGGAAGATTTTACACCCTTCATGACCAGGCCATTTTTTACTATTCGGCAATGCGCTTCTTTAACTGCCGCTGTACCCACACAAAATCTATATCATTTTTTTCACACAAAAAGAGCATTCTTTTGGTGTTATTAGATTTAATTTTTTTTTTATTATTATTATTTTATTATTATTATTATTATTATTATTTATTATTTTTTACGATAAAAGACCTAAAGTTTGGAAAAAATATATATATTTGACTTTCTGCTATAAAACATATCCAATACAATAAAAAAAAAAATCAAATGTATTCTGCTAGATGTTTTTGATAAAAAAAAAATAAAAAACCCCAATAAGTGTATATTAAATGGTTTGCATGAAAGTTATAGTTCCTACAAACTATGGGCTATACAATGCGTCCGGAAAGTATTCACAGTGCTCCACTTTTTCCACATTTTGTTATGTTACAGCCTTATTCCAAAATGGATTAAATTCATTATTTTCCTCAAAACCCTACAAACAATACTCCATAATGACATCATGAAAGAAATTTGTTTGAAAGCTATGCAAATTTATATATATAAAAAAAAAGAAAAATCCCATGTACATAAGTATTCACAGCCTTTGCCATGACACTCAAAATTGAGCTCAGGCACATCCTGTTTCCACTGATCATCCTTGAGATGTTTCTACAACTTGATTGGAGTCCACCTGTGGTAAATTCAGTTGATTGGACATGATTTGGAAAGGCACACACCTGTCTATATAAGGTCCCACAGTTAACCGTGCAAGTCAGAGCACAAACCAAGCCATGAAGTCCAAGGAATTATAGACCTCCGAGACAGGATTTTATCGAGGCACAGATCTGGGGAAGGGTACAGAAAAAATGCTGCTGGATTGAAGGTCCCAATGAGCACAGTGGCCCCAATCATCCCTAAATGGAAGAAGTTTGGAACCACCAGGACTCTTCCTAGAGCGGGCCGCCTGGGCAAACTGAGCGATTGGGGAGAAGGGCCTTAGTCAGGGAGGTGACCAAGAACCCGATGGTCACTCTGACAGAGCTCCAGCATTTCTCTGAGGAGAGAGGAGAACCTTCCAGAAGAACAACCATCTCTGCAGCACTCCACTAATCAGGCCTGTATGGTAGAGTGGCCAGATGGAAGCCACTCCTCAGTAAAAGGCACATGGCAGGCCACCTGGAATTTTCCAAAAGGCACCTGAAGGACTCAGACCACAAGAAACAAAATTCTCTGGTCTGATGAAACAAAGATTGAACTCTTTGGTCTAACTGGCAAGTGTCATGTCTGGAAGAAAGAAGAATTTAGGCACTGCTCATCACCTGGCCAATACCATCCCTACAGTGAAGCATGGTGGTGGGAGCATTATGCTGTGGGGATGGTTTTCAGCGGTAGGAACTGGCAGACTAGTCAGGATCAAGGGAAAGATGAATGCAGCAATGTACAGAGACATCCTTGATGAAAACCTGCTCCAGAGCGCTCTGGACCTCAGACTGGGGCAAAAGTTCATCTTCCAACAGGACAACGACCCTAAGCACACAGCCAAGATAACAAAGGAGTGGCTACGGGACAGCTCTGTGAATGCCCTCTCTGGAGAGATCTCAAAATGGATGTGCACCGATGCTCCCCATCCAACCCGATGGAGGTCCTGCAAAGAAGAATGGGAGAATCTGACCAAAAATAGGTGTGCCAAGCTTGTAGCATCATACTCAAAAAGACTTGAGGCTGTAATTGGTTGCCAAAGGTGCTTCAACAAAGCATTGAGCAAAGGCTGGGAATACTTATGAACATGGGATTGTTTTCGTTTTTCGTTTTTAATAATTTTGCAAAGATTTTAAACAAACTTTTTTCACATTCTCATTATGGGGTATTGTTTGTAGAATTTTGAAGAAAATAATGAATTTAACTTGCCGTTGTTATACGGCGGCAGGTTGGCTCTCCTGCGCAAATTGCCGTAGGTGTACGTCGGCTCGCGCAGGCGCTGCGGGAGCGTGCCCGCGGGTCGAGCGGACTCTATGTCCGCCGGCGACCCGCGATCGCCTAGTACAGAGGCAGAATGAGGATCTGCATTTGTAAACAAGGCGAATCCCCATTCTGACAGGGGACATGACAGAGATCTACTGTTCCCAGTCATCAGGAACAGTGATCTTTGTCATGTCCCAGTGAGCCCATCCCCCCTACAGTTAGAAAACATCCTGAGAACACAGTTAACCCCTTGATCGCCCCCTAGTGTTAACCGTTTCCTGCCAGTGTCATTTTTACATTGATCAGTGCATTTTTATAGCACTGATCAATGTAATAATGTCACTGGCCCCCAAAAAGTGTCTTTTGGGGTCAGATTTGTCCACCACAATGTCGCAGTCCCACTAAAAAGATCGCCACCATTACTAGTAAAAACAAACAAAAAAAAAGTCCCTAAATCTATCCCATAGTTTGTAGATAACGATAACTTTTGCGCAAACCAATTAATATACGCCTATTGGGATTTCTTTTACCAAAAATATGTAGAATATATATCATCCAAAACTGATGAATAAGGGCTCTTTCACATGGGGCGGATCAGTGATGATCCGCCCCGTGAACATCCGCTTGCTCAGTGGGGATTGCTCTGCCGATCCCCGCTGAGCAGGAAGATGACAGGTCCAACGCTGCACACTGTGCAGCGACGGACCTGTCAGAGCGCCACTCTCCCCTATGGGGGATCGGGTGATGACGGACCGTAGAGTCCGTCATCACCCGATCCGAAAACGGATGGAAAAGTAGGGTTTTCCTCCGTTACACTTTTTCGGATCGGAGCGGGTCGGATGTCAGCGGAAATGTCACCGCTGACATCCGACGCTCCATAGACCTCCATGGAGTGTCCGTTCAGGTCCGCCTAAAAAACTGACAGGCGGACCTGAACGGACAGTCTGTGTGAAAGAGGCCTTAGTTTGTTTTTATATGTATGTGTATATACACTACCGTTCAAAAGTTTGGGGTCACATTGAAATGTCCTTATTTTTGAAGGAAAAGCACTGTACTTTTAAATGAAGCTAACTTTAAACTAGTCCTAACTTTAAACAAATATACTCTATACATTGCTAATGTGGTAAATGACTATTCTAACTGCAAATGTCTAGTTTTTGGTGCAATATCTACATAGGTGTATAGAGGCCCATTTCCAGCAACTATCACTCCAGTGTTCTAATGGTACAATGTGTTTGCTCATTGGCTCAGAAGGCTAATTGATGATTAGCAAACCCTTGTGCAATCATGTTCACACATCTAAAAACAGTCTAGCTCCTTCCAGAAGCTACAAAACTGACCTTCCTGTGAGCAGATTGAGTTTCTGGAGCATCACATTTGTGGGGTCAATTAAACGCTCAAAATGGCCAGAAAAAGAGAACTTTCATCTGAAACTCGACAGTCTATTCTTGTTCTTAGAAATGAAGGCTATTCCATGCGAGAAATTGCAAAGAAATTGAAGATTTCCTACAACGGTGTGTACTACTCCCTTCAGAGGACAGCACAAACAGGCTCTAACCAGAGTAGAAAAAGAAGTGGGAGGCCGCGTTGCACAACTAAGCAAGAAGATAAGCACATTAGAGTCTCTAGTTTGAGAAACAGACGCCTCACAGGTCCCCAACTGGCATCTTCATTAAATAGTACCCGCAAAACACCAGTGTCAACATCTACAGTGAAGAGGCGGCTGCGGGATTTTGGGCTTCAGGGCAGAGTGGCAAAGAAAAAGCCATATCTGAGACTGGCCAATAAAAGAAAAAGATTAAGATGGGCAAAAGAACACAGACATTGGACAGAGGAAGACTGGAAAAAAGTGTTGTGGACGGATGAATCCAAGTTTGAGGTGTTTGGATCACAAAGAAGAATGTTTGTGAGACGCAGAACAAATGAAAAGATGCTGGAAGAATGCCTGACGCCATCTGTTAAGCATGGTGGAGGTAATGTGATGGTCTGGGGTTGCTTTGGTGCTGGTAAGGTGGGAGCTTTGTACAGGGTAAAAGGGATTCTGAATAAGGAAGGCTATCACTCCATTTTGCAACGCCATGCCATACCCAGTGGACAGCGCTTGATTGGAGCCAATTTCATCCTACAACCGGACAATGACCCTAAACACACCTCCAAATTGTGCAAGAACTATTTACAGCAGAAGCAGGCAGCTGGTATTCTATCGGTAATGGAGTGGCCAGCACAGTCACCAGATCTGAACCCCATTGAGCTGTTGTGGGAGCAGCTTGACCGTATGGTACGCCAGAAGTGCCCATCCAACCAATCCAACTTGTGCGAGCTGCTTCTAGAAGCGTGGGGTGCAATTTCTCCAGCTTACCTCAATAAATTAACAGCTAGAATGCCAAAGGTGTGCAATGCTGTAATTGCTGCAAAAGGAGGATTCTTTGATGAAAGCAAAGTTTGATGTAAAAACAATGTTATTTCAAATACAAATCATTATTTCTAACCTTGTCAATGTCTTGACTCTATTTTCTATTCATTTCACAACGTATGGTGGTGAATAAGTGTGACTTTTCATGGAAAACACAAAATTGTTTGGGTGACCCCAAACTTTTGAACGGTAGTGTATATATATATATATATATATATATATATATATATATATATATATATATATATTTTTTTTTTTTTTTTGGATATGTATTATGACAAAAAGTAATTCAAAATGATCCCTCTTTGTTTATATCGCAAAAAATAAAAACCGCAGAGGTGATCAAATACCACCAAAAGAAAGCTCTATTTGTGGAAAAAAAGGACGTCAATTTTGTTTGGGTACAACGTCACACGACCGCGCAATTGTCAGTTAAAGCAACGCAGTATCGCAAAAAATGGTCCGGTCATTAAGGGGGCAGATCCTTCTGGGGCCGAAGTGGTTAATTCATTTTGGAATAAGGCTGTAACATAACAAAATGTGGAAAAAGTGAAGCGCTGTGAATACTTTCCGGATGCACTGTATACTGGATTTTTTTTTATACTACTAATGGTGGTGATCTGCGACTTATAATGGGACTACAATGTTGCGGCGGACAATCCGACACTAGCTGATGCTGGGGGATACTAACTGCCACTGACACCACCAGTGACACTAATACAGTGATTAGTGCTAAAAATATACACTGTCACTGTACTAATGATACTGGCTGGGAAGGGGTTAACATCTAGGGCGATCAAGGGGTTAAATGCATGCCTAACTATGTGTAATGTGTGTACAGTGTGCTGCTTTTTACTAATTACCTCTCAATTTCTCATCCCTGCTTTGCAGGAATGGGAAACTGACAGATCCTCCCTGTGTACAGAGCTCTGTTGAATTTCAACAGAGAGCCCTGGGCTCTGATTGCACACAGCCGATCAGCATGTCTTAGCCATGAATCAGTGGCTGGGACTTGCCGATAGGCTCCCGCTGCGTACAATTACAGTGGGAGCCAGCCGGGGGGCACGCATGGGCGCATCCTATACCCGGACGTAAGCAGCGATGTACCAGTACAATGCGGGAAGGCGGTCGTTAAGTGGTTAAATAACAAACATGTTATACTTACCAGCTTTGTACAGTGGTTTTGCATGGATCAGCCCCAATCCTTCTCTTCTCAGGTCCCTCACCGGTGCTTCTGGCCCCTTCCTTCTGTCAAGTCCCCCCAGAGCAGGCAGCTTGCTATGGGGCACCCAAGCAGGCTCGCTCCCGAGCCACTTCTCTGCCTGTCCATTCACACACATAGAGCTGCAGCTCGGCCCTGCCCCCGCTCTCTCTCCTCATTAGCTCACCAGCTGTGATTAGCAGCAGCGGGAGCCAATGACTCCAACTGGTGTTTCATCCAATGGGGAGGGAAAGACCCTGAAGAACATCCCCTGCAACAGCCAGTGAAAGATGAGAGGTGGTAAGCTGGCAGCGCTACGAGGGGGCCTGGGCAGCAGAAGGGGAACCCGGACAGGAGGGGTGGCACTTACCAGAACCAATCCTCTTTCCTTGCAGCAGCTGAATGCTGGCGGGAGGGAGAGGGGAGAAGCAGGCCTTCAGCAGCTGCAGGATGAAAGGGGATCAGTCCAGCAAATTCCATCCTGCTCCTGTCCAGGTTCTGTGAAACCTAGTGCAATGGGGAGGCAGCACGGGCAGCCCTGTGACCCCTGAAGCTATGCCCATGTATCAGACACGATGTCTAAATTCAAAAAGATCTGCGATCCATTGGATAGTAGGCAGGGTTGGTAACAAATTTAGCTTGCTAGGTGCTAATTAGCCTGGCTAATTGATAGGGAGAAAGCCAGTGAATCCCCCAACTCTGGATTTGATGCACCTCTCTCTTCTGTCACTAGGTGGCATTGTTGCATGTGTCAATAGAATGATAAGGGCATAGGGAGTGAATAGGTTGACTTAGACAATTGACAGGGGTCTCTTTGGTCCCTTGGCCTGCTGGGAGCGCCTATTTATTCAGGAGTCAGGTGATCAGGGTTCTATGCCACCTGGACGGCTGTCTGGGTGGACATGTGTCACAAGGCTCTGGGTGGAAGATGAGAGGTGAGAAGCTGGCAGCACTACGAGGGGGCCCATGCAGCAGAAGGAAGGGGAACCCGGACAGGAGGGGTGGCATTTACCGCAACCAATCCTCTTTCCTCTTGCAGCAGCTGAATGCTGGCGGGAGGGAGAGGGGAGAAGCAGGCCTTCAGCAGCTGCGGGATGAAAGTAGATCATTTCCAGCAAATGCCATCCTGCTCCTGTCCAGGTTCAGTAAAACCTAATGCAATGGGGAGGCTGCACGGGCAGCCCTGTGACCACTGAAGCTACGCCCATAATTCAGACACGATGTCTAAATTCAAAAAGATCTGGGATCCATTGGACTCACACCTGTCTGAGGATTCTGTTACCCGACAGATCTCTGACTTTTTCCTGTTATGATATTGAGATGATCCACCCTAGCTCTGAAGTACTCACCCCCTCCCTCTCCTGTTTCTCTCTCACTAACACCTATCTTACCTGAGCGGTTCAGGTTCAGTCTATTTCTGGATCTATGATTTAGTTTTGACGTTGGTTTTCCACATAGTTATTTGAACATTCTTTAATGCTGACATCCCAACGAGACTATATACTTTGACATACTTATGTACAATAGGGAAACTGTAATGTCGATATTCAATTGGTTGAATACTTTAATATGTTCAGTGACTTGACTTATCATTTGAAAGTCGCAAATGAGGTTGAGCGAGTTGCCGCATCAGGTTCACTTCATGCACATGTGCTGACAAAGCATGCTGATGAAAACTAAATGATCAGAAGGATGAGCTCATCAGTCAGCTGCTGCATCTTTATTGTCCAACCAGAGGCTGGGGGTGTTACTGTGAACAAGCAGTACTGCTTAGCTGTCAGAGAAAAGTTGGGTCACCATCTTAGTTTGCCGTCTGACATGGCCATGTAAATCTCAGGACTGGACTGACAAAAAACACAGGAAAATGTCAGGAAAAACAGCTCTCGTATACATATAAAAGTGTAGCGCTGCCCTCGTGAGGGTTGCAAGATACATCAGTACCCCTCTAATTGCCCTGACCCTGTGAGTCCTCTGCCACCTCTGACACCCTTGGTTCATTCATTTTTCTCCTTTTAAATAACAGCAATAAACAGTAAGTACACCAGGATTGATTAAACCAGCAGTAGTTTACTCAATGAGATGAAAGGAAAAGAAATTTAAAAAAAGTCAACATAAGTTTACACTTTGAAAGGCTGTCTCCCACAAGAATGTTATTAGTAGTGAAACAACAATCACCTACAGAATTCAAACATTCAACAATGAACACTATTAATTCTATACTCAAATGAATGCAGATGTAGCACCCTGATAGTAGGCAGGGTTGCTAACAAATTTAGCTTGCTAGGTGGTAATTAGCCTGGCTAAATCATAGGGGATTCACTGGCTTTCTCCCTAACTCTGGATTTGATGCACCTCTCTCTTCTGTCACTAGGTGGCATTGTTGCCTGTGGCAATAGAATGATAAGGGCATAGGGCGTGAATAGGTGGACTCAGCCATTTGACAGGGGTCTCTTTGGTCCCTTGGCCTGCTGGGAGCGCCTATTTATTCAGGAGTCAGGTGATCGGGGATCTATGCCACCTGGACAGCTGTCTGGGTGGACATGTGTCACAAGGCTCCGGGTTGCTAGGCCAGAAGCATGAGGCCTATCCAGGGAGCACCTGGCTGCTAGGCCGTCTGAGGCCTATCCGGGTTTGAGAGTGTCAGCACGGGGTTGGGGCTTCAGGCTGGAAGCCCAACCAACTTGCAGAGGTTCCGCCGGACGGGGGAACTGGATCGTTGCCAGCGGTGAGGGAGAAGAAGTTTCCACAAGGGACGACCACTCCTGTCGCCAGGGGAAAGTGATGGCCAGAGCTAAAGGGAGGAATGGTTGCCAACAAAGGACAACCCATTCCTGTTATCAGGGGCCAGTGTATGGATATCTCTCAAAGGGTGCAAGTTTAGGAGATATTTCTACTATCTATAGGTAAACCTTATTCTAGGCTTACCTTTAGATAAAAGTAAGACAAAAAGGGTTTACAACCACTTTAAAGGCCCTCTACCTGTATAGCGGTCTGCCTATTTGTCTCGGAGCCTGACAATTACTATTGCATCTGCCTAAGGCTGTCCTGGCCCTAACCCTCTTTCCCCCAGTTCTGTGTAAAAGACAATAAATCTCTTTTCTTGCATTCCAATAAGTGACTGGCGCTCAGGTTTCCACTTGCAATACACCCACCATGCCTAATAACCCACACTACAAGGAAGGATGTTAGCACTCCTTGACTCTGGAGGTCATCATTAGGCCTTTGGAGGTCGGGGAGGCCGCTACTCAGATAATGCCTATGTGAATAAGCAACAGGAGAGCAGAGGAAGGGCTCTTATAAGTGTCAGACCCCTCTCTACTGCTCCTCCACACATAAATGCAGAATAGTAGACAAACAAGTATAATTTTTAGCAAACAGGAACTGTATTGCAATTCAACCTGCTCTTTCAGAGAGTTCTTGGTGAATTATAACTCTATGAACCTCAGTAAAACAAACCCCCGAAGTGAGGAGGGAGGTGAATGTAGTCCTGTGTTGCTGTGCGGCAATCCGGTTAATCTTCAGCTAGCTCTTTGATGTGTAGTGGTATGCAAGGAGACTTTGATTGATAAAGCAAAGCAACTGGACTCAATCAGTTATGACTAAACAACAATCTTCTTGTGTAAATCCAACTAACTGAGTTTACAGTGATTACGGACTTAAAGATGTTACTTCTTATGGAACTACAAACATCAGAACAATGGAGAGCAAAGATTTCTGTATATAGTGTCTATGGTATTTTATTTTAGATCCTTGCAGCTAAAGATGACAAGGGTGCAGGAGACAATGATGTCTATATACAGTGTCCATTGGACTGGTCTATTGCCTGCTCACCACACTGGAACAGGAGATGATGATGATGACGGTCATGATGATGATGAGGATGATGGTTATGATGATGACGATGGTGGTGGTAGTGATGATCTCTCAGGAACGTGGCTCAAGGGATGACTATCTGGCTTCCACCGCACAACGGCTCCCCTGAATCTGAAACCTCTGCAGGATGGATGGGATAGGGGCGAGCTTGAGGCTGCCACCGGACAGCTAAAGGGAGCTGTCCACAGGTATCCCTCCTGATATCCACTGGACAATTCTGCTAAAGCAAGCCGCAACTCAACTGCAGCTCACACTTTCACACATTACCTGCATGCAGACCCACGCCGGTCCCAAGAGAGCACGCTAGGCCATAATGCTTCCCTCTTAAAGTCTCTCCCAGCGGTCTGCTCTTCTCCATCAGCCAGCTGGTAGTTGTAGTTTTCACATAATACAGTAAGAGGGTGAATCTTATCCGTATGGACTACATGCCCCAAGATGCTTTGCTCTGTCTTGACTCGAATTAAGAAAGTAACAGGACAGTCCACATTCAACACTAGAGGGAAACAGCTCCCCCTGAATTAATGCCAACAGGGTTTCCTGATTGCAGGAATAGGTAGATATCCAGCTCCTGGCTACAAGACTATTGGGACACCTACCTTTAGACGTACATGAACTTTATTGGCATCCCAGTCTTAATCCGTAGGGTTGTCCCACCCTTTTGCAGCTATAACAGCTTCAACTCTTCTAGGAAGGCTGTCCACAAGGTTTAGGAGTGTGTCTATGGGAACGTTTACCCATTTTTCCAGAAGTGCATTTGTGAGGTCAGGCACTGATGCGGACAAGAAGGACTGGCACTCTAATTCATCCCAAAGGTGTTCTATCGGTTTGAGGAGCATACCAAGACATTTTGGACAATTTAAAGCTCCCAACTTACTGTGCCAACATCACTGGGCACCAGTGCACAAAGCAAGGTCCATTAAGACATAGATAAGCGAGTTTGGGGTAGAGGAACTTGAATGGCCTGCACAGAGTCCTGACCTCAATTCAATAGAACACCTTTGGGATGAATAAGAATGGAGACTGTGAGCCGGGCCTTCTCATCCAATATCAGCGCTTGATCTCACAAATGCGTTTCTGGAAGAATGGTCAAACATTCCCATAGACACACTCCTAAACCTTGTGGACAGCCTTCCCAGAAGAGTTGAAGCTGTTATAGCTGCAAAGGGCGGGCCAACTCAATATTGAACCCTATAGACTAAGACAGCTGTTTGTGTGTTCAGCTGTTTGACTGGTGTTCACCTTTAAAGGGTCAGTGCATTTGAAACTGACCCCCCTGATACTCTATTTGTGAGATCTGTGTGTCGAGTTCCAGGTTTGCACACATACTTAGGGGTTCCCACACCCCTTGTTACATCTGTTCTATTTTTTTTTTTCTATTATAGAGAATGTAACAGGAAAAGCTGGAACACACAGAGGTGAGCAGGAGTAGAACTGGGAGTTATAGGAGAAAGATTTTTCCGTTTGTAGTAATAAAAACTTTAAAGGTGTCAGGGGCCGACTAAGTCACTTTGGGTGGACTGGACCTTTTATTTTAATATTTGACTGAAGTGTAAAATATATACAGTAGAGATTCAAACGCTGATTTCCTTCATATGAGGTCCAGATACGGTTGAGTTTGTAGACCCCTGAATACTCATTGACACTATCATGATGATACAGGTGTCAGTCGTCCCACATGGTGCTGCCCCACCTTTCCAAAACTAGTACATGGAATGGTAACTGAGCTCAGCGAGTCAAGAGGAGAAGAGTGCCGTCCTGTAGCCACGATGGGACCGATGTCACTGGTGAGGTATAACACTGCTCAGTGTCTCCTAGTCACCAGCTGGGATTCTCTGTACCCCCCACCCAGGGATGTCCGCTTACCCCACTTCCCTGACAACTGGGGAATAGACACACACCTCTGGGAGGTGACCTTCCCCCAACACTGACAAAGAAACCTTCAGAAATTGCTAAAACAAATCCCTCAACACCTCCTAAGGGGGCCCCTGAGGGGCTGCAGGCTCCAGATTTTGTGTCACATGGCTTTGCCCCCCCCCAGATCCAAGTTGCACCCCCCAAAGCCCCTGACCACCCCCTCCACCCTGGATGCTATGCCTGCTGCTGAGCTTATTTCCCAGTATAGCACTCTATACTGTTCCTCCTCCGCAGGGCTGAAATCATTCCTTTACAACACAGCCAGCCAGCCATGATCTGCACAGGGTGTATCTGCCTACTGCAACTACACTGCCGTTCTGACCAGAGAATTTCACAGGTCAGAAGGGCAACATAAAAGCCAGATACATCCTGTGAAGGCTGATAGACTGTGTGTAAAGGAACGTGATTTCAGCCTTGTGTAGTGTGTGTGTGTGTGTGTGTGTGTGTGGGGGGGGGGGGTAGGAGCTGTATACAGTGCTGGGATCGGAAAGGAGTTCTGCCAAATGACCTGCCAGGGGTCCCTGTCCTCTGATTCTCCAGCAGTGATCCCTGTCCTCTGATTTTCCAGCAGGGGTCCCTGTCCTCTGATTTTCCAGCAGGGGTCCCTGTCCTCTGATTTTCCAGCAGGGGTCCCTGTCCTCTGATTCTCCAGCAGGGGTCCCTGTCCTCTGATTCTCCAGCAGGGGTCCCTGTCCTCTGATTCTCCAGCAGGGGTCCCTGTCCTCTGATTCTCCAGCAGGGGTCCCTGTCCTCTGATTCTCCAGCAGGGGTCTCTGTCCTCTGATTCTCCAGCAGGGGGCCCTGTCCTCTGATTCTCCAGCAGGGGTCCCTGTCCTCTGATTCTCCAGCAGTGATCCCTGTCCTCTGATTTTCCAGCAGGGGTCCCTGTCCTCTGATTTTCCAGCAGGGGTCCCTGTCCTCTGATTCTCCAGCAGGGGGCCCTGTCCTCTGATTCTCCAGCAGGGGTCCCTGTCCTCTGATTCTCCAGCAGGGGTCCCTGTCCTCTGATTCTCCAGCAGGGGTCCCTGTCCTCTGATTTTCCAGCAGGGGTCCCTGTCCTCTGATTCTCCAGCAGGGGGCCCTGTCCTCTGATTCTCCAGCAGGGGTCCCTGTCCTCTGATTCTCCAGCAGGGGTCCCTGTCCTCTGATTCTCCAGCAGGGGTCCCTGTCCTCTGATTCTCCAGCAGGGGTCCCTGTCCTCTGATTCTCCAGCAGGGGTCCCTGTCCTCTGATTCTCCAGCAGGGGTCCCTGTCCTCTGATTCTCCAGCAGGGGTCCCTGTCCTCTAATGTATGGAGGAACTCTGGGAACGCTAAACTCTTAAGCCACTTTGAGTATCTTGGTGTGTGGTGGGTGTATCTGCACACACAGTGGAAGTAATTGGTGGTAGTGGGGGGCCTAGGTCAACTTTTGCATCGGGGCCCACAAGCTTCAAGCTACGCCTCTGTCCGCATAGGTTGTGTGCGTTAACATGTGCTATGTGTGCCAGATACAGTAATTGTTAGCAGAGGGTTCCCAAGACCTGAAAGTTATTTTAAGGGCCTGTCCATGTTAAAAAGGTTGAGAAAGGCCGCTCTACTCATTCATCACTATTCATCAGCACCAGTATGTCCAACCACAGGTATCACGGGCCCTGCTTCTCAACCAATCCCAGAGCAGGGTTTGTAGAAAAAAAAAATCACCCTGCATGAATGCCGCATTTTCCTTATCTTGGGTATGACAGACATTTCCATCACACATGGAATTTCCTCCTCTGATATCTGACACTCGCACTGACAATCTGCTTTTGTCATCTGTCGGCTGCAGGCAAATTACTCCATACTAGATCTTCTTTCACATCTCCTTCCCACACCGGACAAAGTGTCTGGACTGACAGGGGAAACATACTGGCCTCAAGCATAGTGTGATGACCTCATAGTATGGGCTCACTCCGAATAGAGTATCTATGTTCCCCCTGTGTTGGTAAAGGTTACACTCACCCAAAACCCCCCATAATGATAGGTGAACTGGCTTCTGAATAAACTGTTCAAGTGCCATTTGGGTGTCCTTAACCACTTAAGGACCGAGCCTCTTTTTTAGATTTGTTGTTTACAAGTTAAAAACTTTTTTTTTTTTGCTAGAAAATTACTTAGAACCCCCAAATATTATACTGTACATTTTTTTCTAACACCCTAGAGAATAAAATGGCGGTTGTTGCAATACTTTCTGTCACACCGTATTTGCGCATCAGTCTTACAAGCGCACTTTTTTGGAAAAAATACACTTTTTTGAATAAAAAAATAAGACAACAGTAAAGTTAGCCCATTTTTTTTTTTTTTTTTTATATTGTAAAAGATAATGTTACGCCGAGTAAACTGATACCCAACATGTCACGCTTCAAAATTGCGCCCACTCGTAGAATGGCGAAAAACTTTTACCTTTAAAAATCTCCGACATTTAAAAAATTCTACAGGTTGCATGTTTTGCGTTACAGAGGAGGTCTAGTGCTAGAATTATTGCTCTCGCTCTGATCGCGGCGATACCTCACGTCTGGTTTGAACACCGTTTTCATATGCGGGCGCTACTCACGTATGCGTTCGCCTCTGCACGTGAGCTCGGCGGGACGGGCGCGTTTAAAAAAACTTTTTTTTCCTTATTTATTTTACCTTTTATTTTTTATTTTTACACGGTTTAAAAAAAAAATTGTGTCACTTTTATTCCCATTACAAGGAATGTAAACATCCCTTGTAATAGATAAAAAACATGACAGGACCTCTTAAATATGAGATCTGGGGTCAAAAAGACCTCAAATCTCATATTTACACTAAAATGCAATTAAAAATAAAATAAAATTGTCATTTAAAAAAAAAATAAGAGCTATGGGCGGAAGTGACGTTTTGATGTCGCTTCCGCCCTGCAGTGTCATGGAGATGGGTGGGGGCCACCTTCCCCTCACACGTCTCAATGTATAGCCACGGGAAGGATACGATTGCCTCCGCTGCTGCCGACGGCTCCGGTAAGCGGCGGAGGGCACTGGACCATGGCGGGAGGGGGGGTCCCCCCTCTTCCCCCCCAGCCGATAAAAGTGATCTTGCAGCGAATCCGCCACAGAGACCGCTTTTATCTTGTACCGGACCGCTGGCTGAACACGGCGATACCGGGGTTATGGCAGCTAACTGCTTCCATAACAACGATATCCGTCCTCAAATTAAGGATGTATATCAGCGCGTGGCGGTCCGGAAGTGGTTAAACCTCCTTTTTAATTTTTTTATTAGAGATTTAGAGCATTGTAAAACATTGATAGGATAAATACATTATATATATATTACCAAAAGTATTGGGACACCTGTTTTTACACGCACATGAACTGTAATTGCATCCCAGTCTTAGACTCTATACACACTATTAGATTTTTGTCTTCAGATTTACCTAAAACATATATTATGAGGTCAAACCTTAAGAGTTTTAATTAGTATGCAATCAGGCAGGCCCGTTCACTACATGATTTTGGTAAATCTGAAGACAAAAATCTGCAGAAAATCGAATAATGTGTATGGGGTCAAAGTCTGTAGGGTTCAATATTGTGTTGGCCCACCCTTTGCAGCTATAACAGCTTCAACTCTTCTGGGACGGCTGTCCACAAGGTTTAGGAGTGTGTCTATGGGAATGTTTGATCATTCTTCCAGAAGCGCATTTGTGAGGTCAGGCACTGATGTGGACGAGAAGGCCTGGCTTGCAGTCTTCGCTCCAATTAATCTAATTCCCTTTAACGGCATCCCAGTCTTATGCTGGCCATACACTATACGGAAAATCGGCCGAAAAATTGTTCGTATGGACACTTCGTTCGTTTTTCGGCAAGTTAATGGGCACAAATCGATAATCGTTTGTGACGTTTTTGTGGGAAAAAAAACGAACGGCATGTTTGGAAAATTTCTGCCGAACGTACGATAAATTGCAAGGTTAATGTGTTTCCCGTCCGAACTGTCTGCACAAGGTATATGTAAAAAAACGAACAAAAAATGATTTACTTATGTCCACTGAACGATTTATCGGCCATTATATGATGGCACGATCGTTTGCGGTCACGGTCGAACGTTCGTTTTTCGAAAATGGGTTCGGCCGATTTTCTGTATAGTGTATGGCCAGCATTAGTCCATAGGGTTCAATATTAAGTTGGCCCACCTGTTGCAGCTATAACCACTTCAACTCTTCTGGGAAGAGCCCATTCCCTAGCACAGCCCCCCCTACCACTGTGCAGGTCATAGCCCTCTCCTCTTCTAAAACTGACTAATTACTGTCTGTGCTGGCCCAGCTCTCAAAGTCTGACAAAGAGTTCCATGCTTCCCTTCTTTCTGTCCAAACTTAAAAAATTTTTTTCAAATGGAGTTTTTAAAGCCCAACTGAACAGCTGAATTAGCTGAACACATTCTAAAGGTGTGCAAAGTCTCATATATATCTGAGCATCCTGAAACGCCAGGACATGGGCTTTATAAATATTGATTCATCTACTTATATATGCCTATAAATCAGGGGTCTACAAACTTTGTAAACAAAGAGCCAGTTTATCATCCTTCAAACTTTAGGGGGGCCGGACTGTGGCCAGTGGGAATAGAACATTTTTCTGGTATCAGTGGGAGTAAAAAGTGCCCCATCTTTTGTGTTAGGGGGATGAATATCACCCCATTGTTGATGTCAATGGCAGGAATTTTGCCCCATTTTTGGTGTCAGAAGGCAGAATAGCGTCTCATATCAGTGGGAGGAATGGTACCCCAAGGCCTGGATAAAGGCATGCAAGGGGCCGCAGTTTGGAGACCCCTGTTATAAACCACTAACTATAGCTTCTTTACCTATAAGTACTTTAATAATAATAATAATAATACCTGTTTTAGGTTTAATAGCAGTCTCAAGTGCAACATCAATTTCATGTTATCTCCTGACCCCTGCTGGTATATTTGGAGTAATGCAACTGCACATCTGCTGATTAGTGATTTAAAGTGATTGTAAAGGCTCTTTTTTTTTTTTAAATAACAAACATATCATACTTACCTCCACTGTGCAGCTCGTTTTGCACAGAGTGGCCCCAATCGTCCATTTCTGGGGTCCCCCGGCGGCTCCTCCATGTATCAGATAACCCCCTAGCAGAAGTGCTTTCTTGGGGGGGGGGGGGGGGTTACCTTGCGGGCGTGCTCCCAAGTTCAGTATTTGCATCCATAGACACGACTTCCGAACTCGGCCCCGCCCCCCTGGCGCCTGCGTCATTGGATCTGATTGACAGCAGCGGGAGCCAATGGCTGCGATGCTATCAATCTATCCAATCAAGAGCCAGGACCCCGTGGAGAGAGGGACAGCGTGTCCCCACCAAAGGGAAATACGGGTCTCAGGTAAGTAAAACGGGGGAGGCTAGGGGACCGGTCACTGCAAAGTGTTTTTTCACCTTAATGCATAGGATGCATTAAGGTGAAAAAACACGAGCCTTTACAACCCCTTTAACAGCAATAAAACCTCTTTTCACTAGCGATGGCTCCCTGAAGAGTTGTGTGGATCGCTTTTTAGAGGACATTTTTCTCACAACTTTTTTTAACCCCTAAAAGCCAGCACCATGTGCACAGCAGAACTGTGGAACTTTGGGCAAACTAAATAAAAATGACAATAGTTGGGCTAAAAGGGAGTTCTATAGTCACAGCATACGCTTTCATTTTATAACATCAACATTAACAGGCAAGCAAGGACACAGCCTGTGCATCCCGTCTCTGCCAAATTCAACTGTGCGGGTGAGTCTGTATAGCCAACACATGTCTACTCACTTAGAAGTGCTGCTTACATGCAGCTCAGAGCTAGGATAGAAAAACAAACAGTTCTTCACATTCTATAGGGCTGAGCTCCGGTGTGAATGAGCCCTAGATGTAGACATTGGTGGCTGTGCTGGCGCTAAGTCTGAGGGTCTGCACATTACAGCGGAGGTCCCCTTTAAAACCAGACAAATGGGAAAGTGTAACCCTATCCAAAGAATTGGGTGTCCTTTAGCTGAATTCCTTTAAAGTACGTATGAAATAAGTGACAGTCCCAGATCTACAAACACTTAATAAAATATATTCATTCGTCTGGTCTTGTTAGAGTAGCTAGTTATGGCTTTTTACAGAAGAGTAGAGACTCTGATACATAGCACAACAAAAGCTGCTGCCGCTTCCTGGCTCCGCAGGGGCGGTTCTTAGCAGATGGTGGGAATTGATACCACCGATACTGACCTCTAATGCAGCCTCTCCAACATCCACAAAGTACAAAATACTCAGCTCCTGAACTTCTCTTAACCACTTAAGGACCAGCCTCCTTTTGAGATTTTGGTGTTTACGTGTTTAAAACCGTTTGTTTTTTTTTGCTAGAAAATTACCTAGAACCCCCAAACATTTTATATTTTTTTTTTCTAACACCCTAGAGAATAAAATGGCGGTCACTGCAATACTTTTTTTTTCACACCGTATTTGCGCAGCGGTCTTACAAGCGCACTTTTTTCGGAAAAAAATCACTTTTTTGAATAAAAAAATAAGACAACAGTAAAGTTAGCCCATATTGTGAAAGATAATGTTACGCCAAGTAAAATGATACCTAACATGTCATTCTTCAAAATTGCGCCCGCTTGTGGAATGGCGTCAAACTTTTACCCTTAAAAATCTCTATAGGCGATGTTTAAAAAATTCTACAGGTTGCATGTTTTGCGTTACAGAGGTGGTCTAGGGCTAGAATTATTGCTCTCGCTCTAACGATCGCGGCGATACCTCACATGTGTGGTTCGACCACAGTTTTCATATGCGGGCGCTACTCACGTATGCGTTCGCTTCTGCGCGCAAGCTCGTCGGGACGGATCGCTTTAAAAAAAAAAAAAATTTCTCATTTATTTTACTTAATTTTAGTAATTTCTTCACTGTTTTTTTTAAAAAAATAAAAAAATTTGGGTCACTTTTATTCCTATTACAAGGAATGTAAACATCCCTTGTAATAGAAAAAAGCATGACAGGACCCCTTAAATATGAGATCTGGGGTGAAAAAGTCCTCAGATCTCATATTTGGACTAAAATTCAATGAAAAAAAAAAAAAATTGACTTTAGAAAAAATTACTTTGAAAAAAATGTGCCTTTAAGAGCTATGGGCGGAAGTGCCGTTAGCGAGATATCCATCTTCAAAGTGCCGACGTATATGTACAGGAGCCTGTCGGCAAGTGTTTTTTAAAAGAACTCTTGCAAAAATTTTAACTGCCCAGCAAAAAAAACAAAAAACAAAATAAAAAAATATGATATGATATAATGCAGTCTGTCAATAGCATTAGCAAAGCAGTTTTTGTTTTTCCAAGTCCCCTTGTTTTATTTCCTGTTGATCCTGCCAGTAGATCCATTATTCTTCCATTTCCTTTAGAGTTCTCATTCAGATGGCTAAACTCCATATGTCTACATAGCGGCATACTGTGCTATGGCTGCATACAAACTGGGTGAATAGTGGATGTGTGCACCATGGAAAAAAAATTGTTTCATTCGTTAAGTGAAACATTTCATTTGGTCATAAACATTATGTTAGGATGATTCAATTTCGGAACCCTTCATTATTTGGGGAGAGTATACTGTATATTCGTTGTTCCAAATTAATTTATAATTTTCAGAAGTTATTTCAGAAGATTGGCTATAGTCGTTTTAATGTGTTAATTCGTTATTTGGGGAGATTACTTATGCACTTTGAGTCATTCCCGCTAGTCCAACCCACAAAGAGAAATGGAATGAGCTGATTGGATGATATCAACTCCAGTCACATGCATCCAAAATTTATTTTGGATTAATTTGTTATGTTATGATTTGGAGATTCTGCTGGATCCACCTCCATCCAACCCAAACACAACAAGAAGGAATCATCATCTTATTTCACTTTTATTTTTTTGCAATATGTTTCCATTTTAAATGTAGGGCATCTTTTACAGTATTGAAAAATGTTAATGCGAAAAGAATCGGCTGATTATCCAAGAGTCAAAGACTACTGCGCTACTCTTACCTGCATAAAACAAATGAATCCAAATGAATGAATGTTTGTTCGTTATGTTATTAAGTTTAATTAATTTTCCCATTGCCAACTGACTTTGTTGAGCATGCGCTTATACAAAAAAAAAAAAGAAAGGTTTCTCAAGCTCAACCCCAAGACAAAATAATCGTATTAGAATTATTCATTCTACACTCACTGGAATAAAAACAAATGGATCGAAACCAAGTCGGATCATTTGTTATGTTGTTATTTCGGATCCTTCAGACATTAACAAAAGGCCCAAACTATCCCATCATGTCATCCAAATGAGTACATTGTTTTTGTTGTACTTTATTTCAGATTAGTTGAAACTCATTACTATTGTGATTCTGATGCATCCAAAACACGCACATTTTGTCCAAATTATAACAAAATGAATCCCACATGTCTAATGAATAACAGCCTACATGGGGATGCACTGAACACCTGTGTGTCCCCTTGTGGGTATAAATGACCCTCCACGCGGGGTACACTTATGTACGCCCAGTGTGAACGAGGCCTAACAATTTGTACGAGTGGTTACCTGTGAACTGCAGCAGCTCGACCCAGTGGCGGCTTGTGGCAAACAATCCACCGGCCTCCACCACCCGCTCCAATCGGTCGGTCATCAGCCTCCGATCGGTCGGTCACCCGCACTTACCCCATCTAGATCACAGGCAACGCTTCCTCCGGGCGGCAGCTTCACTCTGCGTCTCCTACTCCTGGTGCTTCACAATGCCTTCCCCTGCGTCTCCTCCCTCCTGTCCTGTCGAGCTCTGAGTCTGCCAAGCAAGGTAGGTGAGAGACCCTGACACCCCCACAGGATCGATCATTCGATCTCCCCCCCCATACACCTCATCTACCTTGCCCTTCATGGCCTGTGATTCCTGCTGGGAGCTGCCCATGGCCTACAGGCCACTGAGGCCAACAGGACCTCCGACCATGACCCACAGGTCCGTAGCTTGTGGGTCCTGCTGGGAGCTGGCCACTGACCTGTGGGTCCTGCTGGGATCTGGCCACTGACCTGTGGGTCCTGCTGGGCACTGACCTGTGGGTCCTGCTGGGAGCTGGCCACTGACCTGTGGGTCCTGCTGGGCACTGACGTGTGGGTCCTGCCGGCCACTGGCCTAGGGTGACCATAAGTCCCCAGCACCGCCGTATTACAAATATCTCCCGCTTACACAGCACGGCCACTGTGCATTGTCAGGAATATTTCATGTTTATGTGTTTGATGCCCTTTGTCAGGAATATTTCATGTTTATGTGTTTGATGCCCTTTGTCAGGAATATTTCATGTTTATATGTTTGATGCCCATTGTCATTAATAAAATGTGTGTGTGTGCGTGCATCCATGTATGTGTATATATAATTTGCATTTTATGGTTGGCCCCCCCTACTTTTGTCCTTGTCTCCCCATGTGCCCCCCCCTAAATATGAAAGCTAGAGACGCCACTGCCAATTGCTCTCCTGCATTGTCACCCTTCCCACAGAGACTATAAGCAGCCATGCCATGATCATTGTGTTGGCATGTTCCACTGCTGTCACTATCAGTAGGCTGGTCTGGAGGAAGGATGCGCAGCCCTGCTAGAGTGAGTGCTGTATGCGGCACAATAAATAAGGTGATTGTAATTCATCATGGTCTTCCATGGATGATGGCATGGTGCTTCAAAGCACCAACTGTCTTTGTTGTGCATGTACAATGTATAATAATAAAAAAAAAAAGAAAACCAATTGGTAAGGTGATGGGTGTAAAGTATGAATATTGAGGGTGCTGCGTAGGGGCCGTATCTAATGTACAATTTCCATAGCTTTCTTTCTTCGATTTTCATCTGGTGATCAGCCAGCAAGTCTGCTGTTTTTCACAAGCTCAAGCTCTCCAACAGAATGAATCAGTTTACATGGATGAGACAAACCACTTAACACTGGCAGGGGTGTATAAAATGATCAGCTTTTATATGCAAATCCTTTATCCCAAAAGGGAAAAAAAAACTACCGGTATTTGCTATAACTGATTATAAAGTGTGAGATGGAATTTGGCTTCAATTTGTCAGTGTAAATGAATCTGCTAATACATTTAGCACCATCCTACCCCCAGACTGACAATGCTGCTGTCTGCTGTGCCTCTTGTGTCATACTAACACAGAAGGTGTGTTACTGGTCAGATCACCAGGTGAAAACGGGAAAAAAAAACAAAAAAAAGAAAACTGATGCAGCCACCACATGTAATGATTGGTTAAGTGTAATACATTACATTTTTGGTTTCAGGTTTAATACCGTCTTAATGTCCTGCTCTGATTGAGCTGTTTAGACTAACCCCCCCCCCCCCCCCCATACTTTTTTCTCTGTGACCAACACCCCCCCCCCCCCCCCCCATTAATACTGTATAGTACATTGTATAGGTTCACCATGGAAGGAAAAGAAAAAAAAAAAAAAGAAAGGAGGAGGAAAAAAAAAAAAAAGAAAGGACAAGAAAAAAAAAAGAAAAAAGGAAAGGAAAAAAGAAAAAGGAATAGCAAGGGAAAAAAAAGGAAGGAAAAGAAAAAAAAAGAAAGGAAAGGGAAATGGAAAGGAAAAAAGAAAAGGAAAGGGAGGAAGAGAAAAGGAAGGAAAAGAAAAAAGAAAAGAAAAAGGAAGGATAAAAAGAAAGGAAGGGGAAGAAGGAAAGGAAGGGAAGGAAAGGATGGAAAAGAAAAGAAAGGATGGAAAGGAAAAGAAAGGGAGAGGGGGGGGGGGGGGGGGAGAAAGGAAGGGAAAAAAAGAAAGGAAGGAAAAAGAAAAGGATGAAAAAAAAAGGATGGAAAAGAAAAGAAGGAAAAGAAAGGAGGGAAAAGAAAAGGAAGGAAAAGAAAAGAAAAGAAAAGAAAGGAGGGAAAAGAAAAGAAAAAGAAAGGAAAAGAAAAGAAAAGAGGGGAAAAGAAAAGGAAGCAAAAAAAAAAAAAAAAAAAAAAGGAAGGAGGGAAAAGAAAAGGAAGGAGGGAAAAGAAAAGGAAGGAAAAAGCCAAGAAAAGAAAGGAGAGGAGAGGAAAGGAAAGGAGAGGAGATAAAAGAAAGGAAGGAAAGAAATGGTCAGATTAGTGAGGGGCCCCGAGGCACACGCAATAAATGCCAAAGTGTCACAGAGCTTTATAGAATGTCCAGAAAGGTAATGCCACCTTAGTGCACTAGATGGCAGTCTTGCTTCACATTAACCTGTCAATTTACCCATACACTGAAAATGAAAAAAAAAAAGTCCACAATATTTGTTTTTATTTTTTGCAAAAAACTACTAAAAACAAGATCCAATATCTGATTTACATAGCTGAGGAAAAGCAGCAATAAAAATGTACAGTCTATTTAGTGTTATTTCACGCATTTCTTTTTTTGTGTCATGTACAAGGCATCTCTGACAATAAACAGAGTTATATAAACAAAATATACAATATAATACAACAGTGATTATGGTAGATCCAATCATTCAACAGATCTGTGTCTAGTGAGGAAATTGATTTTACGACAGGTCACAAACCGTATGTTTCTAACACAGGGCACAATTCATCTTTTATTTTCTGTGACTAATAAATATTCAAAACCATGATAGAAAGAAGTCTCTTGTTTAATCTTGGGGCCTGGAAAACAAAACTTCTGATTGGCTGGGGGCCTCCACCTAGCAAAGCCGCCATTTTAATGTCCGTATTCCTTGGGGGAAATGTATTAAGTCTCATGGGTGAATCTGTGAAATTGTTCCCTGGCCAACGTAGGAAATGGTGGGTTGCCATTTATGGTCACAAAAAAGAGGAATATTATTCCGGATGCTAATAGTAAATGTACATTTTGGGATAAACGTTAACGGGGACTCACACTGGACAGGATGTCTTTTGATAATTTTTTCCCCAATAAGTTCTGAGTTGTAGTACCCAGTGGTGTGCTTCTAGGTCACCTATGTCCAATGGAAAGGTAGTCACACCTAAGAATTTAATGGTAAACCCAACAAATAAATATTTTAGTTTTGCCCAATTGCTGGCGAGTCAAATCATATGTTGGGCTCTTCTAAATTTGAGAACTCCAATGGTGAGAGACCCCCGTCAGAACTCCAAGTTCTGCAAAACTACAGCAGTCATCGCAACGTCAAGTGATAGTGTCACAACTCCGATGGGTGTAGAATTGGGGAGCGCAGCTTTAGAAGTGACATCATTTTTATGGCATTGTTGATGGGGCGGAGATTCAAACCAATGTGGGCAATCTCTCCAATGGAGTCCTCAGAAGAATCTGCCATGTGATTTAAATCCACTGATGCTCACCCAAAACCAAGATATGAGATTTGCTTTGAAAGGAATCCCTGACTCATGGACCAGTTCAGAGAATCTTTTTTTGGTGAGCCACTGCCCTGGAACTAGCATGGGCCACTTGAGTCAGGGAACCATTATATGGGAAGCCTTTAAGGTGACCCATACTTTAGTCAATCAGGGCCATGTGGTTGGAGATATTGATTGATTGCCTTTAAGTCTTGCTGATCCTAAACCTATTCAGCTAGTGCAGTCACAGTAGGAGGACTGGGCCAATCATAGAACAAAAACACAAAACATGATGTCAATTACATCACAACACTGGAACTGAAAAGGAGGGCTAAAAATCAATTTGTAGGAGGGGCTAGTGGATTATTATTACAACCCATTTGAGCAATCATCTATTATGATCACCCGTCTAAACCCAGGCAATAATTGAGCCATGGTAAACAAATCAACAGAGTTGGCTTAGACAGGCATTAGGCAACACACATTCATCACAAGGAGCTTACTGACCATACATTAGAGCACAAGTGTGAACTCGTAAGAAACATAGTGAAATGACTTTTAGTGATTAAATCATGCAGATAATTTAGGGGTTGATGGCTATGAATAAAAATATCTCACTATATGACATATCATCCAGTTTTCATAGAAATACCTTTTCTGTATGGGATCCCTCCATGTGGTGGGGTTCCCCTGGCTGCAATTTTAGATTCTCTTACAGCAGATGCTGCCACGCCTGGCAACGTCTGGTACTGCAGTCCTTCCAGCTAGATTAACATTAACCTGTTACTTTTACCGGCATATGTAGGACAACTGTCCTTAAATTAATAGGTTGCCACTGTTGTCCAATTTCTAAAAATACCAGTTGCCTTATTGTCATGTGGTATCAAAACTTTCTGGATACCTGACCTACAGCAAGCAGGCAGCAAGTACAGTTGAAATCCTGGTCAGCATGCTTCTCCTAGGTCAGTGATAGATAAGAACTGATGCCACAGGTTAGCATGACAATTAGCCAGTTGGCATTTACAGAAGAACTAAGGCCAAAAATGAAGATCAGGCAGTGTATGGTCCTTTCTTATACTCAATGCTTTCTCTACATGCCAAGGGAACCCATGAACTCCAAACACACACACTCTGGAATGCTTGTCTTTATCTCCAACTCAGGCATCTGCCATACTCCTCCCTCCATCCAATCCAATCCAGGTGCCTCACCTCCAGATAGACACCTGCATTGGTCTAACACCTGGTGGAGGGGCGTAGGGCAGGTATAGGTGAGCTAGTGCAATGGTTGAGGAGTCCAGGAAATGCTTTCATGGTTCAATAACTCCCTTAGAACATAGAAGAACATTAACCAGTTATAAATGTAGAAGCAGTGTTATATATAATGGTGAAGGTGACAGGTTTAACTTTAAAGTAACCCTGTTCAAACGCTAAAAATCTGTCTTATAAGCCTCCAACAGAAACTGCCACTCTCTCTGACTTCGAGACCATTTAGGAGTTCTTCAGCAGTGACATCATATAAAGTGAAGCTAAATGGCTTCAGAATTATTACATGGGAACTAGCTTAGAACCAATGAGCCTCTGAGACAGCTACTTCGTTTTATGATAAGTTCCTGTTAAGGAATGCTCTATAAGAGCACAGTGATGGATATTATCCTCCTGTAAACTATGGTCCTGCTGCTGTCTACATGGGAGCTGTAGGCCAAGGGGGAATCTTTGATGTTCCTATACCAACACTGGACTCACACTTTTTTTGCTGTGGTGCATTGCAGTAATGCCTGCGTTAGCAAGTTGCGATGGCATTTTGCATAACACCCCAATACAGTAGGGCAACGCAACTCCCAACACTCATGTATTGCAGGGCACCACCAGTTGCGCTATGTTGCCATATATGGTATATCTCCCATTTCTTTCGACATTTTGGTGCATTGTCAGCCTCATTCATTTGAATCCTTAAAGTGTTACTAAACCCAGAACTTGCATGCACTATATCTGGTTTCCCACAGTACATGGAAATGCAATAGCTTTAGTAAATATAAACTGCTGTATCAGCAGTATATAGGAGTCTTGTGACTTCTATCAACGTCTGCTTAAGCTTGTAGGAGGAGTTTTCATTCTCCCCTGATCCTGTCTGGACAGAGCCGATTGGCCCTGTGCTGATCACATGCACTCTCCCAAGAAAAAAAGAAAAAACAACTCTCTAGCAATACACACCAAACTGAGCATGTGCAGAGTGACTCCTAATGCTCTGTTATATTGAGAGATGGGTTGGAGTCAGTTAAAGAAGAGGAGGATCAGAGAAGGCAGGATCACACAATGCAGAGGATAAACCCCTTAGGTTCCACATGGAGTATAACAAGCATGCTTTACTGCATATACAGACTGCTTTTTACTGTTGTGGGTTTAGTAACACTTTAACACAATGCACATCACTGCATGGGTGTTAATTCAATACACCACACAGAAAAAGTGTGAACCCAGTCAGGTAAAAAAAAAAAAAAAAATTTCCATTTGACTGCCATTTTTCCCCAAGGAAAGAGTTACCATTTACCTCCTACAATACAGGCGCTTAGTTTATTGATACAAAGCCATCAGAGAAATAGCCAAGGGCTGTTTGAAACGGAAGACCTCGAAAATCAGCCGGGCTGAGGCGCACTAGTGGTTGGTAAGCGTGCTGAAATGGATACCTATCTGGTTCTACAAGAGCATCTCCTATAACAATCAATGTGTCTCAACATGGCTGATTTGGGATGACTCAGACCCTACATAGCCTTCAGCACAAGTAAATGAGCTGAGGGGTATACATCTTTGGAAAGCGATTGAAAATAATTTAACTCATTCTTAAAGTACCTCCTTAAACTGGTGCAACACTTGATATTTTTTCTCTATATTAAAAATACTTTCGTTATAAGGTTTAGAGTTAAAAACTTTTTTCTATTAGGAAAAATATTATAGCAATTTCAAATTTACACAAAGAAATTAAGGAAATTTTCTATAGATACTGAAAATATCAGCATGCTTTAACACTGTAAGTCTTACATAAGGCATAGAACGTGTACAGTGCAGTATGAAAAGCCAACCAGACTTTGAGAACGTTAGACTCTGATTGTTGAGGATAACCGCACCGTGCTCTCTATTGTACACGTTTGTATGTGATATTCGTCTTTTTTTATTACAGTGGTTTTACTTGAGGTTGTAGTTACAGATGTGAGCTACTATTATGGAAAAAAATAAGATTCACTTTAACAGCCATATTACAGTACATTATACTCTGTTAAAACTATTACCACTTCTATGTTGTATTCTCTTTAAAATAAAACTATCTTAGGTGAATCTAGATTAGTGCTCTATATAAAACATATATGGCAAATAGTTTTATGGGGGAACGGTGAAGAAGTGGTAGAAAAATGTGCAAGTGGTGAATTAGGAATCACCTGCAATATGACAAACTGGACAGCAGGTGGAGATAGTCAGGCAATTATTCAAGTATGATTCCCATAAAAGACTAAGGGGCTTTTTCTTACTGTGCGCTAAATATGTACAATTCGCAAAGGTCTGAAGCGATTTGTTTTCTACAATATTTTGCCGCTTTTTACATAATTATCACAGCAAAACCCAATTATCCTTCTCAATAAATAAGCAAAATATTAACCTTTTCACCTGTCTTAAGTTCTGAAATGTTGCCTTTTTTTTGCAGTCCTTGACCTTCAGATGTGACCCGTTAATTCCAATGGTGCCAATTATTCTCAGAGGCGTTTTATTTCTTTTTTTAAGGCTTTTTGTTTCCCTCCTTACTATTTCACAGGTTTATAAACTGGTAGAAAACCAGCTATTAACAATGACGAAAAGACTGTGATATCTGGAGCAATTAAATGCTAGATTTTGCCAGGTTTATGTGTTTTTTTGCTTGAAATTGTTCATAAACTAAGATAGTGCTGTACGGCCAGATCTTCCACTGAGAAAAGTGGGGTAAAAGACTTGACAGGCTACTTGAATGGAGAAATGCCCACCCACACGGTCTAGTTACCCTGATTCACTGATGCTGATCAGCCACATCTCTTGCCTATGTGCAGCCAAGATTAACCCCTTCCTTAGTGAGAATTCTCTGTTCTGCCAAGACAGAACTTTTTTTTTTTTAGGATGGTTTCTCCACCCAACTGCATACTTATCTTGGATTATAGTAAAGTTGTCTCTTAAAACATATGGGGTTTATCCCTTAACTATCTCCACTCAATAAATTACAAATCATCTTTTAGTTTTACCACTGGCTGAAAAAGCTGTCTGCCAACTGTTAAGCCCACCTCAAACCATGCCTTTGTAAAGATTTCCCACCCAGGTGCATACTCCCCCTTACAGGTAGACTGTCTCTTCAAACAGATATGGTTTATCCTGGAACAGCTATCTCCACTCAGTAAAGTGACAGAAAGCATCTTACACCTTTACCATTGGCTGAAATACAGTAGCTGCCTGCCAAACTGTTAAAGCCAACCTTAAATTATACCCTCTTAAAGATTTTCCACCCAATGGCATACTTCCCTTGAATACTGCTAGTTGTCTCTTAAAACAGGTGCGGCTTATTCTATAACAGCTATTTTCACTCAACAAATCAAAGAAAGCTGCTCTTACAGTTTTACAATTGGCTCAATGGCTGCTCGTCAGCTGTTATAGCCAAATGAAAAACCATGCTTTTTCCACCTTCCACCCAGTTGCACACTTCCCTTGACAGATAAGTTGCCTCCTGAAACTTTCACTGTCAGTAACATGAGATCTGTTCACCTAGCTCCCAGGATGCATTCTCATAAAATATTGGTTTAGCAAATAACTTACTACTTGGAGCTTGGTAGGTAGTTTTTAAAGTCTACCCGTCAACTTAGTAAACCCATTATTGGTGGTTGGCACTGCATAGCATCAAACGTTATGTAATGCAAAGATTGATGTAGTTAAATATTAAAAAAAAACTTTTCTGGCTCATGTATTCTTCTCACTGCATACTGTATCACATGTTCTTCCATGGCACCACAGCTATGTTGTATGGTCATATCACAGACCCCAATAGCTCAGTCCTGTACAGTTATGCCACCATTCTCCTCTATGGATAGAGCCAGAAAGAGAATTTATATCAGATACGTGATCAGAAACACTGAGGTTTGATCCTCATACTGCAGTCCTATGCTTCCTGATCAACAACTGCACAGGTCCCTCTGGAACCGACTTAATGATATTCCAGGCGTCATAGTGCATGAGGCCAATCAAGGTTTTTCCACCAATTGAAATGATTTCATCTCCAACTTCTATTCTTCTTGCTTGCTCAGCAGCGCCACCTATAAAACAAAACAGAAGTAAAGCTCAGTTTTACATCACTCGTCATAGATTTATTAGTATCAATCAATTACAGACGTACACTTTCATATCTTAGGGTTCTGTAAGGGACATACACAGAGATTACATGAAATGTTTGCAATAAGTACATAACATGTATAAACCAGGGGCAGACCTACCAATGGGCACGATCCTCCTGTTCGTAAATGCCAGTGACAGTTAAAGTCTGCCAGTAAAAAATATGGCTGCGATGCTCGGCTCAGAACAGAGAGCAGCCCTTGATAATGTCCTATTGGACGAAACGCATCAGGGAGGAGACACTAGTGCCACGCACCAGGCCACGGTCCAATACCGGGTCGGCAGTGGCACCCACTGTCATATGTTTTTTTACGATTTTTTTTATTTTGGCTTTCAACAAATATATACCAATAAATACTACACTATGGAGACTTCATCTGGCTCCCGATGAGCTTTATTTACCGCTACATCTGGATGTTGCAAGTTGCTGAACAGCCCTCCCCACAACTGATGGCAGATCTACACTGAGTGCGTGTTTGCTGCTGTAACGGCAGCCAGCTTTTCAGGTGAGTGTCCATTTCACAGGGGTGCGACGCATGATTTTGGAGCACTGTAATGGATCATCTCTTCACTTTTCAAGTCATCACCAATTATCATGGGACTGTGCTTTTACATTATAATTTTTTATTTTGTATCATATTGTTTTTTATTGTCGATTTTCATTCAAGATTGGACTTCTATATATATTTTTTCACTCTAGCACTTTTTTGGACTTTATTTCAATGTGCTGTCTATTTATAACACAGTATTCACATGTCATTGCTGTTCATTTACTCCTGGCGCTATACACTTTTTCTTAAGATTTTTCAAGATTGGTATATTATTTATCTATGTCATCTGCCGCCCCACCACAGCACAGAGATACACCTTTTTTATTTCAGAACTGTGCATGCCTAGCAGAGGACGGTGTCTGGGCATGTTGTGACGTCATGGTGCAGCCGCAGCCTCATGTGCGGGTCTGCGGGATGGGAGCAAGGCAAGCCGGGAGCAGGACTGTCACTTCTGTTTGGATTGGAGTGGACCGAAGGGACCACCTGACATGGAGACTGTTATTGTGACTCAGGAGGGGGACGTGTCGTGTCGGTGAGGTGTCATCTGTGCTGCTGTACACGGCTGTCAGTGTCACTGTGAGAGTCAATTTCATGCGTGTGCGCCTGACCATTCTAATTTCTAAACTTTATCAAAAATAAAAAAAATATAATATATATTTTTTTGCTTTAAAATCTACCTTAAATCACATTGCTAATTGCATATTGTACTGGTTTTGGAACTCCACAATGGTGTGGAGTCTCCACATACTCCCCTCTGGCATATTCCTCGGCTGTCTCATTTTTTCTTATATTCGGATCCAATGGCTTGGACCAGATATGGGATAAAAACAGTAGGCGCAGTGGTCGGAAATGAGATGTTGTTGACATTCGATGAGCTTAAAAGTAGATACGGGCTCCCAAAACTCACACTTGTTCCATTTTCTCTTTAGGCATGCTTTCTCTGCCTAATTTGGATCTTCCAATCTGGAGGTGCAGGTTGGGGACCTGGAGTCGCTGCTCAGAGCTAAAGATCTACCTAAAGCCCTGTCCATTATTTATAAGAAATTATTCACGGATACTACCACGGTTTTGACCTCCTGTCATGCTGCATGGTTGTCGGATTTCCTGCAGCTGGACAATGATGATTGGGACGATGTATGGAGCACCTTGTTTGCTAGATTGGTGTCGGCACGTGTCACTTGATACAGTTCAAGTTTCTCCATAGGATATACTACACTCCTTCTAAACTATCTAGGATATTCCCTGCTCATCCTTCGAACTGTTGGAGGTGCGATGCCCCTGGAGCAGATTTTCTGCACATTTTTTGGCATTGCATGCACATCCGGCAGTTCTGGGTGGAGGTGGTGGACTGTGTCGGGTCGGTCACGACGATCACTATAAGACCATCTATAGAGGTCTTTCTGTTAGGCCTGGTAGATACGTTGGTACCCAAGCAGGTAACTCACACTTTGCTCACCCTGCTCCTGTATTATGCAGGCAAAATTATTATTTTGTCCTGGAAGAAACCGATGGCCCCCACCATAATGGCCTGGAAGGCACTCATAAATAAGGCTTTGCCGTTGTATGAAGCCACATATCTAAACAGAGGGGTACCTGATAAGTTTAACCACTTCCCGCCTGGCCTATAGCAGAATGACGGCCGGGCGTGGTTCAGTTATCCTGACTGGGCGTCATATGACATCCAGCAGGATAACTACCTGCTAACATAGATAACTATCTCAGTAAGGAGCCTCTGATGGAGGCTCTTTACCACATGATCAGCCGTGTCCACGGCTGATCACGATTTAAACAGGAAGAGCCGTTTATCGGCTTTTCCTCACTTGTGTCTGACAGACGCGGGTAGAGAAGAGCCGATCGGCGGCTCTCCTGACAGGGGGGGGGGCCTGCGCTGATTGTTTATCAGCGCAGCCCCCCCGTGGATGCCCACACTGGACCACCAGGGATGCCACCAGGACCACCAGGGAAGCCCCCAACACGTGGATGGCCAGGTATGTCCCCCACGGCCACCAGGGATGCCACAGTGTGCTCAATATATGCCAATCCGTGCCCACAAATGGTGCCAGTCAATGCCCATTATGAAAGCCTGCCAGATCAGTGATGCCCAGCAGTGCCTACCATCAGTGCCCACCTATCAGTGCCCATCAGTGTTGCCTATCAGTGCCCATCAGTGTCGCCTATCAGTGCCCATCAGTGTCGCCTATCAGTGCCACATATCAGTGCCACCTATCAGTGCCACCTATCAGTGCCCATCATCACTGGCACCTTATCAGTGCCCGTCAGTGCAGCCTCATCATTGCCCGCCATTGAATGAGAAAACTTATTTACAACATTTTATAACAGAAACAAAGAAAAACATATTTTTTTCCAAAATTTTCGGTCTTTTTTTATTTGCGAAAAAAATAAAAACCCCAGCAGTGATCAAATACCACCAAAAGAAAGCTATATTTGTGGGAACAAAACGATTAAAACATTTTTTTGGGTACAGTGTTGCATGACCGCGCAATTGTCATTCAAAATGTGACAACGCTGACAGCTAAAAATTGGTTTGGGCAGGAAGGGGGTACAAGTGCCTGGTATTGAAGTGGTTAAAAAGGTATGGGGTGATTGGATAGAAAATAGCTCCACAGTGTCTGCTTAATTGCCCCCTGGTTCGGGGACCCCCCCCCCTTTTTTTGTTTTTGTTTTTTTTAGTTGCGGTAAGATGCTGGGCCTATGTGGGTCTTGATGAGTGCTTTGAAATCTAGTGTTGGCTGCTGTACTTATGTTGTATGTAATATATATATATTTATATTTATTCTTCTTTTTTCATTATTTGCTCTGGGAAGATTGCTGCTTTCCTTTATCTGGGAGCTACATTGTACACTGGTGCTGTTGAATGCTGAATGCTTAGTAGTAGTGCTGAATGCTTACTAAGTTTTTTATGTTTGTAACTTTTATGTGAAAAACTTCTAATAAAAAGATGAAAAAAAAAATGTTGTATTTGCTGTACCAGAACATTTTTGGTGTATTGTGTTGTAATGGTACGGTCTCCCTTTATATTGTAAAGCACTGTGCAAACTGTTGGCGCTATATAAATCCTGTATAAAAAATAATAATAATGTATAAGCCCTGGGGTGGTGTGCGTGGCAACCATTGCGGTTATCCTAGATTTGAGGAGTGGGCTGCTCTCACCCACAGATAGGACTACTAAACCATAGGACACCACTACTACTATTGATGTATGGTGTATAATGCCTCGGGTGGCTGTAGTAAATGATGTTTCTGCAGCTTTAATATTTATTTATCTTGGGTAAAATATATGAAGCCATACTTAGGGCTGAATTCATTTTATAGGTCTATTTTATGTCCATGCCCATATGCTTCTAATATGCATTTTAATGTTCTTATTTATTTAAGATCAGAGCATAACTAAAGAACTGTAAAATACAAAGCAAAACATTTGGGATTTTTTATGAAATGTTTTTAGGTAATAAACAGTGCCAGATTTATAAGGGGGCAAAGAAGTCAATTGCCCCGGGCCCCAGAATTTCTTTATAAAAAATGGCAAAAATGTAAAAAGGTGTTAAGCCTGACTTCAGGAGACAAAGAAAGGAATGAGGGCTCCTGGAAGATTTTTTCACATTTCGCCTTCTCATATTGTTTTAACATGACTGTGTCATAGAATTTATTGCCTTGTTTATGAGAGACAAGTGGGTGGGACAAGGGAAAAGTTTGAAAAATTTTTTGGAAAGTGCTAGGTAACAGCCCCAACTCCAGCATGTGGGAGTGAAGTTAACGCAGGGCTCGACCAATCCCAAGCGCCAGGTCGCTATGGCGACTAAAAATTGCATCCTGGCGCCTGGGCTTTTGTCAGCCCATTCACTGTTGCAGGGATGCACAATCTGTATCGCCCGTCGCTCGGGACATGCAGTTCTAGGCACTGGGCTGGTAGTTTTCTACATGTAGCCCTGCTGCAGGGCTCACTTGTCAAGGGGAAGCATTCGGGCGGCTTTGCTGTCACCTGATTGCTTCCACACATGCAGGTAAAATGCCCCTGGCTATGTATTCTGGCCTCCGCTTGCCCATCTGCGGGCCTGGGACCAGCATAGGGAGCGCCACAGTGTAGGGTGGAGGGAGGAGAGTGGACACATGTCCCATCTTGTTCCTGACCCAGAAGCGACGTCTATGACGTCCTTTCTAGGTTGCTGTCGACAGTTTCCCCGGCCAGGAAAGAATGTAAAGCAGTGGAGCACAGAGGAGACATGCAGAGTATTTTACACCCTGAATGTCTCATTTAAAGAGAATCTGTGTCACCAAAACAACATAACATGGAGACTTTGTAAAAGTTAAGTAAAAAAAATGATTTTGTTAATTGTAAAAAATGTAAGTTACACCCAAGCACATAAAATCGCCCCCGCCCCCCTTTGAAAAAAATTTGAGGCCCCCCCACCCCATATATGCGCACGTACAAACGTAAATAAAAGGCGCCTATTGCGATACACATGCTAAATGCCACGCACGTGAACAAATTGGCTCCTAACTTTTGGCGCCTAGATTCAAAGCAAATTTGTCAAGCCCTGAGCTTTCACAGTGAAAAACATGAGACGGAAGCTCACTATTCTGCTTGACCCCGATTGGGTCAGGGGGTGAATCTGACACTCCCGGATCTTGAATAGCGTAAAACTTTTTTTTTTTTTAATTAACAATTTGTATAGGATTTTTCAACATATTAAAAGAATAAAGAGGATAATGGACCAGGGACATCATATAAAATCCATAATAAAGCAACCATCTAACAGAGATATATAGCTAGAGGATATGCATAAGTCACAATAGCAAAACATCTGTGAAAAATTACAATGGTAAAGGAGATGAAGCATATTAACCGGTCTAGCTATGTGAGCTTAAGCCTTGGACAATGTCCCCAAATGGGCTGGTCAGCAAGGCATAGGGACAGTGCCCAAAGCATTGTACGATGTCAATGGCGTAAAACTTTGTTAGCAAATTTTACGCAAAATTATGAGGATTGGTCGAATTCAGGACAGGTGTAGGGTTTATCATTCATTTCAGTTCACTTTTTTATTTGTCACAAATTAATTTCTATGTAGACGGGGTCCCCAAATTGAAGTACCCCAGCCCCCCCCCCCCAGGTCTAAATCCGGCACTAGTAATAAAGATAGTTATAACACACATAAGGAAAGAAAGACCTAAAAAGGGTTCTGTCTTTTTAGACTTGTATTTGAAGGCGCAAGATTTGGTGCTTTCCTCCTGCGGACCTGCGGCTTACATCCTGCTTTACTGTGAAAAGCTGCTCTATGCCTTCTTTTCTAGACTTTGATGTTGCTACTTCCGCCAAGTCTAGACTATTGGCCTGTCAGAGTATGGAAATCATGCACTGGAAGCATCTTGTTTGCAGCAAAACAGCTTTACTTTTATGGAGGATATCTTCATCATTGAACAGGAAGAAGTATACAAGAACACAGTGAAGAAAGATAAACACTTCCTCTCATTACATTACCATAGAATACATAGTATAACAGTGCAGTGCCACCTGCTGACTAGAAAGGTATAATGCATACAGTATATATGGTCAGTTTATATAAGCAACTTTGCTGTTGTTCTTTCAACACCCCTTCTCAACAGCATGTGTGCTGTCAAATTATATTCAGCTCTCCTCTCCCTCCACCCTCCTTTTACTCCCTTCTTTGTCCATTCACCTACCCCTTGTACCTGGCTTAGTCCTGGGTAATCTATCACACCTGATTATTAATATGCATTATTTGTCGTAGTGTACCCCTCCTGGGTCATACTGGCCACTGGGATGCAAGGCTTCCCGGTACATTGTTCTGTTATAAATAGTTGCACAGTTGTTGGTATTTGATTCTCTGCTCTAGGTCTCTCATGTCATAGCTATATATGCCATACATGTCGTGTTAGCAAATGGCTATTTTCAAACCCATACTGTTTTAGATGGCCCATCTATGCCATGTTATACTAAGTCTGTTGGCATTTGGAAGTTTTTACGAGACCTCATCGTTGTTTGAATATGCCCTTTTACCATTTTTCTTTTTTTGATTGTAAACTGCAACTTTTTGAAAATAAAAGAATTACAAAAAAATTATATTCAGCTTCTTCTGGAAATAAATTATGAGGTTCCTTCAACAAAGGCTTGGTGAGTGCATCAGCAGTCATCTCCTCTGACGGGCAATATTGAAGGTCAATAACACCTTGCTCTCGTTTATCCCTCAGTAGGTGATACTTGACATCGATGTGTTTGGTCCTAGGATTGACCTTTCTGATTGTGTAAGCTATATACATCCCTGGTTGACTTCAAAAATGTGAATTGGTTTTGATATGTCTATCCCAAGGTCCACAAAAAGGTGATGAATCCATATCGTTTGACATGCGTGTGCTGCTGCAAAATACATTGCTTCAGTTGAAGATAGAGCGCCAGTTGCTTGCTTTCGACTAGACTCACTTATGGTCGAAACTGGAAGAAGAATCCACTTGTGGATTTATGGTCTGTGCAGTCCCCGGCCCAATCAGCATCCACATATACGACCAGTTTTGGATTGGATGTTGCTGGTAACCGTAAGTTCATCTTAATTGTTCCTTTGAGGTATTGTATCACTCTTCTTATTGCGTTCCAGTCACGCTGACAGGGAGCCGAGTCTTTCCTGCATAGTAGGTCCACTGCTGGGGCTATATCTGGTCTGGTCACAGTGGCAACATATAGCAGCTTACCGATTGCTCTGGATGCATGTCATTGTTGGGTAGCAAGTTTCGGCCTCATTGCTCTTTAGCCTGGCTCCATAAGAGTTTTCACTTCCTTTGCATCTTGCATATGGAATTGTTCCAAGATTTCTGAGATTTTCTGAGATTGGTTGAGAAGATAACTTCCATCTTCTCTCTCTATTTGGATTCCCAGATAGTAGCTAATGTTCCCTAGCTCTTTGATTTTCAACATTTTCTTTCAGCTTGTGAACATGGCCTACCCTTAAGCAGGCTATCCCCCCTTCAGTCTATTATGAATGCTGCTGCTAGACTAATACACCTCACTAATCGATCCGTGACTGCTGCTCCTCTCTGCCAATCCCTTCACTGGCTTCCCCTACCCCACCGTGTAAAATTCAAAATGCTAACCATAACATACAAGGCCATTCACAACATCGCCCCCATCTACATCACCAACCTCATCTGCAGATATCGCCCAAATCGCCCCCTCCGCTCCTCCCAGGACCTCCTGCTCTCTAGCTCCCTTGTTACCTCCTCCCATGCTCGCCTTCAGGACTTCTCCAGAGCCTCTCCCATCCCCTGGAATTCCCTACCTCAGTATATCCGATCAGCCCCTACCCTGTCCACCTTTAGGAGATCCCTGAAAACTCATTTATTCAGGGAAGCTTATCCCACACCCACAGAACTGTCCCTGAGCCACCCCCATCAAATCATTCTTTGCAGCTATTACCTTTTGTACCACCACTCCCTCCCTTTAGAATGTAAGCTCTACAAACCGGGCCCTCCTGTACCTTTTGTATTGAACTGTACTGTAATTGTGTTGTCCCCCTTATACATTGTAAAGCGCTGCGTAAACTGTTGGCGCTATATAAATCTCGTATAATAATAATAATAATACTTTAGCCTGCTCCAACTGAGGCCTTTCCTCCAGTGTTATATATATTTACTTTGTATATCTGTACAATTGTTACCAGTTATGTTTTAATGGTTCAGATTTTCTGATGACCTGCATCTGGCATGCTTTGTCTTTTCTTGACTTATATCTCTGTATCGTATATTGATATACTTAAATAAAATATTTGAAAAAAGCTGCTCTATGCTACCACGAGAGGGCGTTCTTTTGACGGGTGAAGGAGTCTTCTGGGAATAATTTCTTCACAGCAAAGTGGGGTGTAAATGGATCTCTAAAAAGCCTGAAGGCCAGGCTGCTTGAAAATGGATTTCCTGTAGCGGTAACCAAACATTTTCTTTGAGGATGCAAGAAAGGGTAAGAAAAATTAATAGCACTTATATTCTAACAGCCCCCTCGTTTTAAAAACCTGTTTCTTAATTAGAACAGAGATTTTCTTTTCAGGCAAAGTGTAGCTGAATGTGTTTTATTCATCACTTTTCAATGTGGAATGATAATTGCCCTGGCCATTCTTTCCTAGCACTCCTAATAAGTAATTAGTGTTCTTAATCGCGTTCCTAATCTCTCCCAGTCTGTGCAGAAATGCGCTAATTAATTTCATTAGTTGCAGTGTAGCCTGTAGAAAATATTATGTTACTAATTGCAGTCCAAGCACGGTGTGATGTCATCTGGAATAACATCTCTCGGTATTAATTCCTGCTCTTTGCACCAAGGCAGAAAGTAAAACACGTACTTTATACCACTGATGGGCTGGTAACACTGAGTTTTCCATAAGCCTGATGTATTAAATAATGTTCTATGTGGAGAAACAGTTATAGGCAAGACGATCATTAATCACATCAGACCCCCCCAGAGTTAGAAGGGGCTGTTGTGTAATATGGAGAAAGCACACAGGTTTTCGGGAATTTGGATGATTTCCCAAGTTACAAATCACAGAATTCCATTGTCAAAGTATACACTATTCTTCACTGTACATCGCACCACACCAAATGGGAAGGTCACAAACTGTGCATGGCTTAAAGTGGCTTAGTGGTTAGCACTTACACCCCGCATCACTGGGGTCCTCAATTCCAGTCCCACCCTGAGCAATATCTGTATGGAGTTTGCATGTCCTCCCTGTGCTTGTGTTGGTTTCTTCGGGATTCCCTGTTCTTCCCTTATACTCCAAAGTAGTAATTATAAGCAGGGTGGTCATTAACCGCCTGAACAGCGGCACTTTTACTCCCTTCCTGCCCAGGCTAATTGAGAATTGCACGGTCATGCAACACTACCCACATTAAATTTTTATCTGCGCCCACCCAGATTTCAGTTCTGCCCTCCCATCAGGTTGGCCCTCCCTTGGATGTTGTGCCCGGCCGGCCGCCACTAAGCTCCTTCCCCCACACTCAGGACCGGGACAAGGAGATGGCAGCCTGGAGCACAGAGAAGAAGAGGCAGAAAGGAAAGAGCCGGGAAGAGGTGCGCTGTGTGCGCTCTCCTCTCCTGTCAGAAGAGCGTTCATCTATACAGCACATGAGACAGGATCGCTCTTACTGTAGATCGCATTGCACTGTATACACACACAGTTTGATTACCGACCCCTAGCCACATTTCCTGCTGCCAGGAGCTGAGCAGCCCTTGGAGGAGATAGGGGATAGGGGACGGCAATCAAACTGTATGTGTGTGTACAGTGCAATGCGATCTACAGCAAGAGCGATCCTGTCTCGTGCTGTATAGGTGAACGCTCTTCCGAGAGAAGGGAAGAGCACAACAAAGCACACCACCCCCCCCTGTAAGTTGGGAAAGGGGGGTGGGCGGCTATCTGTGCCGGGAAGTGTAATGGGGATTTGGGCTAGAAGCAAGAATGGGGGGGGGGGGGTAAATGTGCTAGGAGTAGGGATCGGGGGGGTGTGAGCCAGGAGAGGGGAATTTTTGTGCTAGGAGGGAGGTGAGGGATTTTGGTAGGGTGGAAGAATTTGTGCTGGGAAGGGTAATTTAGAGGGGTTGTGCTAGGAGGAGGGATATGTGGGAATTTGCCCTAGGAGGGTGATTTAAGAAAGAAGAAGATTTGTGCTGGGAGGAGAGATGAAGTCGGGGGGGGAGGATTTTGTGCCAGGAGGGGTTAGGTGAATTTGGGCTAACACGAGGGATTGGGGGGAGGGGGGATTTGTGCTGGCAGGGAGGATTTGGAGGAGAAGATTTGTGCTAGTATACAAAGTTTGCAAAGAAAGAGGATGTGTGCTAGGTGGATGATTTGTTGGTGTGAGAGAGATTTGCACTAGGGGGGGGGGGGGGGAAATTGGAGTGGGATTTGAGCTGGTAGAGCAAAGATTTGTGCTGGCAGAGGGGGGGGTGGAACTTGGAGTTAGTGGAATATGTACATTATTGTTTGGGGATAATTCGGCCTGAAGATGGATTTTATGTTTTTTATGCATGACGGAATGTTTGGGTTCACGAATAATGATTTTCATATATTTTTGATGAATATAGTGTTTTGAGATTTTTGTGTGTGTGTTTGGTGTCCGTCAGGGGTAGGCAGTACTACGGGGCTCCGTGATTGCTAACAGTGGCCCTGTCTAAACTGATATGTCTGATAGTAAACTAGTAATGTGCCAAGACTGGAGGGGAGACCCGAGGAGTAGAGAGATAGATTTGTGTGTCATCAGCACAGAGATGGTATTGGAAGCCATGACTTCAGCAAGTGCCAAGTCAGGGACCCAGCAGGACAGCAGAGGTGACGCTTGTGGAGCATCAGTGAGTGCCAAGCCAGGGACCTAGCGTGTCCGCAGGGGTAAAGCTTGAAGAGTATTTGTGAGTGCCAAGCCTGGGACCCAGCAGGGAAGCGGGGGTGACGCTTAACCACTTAAGGACCGAGCCTCTTTCTGAGATTTGTTGGTTTCTAGCAAAAAAAACTGTTTTTAACTTAAAAATTACTTGCAAACCCCAAACATTATGCATTTTTTTTTCTAACACCCTAGAGACAAAAATGGCGGTCGATGCAATACTTTCTGTCACACCGTATTTGCGCAGCAGTCTTACAAGCGCACTTTTTTAAAAAAAAAATACACTTTTTTTAATTAAAAATAAGACAACAGTAAAGTTAGCCTCATTTTTTTTTATATTGTGAAAGATAATGTTACGCCAAGTAAATTGATACCCAACATGTCACACTTCAAAATTGCGTCCGCTCGTGGAATGGCGACAAACTTTTACCCTTAAAAATCTCCATAGGCGACGTTTAAAAAAATCTACAGGTTGCATGTTTTAAGTTACAGAGGAGGTCTAGGGCTAGAATTATTGCTCTAGCTCTACCGATCGTGGCGATACCTCACATGTGGCGTGAACACCGTTTTCATATGCGGGCGCTACTCACGTATGCGTTCGCTTCTGCGCGCGAGCTCGTCGGGACAGGATGCGTTTAAAAAAATATTTTTTTTCCTTATTTATTTTACCTTTTTTTTTTGCATTTTTACATTGTTTAAAAAAAATAAAAAAATGTGTTACTTTTATTCCTATTACAAAGAATGTAAACATCCCTTGTAATAGAAAAAACATGACAGGACCTCTTAAATATGAGATCCGAGGTCAAAAAGACCTCAGATCTCATATTTACATTAAAATGCAATACAAAAAAAATGTCATTTAAAAAAATGAAAAAAAGGCCCTTTAAGAGCTATGAGCGGAAGTAACGTTTTGACGTCGCTTCTGCCCTGCAGTGTCATGGAGAAGTCTAGGGGCCATCTTGCCCTCACTTGTCTCCATACCCAGGCAGGTGACAGACGCGATCGCCTCCGCCGACGGCTCCGGTAAGCGGCGGAGGGCACCCCTCTCCCGCCGCTGATAAAAGTGATTCTGCGGCGAATTCGCCACGATGACCACTTTTATTTAAACCGGATATCCTCCTTCAAAGTATAACGACGGTGGGCGATCCGGAAGTGGTTAAGGAAGATACTGAGTGCTACCAGTGGAATAGCTCAGGGGATCCAGTGGCTAGTGGGGATCTGAAGTCTATTGAGAGAGACTGGGAGCTCGTTTAGTGAAGACCCACAATGAGTGATGGTGGAGTAAACTAAGAACTGTTTGTGTTGCAAATAGTTGATTTCAATTGCCGTTAGTAGCAGCTACAAGATTGTTGCCATAGGAGATAACGGTCCTACCTACACAAAATTGGTGTCCGGCTGGGGGCCTTCACCTGTATAGATGTCTACCTATAGAAGTCTCGGAGTCTGCCAATTTTCTTTGCATCTACCGAAGGGTGTCCTGGCCCTAACCCTCTCTCCCCCAGTTCTGTTTAACCACTTGCCACCCACCCACCGTCAAATGACGGCGGGGCGGTGCGGCTCTAGTTCTGGGTGGACATCATATGACGGTGCCCAGAACGGATGCTCACGCGCCCCTGGGGGTCCTAGCAACACGGCGCGACCCTGGTCTTTGTAAAGAGCTGTGGCTGCGGCTCTTTGACCATGTGATCGACTGTGTCCAATCACAGCTGGTCACATGTAAACATGGAGATGCCGGTAATCGTGTGAGGAGAGCCCTCACAGAGGACATCTAGGCATGTAATCGGGGCACTGATAATCAGTGCCCTGATTACAATAAAGCGCCCACAGTGGCAGAAGTGAGTGCCCACCAGTGCCAGCAGCGTGCCCACCAGTGCCAGCAATGGCTGCAAAGTTGTCAGTGCACACTGACACCTTTGTAGCCATTGTGCTATATGCTGGGTGTTCAGTGTTCCCCTGTACCTTAAAGAAGGGGTGGCTCCCCTTCAGTCCACCTCCTCTCACCTATCCATCAGCATGCATGAGCCTCCACTGTGGGGACACATATAAGTTAGTGTTAGGTACCACAGATATCAGGGTGCCTTGACGAGGCTCTTTGGCTTACGCATGCATTTGTAAATGTGTGCAGACCAAACTCCTGCTTTGAACACATACTGTTAGACAGGTTATTTGGTTGTCTGCGGGCTGGTGGTAAGTTAAGCTTGGTTTTATCCTTGGTCTTGTTTATGCCTGTAATGCCGGCCATACATGGTTCGAATTTCGTAAGAATTTTCTTTAGAAAATCGTATGAAAGAATTTTCGTATGAATTTCGCATCATTAGTGGGCTGCAACAACGGCCGATTTTCGTCCGGCAATCGAATTTGAGGAATCGGACATGTTGGAAATTTTCCGAAAAACGAACGATTTTCTAATCAATGATGGGAGAATCGTGCGAGAAATGTAATAAGAAAAGAAAATTTACGGAGAGAAAAGAAGATTCCCGGCCAAGAAAATTCTTTTCTGTAGCAACATGAGGTGAAATTGAAGGCTTGGTCGGCCGAATTTCGAAAATCAATGGTGGCATCATCGGATCACAAAAAAAACGAAATTTCTTATTTTGAAAAGAAAATTCGTTCGAAATTCGACCGTGTATGGCCTGCTTTAGTCTTCCAATGCTTCTTACTGCGATAGCCAGCTATAGATGGCGGCAAGTGGCGTCTTTTTTGTATGGACAGCCTAAAGCCCAACTCCGGGCAACTAAAAAAAAAAAAAAAAGTATCCCTTGCTGTGCCCGCCCTGCAAGGGTTAATTGCTTGTTTAGGTCTTGGAGAACAATTTAAGAAGATTTACTTACCTGATCCTCCGCTCCTCCCCCTGCTACTAAACCAGTCCCTGCAGCTTCTTCTCCCCCATGCCCCAGTGGTCTAGGCTTCTGACATCACCAAGACTAAAGCAGGGTCCACAGCCCTACATTGGACGTGTTGAGGGCAAGGGACAGTCCATCAGCATGGGGGAGCGCCATCTGCCGGGGGAGTGGGGGATAAGGTAACCAAAAGTGTTTCTCCTTTCCCCTTAAGCAAAACTGATAATTGACCCATGTAGTGTGGGCATAGCTCCACTGCTAAGAATATTTTTCCATTTTCATGCTGGGCTATAAGGCTGACATAACCTACAAGATCATCGTATATGCAAGAAGTCAAATGTTCTTGAATACAGAAGAATTGTGGCTTAGTTGCCCATTGATGGTGGGTTCAGTTTCATGCATGGTGATTATATGACCACTCTATGTATATATGGATGGATATTCCTTGAGTGCTCAACTTTCCTCACAAATCATAAATTAACCAGCTATCGGCCAGACAACTATGGTAGAGTAAGATTTCTGCCTAGCCAACATAGGGGGTGGAATAGGGAACCAGAGATGCCAAGGGCAGCAAATAGATACCCACACATTGTTTTACTTCCAACTCATTCCCAGAGTTTAGTAAGGGGCATCTTTAACCCCTTCACGACGACCGTATGCAAATATGCAGCGCTGACTGGACTGGGCTTTTTTCCGAAGGGCCACGATCGAGGGCTAATGATCGGGACCCGAAATGTCTGATTCCAGGTCACCTGATCACTGTGATAGCCTCCGATTGGCTATCACAGTAATTAGTCACTGTGGAGCCCACCCTTGTGCTTGCTGTTTCTGTGAATGGATGAGACAGATACAGTGTATCTTTCTCTGTCCTTGCAGAGATACATAAAAAAAAAAAGTGTGTAGAAAAAAAAAAAAAAAAAAAAAAGATAAATTAAATAAAATAAAAAAATACCTAGATACCTAGATCTAGGTCAGCCTCAAGGTTAGTGTTTGGGTCAGGGTCAGCATTTTTTGGACTTCTTTTTTTTTTATTATTAGTATCAGTGTCAGTGTGTTTTAGGTAGAATAAGGAAAAAAAAGCACACTACTATTTCTGGGCTGTACTACGGGTACATACAACAACTAACATACACAACGGTATCGCTGCGATCATTAGGAGCAGGGGGTTCTCTGGTGGTAGGTTATTGTAGTAGCAAGAAATATACAGTTACATTTAATACTTTTTTTTTTTTTTTTTTTTTTTACTATTTTGGGCAGGTTTATCTTAGATAATAAAAAAAAAAAGAAATCAGAAGATATCCATTACCATTTACCTGCAAATGAAATCCCAATCAGTCCTGAAAAAAACAAGGCAGAATCCACCTGGATGCACAAAGTAGTTGTGATGATATGTACGGTTTTACTAACACATGTCAAAGTTGCAAAATTGTGCTTAGGCATTAACATTTGTTTTACCCTTAGACGTAAAGGGATTAGGATGTTGTCATATAAAGGGAATTCATAAAATAACCATGCGAATAATAAGAGCAAAGCTGAAGTTTAATCTGCTTATAGTTTGCTTTCTCTGGTTCCTGCCCCCCCCCCCCCCCCCTTATCAACATGCTAATTAATAGCATGTGGGCATGTGCTGGGAGTATGTATGTGTGGTTTTCTTGAGAAATGTTTTATTGCTGCTGTAAAGAGTATCCGAAAAAAATTTGTTGTATGTATACAATGACAATAAAGTCTATCTAATGTAAATATTATTATTATTTTTTTTTTTTTTTTCATAAAACCTTTCCGTTTTCATTACATATCCCATTTTAGATCCAGTAATGTCATCACTAGGTCTATGTGCTTCTCTATGAAATGCAAGCAGATCATGGCTGAGAGGTATGGCAGGGCCCTTGTACACAGGCTCCTGAAAACATCACATCACCCTGCCTCAGTATTCCTGCCAAGAGCCCTCAGCCCTAATGCAAGCAGTGGACAGACTCCTGAGAGGACATAGCAAATGTCAAAATGTCTTAGGCCCCTTTCACACTGCCGCGACTTGAAACGCTAAGAGAGCCGACATCTTCCCCCCCGGCCCTTCTTCCGGGTTCGCACGCTTTAGTCCAAGTTCTGGCAAGGAATGCCGGACCTTCAGAGCGTATTCCCCTATGACATCACAGGCTGCACTCAGGGTGAATATCTCCTAAATGGTGCACGTTTAGGAGACATTCATTTTACCTACAAATCATCCTTATTATAGGCTTACCTGAAGGTAAAAATCACAAAGCGGCCTTTACTACCGCTTTAAGAATGAAGTTATGAGCAAAATAAAAAACTCGTACCTTTAAAGATCCTTTTGATGAAGAGAGGCCGGTCGCCGTATATAGAAGCCTTCCCACCATCCAGACTGAAGCCCAGCCCGGCAGATGTCTTGTGAAGTTCCACGCACACGGCGTCCCGCAAATCCAAGTGGGCTGCAACAAACCATGAACATGTCATTAGAGGCCATTGTGTACCACCACCGCTGCCTGCTACGCCTTCTGTAAAACACCTTTATAGGACACTTTTATGGCTTCCTCTAATTACAGAGTGGAACCATAATCTACATTCTGTTTTATTACTGTGCCTGAGATGAGGAGGAGGCTTCCCCACAATGAACAGAGATGATACATGCCCAATCTCACAGATCCATCCATCACAACCTGCACATCATTGTTTATTCATTTCTGGACCAAAATGTCCAGGGACAAATCCTGTAAACCTGGAGATGTCACTAAAAGCAGTGGTCATATGAAGTAGAAGTGGTATGGCGTCCATCTTATTTCACCTTTTATGAAGGAAGCATGAGAAATATGTATACTTGCTCTGCTGGCCTCTCCTCCTTTTACTCAGCCCTCATGCTGATCCTATGGCTTCAACACTCTACCAAGAAGCATAGAACAGGACTTCTGCCTAGCTAATAACAGTCAGGGCTAGTGCAAAGATTTTTGACACCCTAGGCGAAACCTCATTTTGCCGCCCCCCTTGGCTCCACCCCTGACTCCACACCCTTTGCCTTGCCCATGTATACCCCACCTTTTTAATGAAGCACCCATCAATTGCAGCCTACCAGTGCCCATCAAATGCAGCCTCACCAGCGCCCATCAAATGCAGCCTCACCAGCGCCCAACAAATGCAGCCTCACCAGCGCCCAAAAAATGCAGCCTCACCAGCGCCCAACAAATGCAGCCTCACCAGCGCCCAACAAATGCAGCCTCACCAGCGCCCAACAAATACAGCCTCACCAGCGCCCAACAAATGCAGCCTCACCAGCGCCCAACAAATGCAGCCTCACCAGCGCCCAACAAATGCAGCCTCACCAGCGCCCAACAAATGCAGCCTCACCAGCGCCCAACAAATGCAGCCTCACCAGCGCCCATCAATTGCAGCCTCACCAGCGCCCATCAATTGCAGCCTCACCAGCGCCCATCAATTGCAGCCTCACCAGCGCTCATCAAATGCAGCCTCACCAGCGCCCATCAATGAATATTTGCTTGCTTCCATTCATTCAGGAGTCGGGACACAGTTCTCCGCCGCCGCTGCGCCTCTAACACTATGTGCGCACAGAGCGGCGGCTACCTGCAGATGCTGAGACTTCGTTGCTTGCTGCAGAGAGAAGAGAGTAGGAACACCAGTGGCCGGGCGCCCTAGGCACCAGTGCGCTCTAGGAGGCTGCCTACTTTGCCTAATGGTAGCACCAGCCCTGCATACAGTAGGTGGTGGCATAAGGAATCAGGGATGCCACAGGCAGCAAAAAGACACCCGCACACTGTTACTCTCAATACTTCTCATCTCTCCTTTTGCTGATTCTATGGCTGTAATAATCTACCAAGAACCGTAGCACAATCTCTGACTTATCGGAGTATTAGATCAGTTCTGACTTCACTGGCTGAATGCTTGCTAAGAGTCAGTGACCTAGAATATATTGCTGTCAGAGACAACCAAACAAGTAGCAATTGGAGGGGTGCAGTCATGGCAACCTACATATTTATAAAATACAGTTTTTTTTTTGTTTTTTTTAATGTTTTTTAATCACTTCAGCTCTGGAAGATTTACCCCTCTTCATGACCAGGCCATTTTTTGTTATACAGCACTGCGTTACTTTAAGTCCCCTTTCACACTGGGACGCCTTTCAGGCCTTTTAGCGCTAAAAATAGTGCCTGTAAAGCGCCTCTCATGCCTCCCCAGTGTGAAAGCCCAAGTGCTTTCACACTGGAGCAGTGCGCTTCCAGGACGGGGAAAAAAAAAGTCCTGCAAGCAGCATCTTTGGGGTGGTGTGGGAGCGCTGTATACAACCGCTCCCAAAACGCCCTGTCCATTGAAATGAATGGGCAGCGCTGCCGAAGCGCCGCAACATGGGTGTTTTTAACCCTTTAAAGCGCCACTATAACAGTTTTTTACCGTGTAGCCATATTAGTGCATATACTGTACATATTACTTTGTAGAGCCACACAAGTTCATTTAAAAAAAATGTTCTTTCTGCTTAGTGAGCACAAATTGCCCTTGCCCACGTGGCTTGCCCTGTAAAAGTTTTCTCAGAGCAGTCATTCAGTGATGATGAAGAGTAAAATGCACTTGGTTGAAAAACGGAGATAAAAATCTAAACCTATAAACAAAAAACGAAAAAAAAAATTGTAAAAATCACTTAAAAAAATTACTTTTAGGTAAGCGTTACAATAATTACTTAAAGCGGAGTTCAACCCAAAAGTGGAACTTCCGCTCATTGGATTCCTCCCCCCCCCTCCGGTGTCACAGTTGGCACCTTTCAGGGGGGAGGGGGGTGCAGATACCTGTCTAAGACAGTGGGGACCATTGACCATGCGCAGTAGGGAATCGGGAAGTGAAGCCGCAACGCTTCACTTCCTGATTCCCTCACTAAGAATGGCGGTGGCAGCACCCAAGGATCGAGGGACGGTTCGGTCTCGGGTGCCGACATCGCTGGACCCCGGGACAGGTGAGTGTCCTTATTTTAATAGTCAGCAGCTGCAGTATTTGCAGCTGCTGACATCTAAAAAAAAAATTTTCGCGGGACTCCCGCTTTAACCAATTCAATACTGGGTACTTTCACCCCTTCCTGCCCAAGCCAGTTTTCAGCATTACTGGTGGGCACTGAAGGGCATTTGTTATAGGCACTGATTGGCATCTGTGATGGGCACCTCTGAAGGGGGCTGCACTGATAATCAATGCGCTGACTATCAGCGCAGAACCCCCCCCCCCCCCCGGACAGCCGCTGATCGGTTCTCCTCTACTCGTGCCTTGTCAGCGTAAACTGAGGAAAGCCGATTACCAGCACTTCCTGGTTACCGCTGTGATCAGCTTGGTCACAGCTGATCACGTAGTAAAGAGCCTACATCATAGGAGATGCGGTGTGTCGGAGAGATGCACCGCACCACCGATCGCTGCTCTGCTCGCCCCTGGGGGCACACGCGAGTGGCTTATCCTGATGGACATCAAATGACACCCAGTCAGGGTAACTGATCCCCTTCCCCGCCGTATAGCTAAACTGTTTTTGTAGTTTTGGACAGAGAGCAGAGGGATTAGAACCCCTGTCAGTTGTTATTGCTGTCTGTCTCCCCCCTCCACATTAAGGAGATTCGTCCTCTCTTTCTGTTTACCATTATCGTTGAAAGTGAAATTAAAAGAAAATGACAATTTTGGGTTGTCCCCAGAAAAGTAATAGAGAGGACATCTTCAAAATGGGGACACTAGTTCTGGTGACCTGGGGGTCCCCAAGGAATTTCCTTAATTTGCAGGGATTTCCTCTGTTCTTTGGCTATGGGACAGGAAGTGAAGGGAAATCTCTGAAATGGAAACAGGTGGCGAAAAAAAAACTGTCAGGGGTTATAACCCTTCACTGCTCTATCCAAAATGGAAAAAAAAGAAAAGATTTGCCTATAGTTCTACTTTAAAGTGATAGTAAAGTCTTGTTTAAAAAATAAAACAAAAACAAACCTGTTATTGTGCAGTTGGTTTTGCACAGAGCAGCCCGGATCCTCCTCTTCTCGGGTCCCTCTTTGCTGCTCCTGGCCCCTCCCCCCTGTTCAGTGCCCCCACAGTCAGCAGCTTCCTATGGGGGCCCCTGAGCTGAGTCACTGCTCCGTGTGTCCATTCAGACATGGAGCCCCGACCCGGTCCCCTCGCTCCTCTGATTGGCTGACTGACTTTAAATGACAGCCGCGGCAGATAATGGCGCCGCTGCCGTGTCTCAGCCAATCAGGAGTCTCCCAGACAGCTTAGACATCGCTGGAGAGAGATGGGGCTCAGGTAGGTAATTAGGGGGGGTGCTGGGGAGGCTGCTACACACAAAAAGGTTTTTTATCTTAATGCATAGAATGCATCAAGATAAAAAAAAACCTTCTGCCTTTACAACTCCTTTAATCAGACGCTACCATTTTAGCATCCAAATACAAACTGCTAAGAGATATAAAGAACCCTACTTGCAGTATTTGAACCATGTGGCAGAAGGATTGGGCAAAGGCGCTGACACTTCCTGCTAGTGCTGAAGTTTTCCTCCCAGACATTCTTATTGGCTAGTGAGGTAGTCCACCATAGCGATGGGCCAATAGGAACGTATCAGGGGAAGGAACGGGTGGATGAGGCTTTAGCACTATCAAGAAGCCCAATCAGATCCGACAGGCAAAGGGTCAATGAAAGCCGCTGTGTAGGCACTTCTAGACGTCTGCCCTTCATACCTGCCACCAGCTTGCCCATTTTTAAAGAGGCACTTTAAAATAAAATAAGCTCTCATAAATATCAATAGCTTTCCTTTATATAAAAACTATCACAATATAGAAACAACTGAGGTTTATTCTACATTACAATGTAAAAGGTTAATAAACCAAGGTACGTGGAAAGGTTACTAGCCCATATTGGATTTCATTTCACCATACTCAGGAAAGAAAAATGAAATCTGATTGGATACTGATTGCATTTTGCACAGCGAGAACATTCTCAGAAAACTGACAAGGGCAGGCCAAGTTACTCTATACAGATAGCGTGCGGATTAGTTATTAATTCAAACATGGTGTTTCGAGAGGGGGGACTGAAGGGTTCTATTAAAAAAACGATTCAATTCGTCTTAATCTTACACAATAGCTCCCTAATGTGACATACTGGGATTTGCCTATCTCTGGGAGACCTACCTCCCACTAACGGCTCCCATCTGTGCTCTCAGGACAATGGAAACCAGAGAACGCATGGAAGTTTTACATAAAAATAATCCTATTTTTCAGGAATTTACAGGGGGTTTGGAACACACTGTAATAATGATCCCCTGGCTGCAATTCATGGAAATTCCAACATCAATCCTTTAGATATGGAGGAAAATGAAAGAATACAAATTTTTATTTGAGATCATTATTTGAAACTTGAAAAACATTACCCATTAATGACCGCCATTTGCACCTTTATGGTGAGGAACGTCACACGCACGTCTAAGGTCACAGCTAGTATCTAGGGTCTTTTAGCAGGATCTGGGTGGGTTTATATGAAATGTGGGGGTAAAAAAAAAATATATATATATTCTTATAAGGTTAAAGCAAAACTCCCTTAAAAAATGCAAGTCCCTTGTCACCTTGGTCAAAAAAAAAAAAAAAAATCCCAATAGACATCCTCCTTTCCACACACCAGTGCAGGCCTACACGTGTCCTCTTCAGTCTTCTAGTGCCAGTCCTCTTCTAGGTTGCAAACGAACGCGGCTTCAGGTCGGTATGCTCACCAGGAGTTCAAAAACCTCCAGCTCAGGTGCTAAGCCCAGCTCGTCATGCTGAACAGAATGAACGAGGAGCAATCCGGATGGCTACACTTCAAAACAGGGCCATCTTTATTGATGGGTATAAAAAAGCAACCGAGCCCCATGAGGGAACAGAGGAAAGTCAATGTGTGACCCATGGGTCATGATTAATCGCTAGAACAGCACAAAACACGACGACTTTCCTCTGTTCCCTCACAGGCTCAGTTGCTGCTTTATAATCAGGTCTTTTTTTTTGAGGAATGCAGTTCTGGCACCTCCAGCACTGAATCTATGTAATGGCAAGGGGCGGTGGGGTGTTCTAGAAGGATGATTGTTGCTGGCTGCTGGATAATCTATTGTCGCGGGGGGGGGGGGGGGGGGGATTGGTGATCTATTGATGTGGTGGGGGGGGGGTCTTGTGTTGCTGAGGATCACCAATCGTTGGATCTCCCAGCAGACACATTATTAGACTCTCCAGCAACAAAAGCCCTCCTCATCAACAAAAGGGGGGGGGATTGGTGATCTATTGATGTGGTGGTGGTTTGTTGCTGGGGAGGTCTGCTGAGATCTATTGTTGCTGGGGGGGGGGGTCAATTGTTGCTGTAAGGGATCTGCTGTTGAAGGAAGGGGGCTTTTGTTGCTGGAGATCTATTGATGTGTTTGCTGGGAGATCTAATGATGCCATCAGGGGTCAATTGTTGGGGTGGATCGATTGTTACCTGGGGGGAAGGCTATTTGGGGGGGGGGCTATGGTTTCTGGAGGGGGGGGGGGATCTATTGTTGCCGGCTGCTGGGGATCTATTTGACTGCTTTTCTTGTTATCATTAACAAATTACATAAAAAATCCTTAGCAACACGAAATTATACTTCTGCATTCTCCAAAAGGGGCGGTACTGGGGAGGTGGGGAGGGGTGGAAGTGGAACCCAAGGAAAGTGCTTGGAGGTGGGTAGTGGGTGGCTCCGAAGGGGGGTACCTGCACTTATTCTGAGAAAGAAAGCCCTCTTTAAACTTCTCAATAAAGATGGTCGTATTTTGGAGAGAAGCGGTCTGGATTTCTCTTCATTCATCCTCTTTTAGGTTGAATGACACCCAACATTATTTAGCCCTCTTCCTGAAAGCCCATGCTGTCAACTGGGGCCATAGAAGTAAATATAAAAAGATTCTTATACGGCTAAGGTTAAAGCAAAACTCCTTTAAAAAAAAAATGCAAACCCATGTCCCAATACACTAATCCCCCTTTCCACACTCCAGTGCTGCCATCTGCATCCTCCTAGGTCTTCTAGAAAAATCGCTTAATTCGCCCATTAACACAGCCAGTCTTTATGGGGGGAATTCCTCCCGCTGTGCCATTGTGTTCTGCCAGCAGGGAGCCTTCCCAATTGTCAGAACACAATGATCTAGCCCCACTGCCGGTAGCTTGTAAAACTCTATGAGAGACGGAGAGGGCTGCGGTTGGACGGTGCACCGAATGCTACCAATGTTTAGGGCATTATGTGCCCAGGGACATTCATAAGTCTTGATGAAGGGGGAATTGCCTAACCCCCAAAATGCTTTGTAACATGCTTTTATCTCATCTTTGGAATAAATTAATACCTGGCCTTTGAAATTTCTGGTGTGGCATTTCAATTTCTGATTTTTTTCAAAAGTAATAAAATGGACAAAAAAAAAAAAAAAAACTGGTGCAGGAGATTAATAGATTACATCTAGAGATCGAGGCAGGTCCACATTTGGAAACCACAGAAGAATTTTTGTTTAGTCAGGAGTTCTTTAAGGACCCTTTCTACAAGGCCTCAGACATGAGACAATGGCCGTCTCAGCACATTACAGAGAACATTCCTGGCGGCGAGCTAAAGACTTCAACCTGTGTAAATATTATAGCACAAAGGGGAGCTCTGCCGTTGTGTGCTGAACCCCAGACTCCGGGCGTGTTACATAATTACACTTTAATGTACAGTACCCGAAGGGCTTCCTGAGCTTTGTACATGCTCAGCATCACCTATTCTCCAACACCAACAAGAAAAGGCATTAAGCTAAATCCATGGCGGGTCTGGGTCTCCCTTATGGGCCATTGGGGAGGGGGGATTTACGTCAGATCTGTAGCAAATTTATGAGTGATATGGAACACAGCCAGGCAGGTTGGAAGACTGCAAGAATGTTCAAGGCTGTGTTATGCAGATTATTTACTGCATTAGGAAGTAAGGAATGGGATCAGGACCTTTTTTTTGAAAGGGTCAACAAAAACCAACAGCAATGATGATCTTTTCAGTTAACGTACAGTTGAGGGTGTATCATTGCATTCACACAGATCGAGTCATACATGTGTTATAATGAGCTGATGCTAAGTAATGTGTGCGTGTAACATGGGGTACAGTATTAGCAAGAAGACGACCAGCAACTGAAAGGGAGAAGATGCCATTGCCAGCAAAGAAACCCTCGTAGACTTCAGACCATGGCAAGAGAATCTTGATGACTCTAGCCTCTACCTAGAACTAAACTATCTCTTATGAGTAGACTGGCCCATTAACAGGGAAAGGATTGGACAATAAAAGCCTCACAACACTCAGGCACCTTTCTTCCTCACAGGCACCTTACGACTATGTATTCAGATGGACAATGCCATACAGTGGTGGTTTGATAACTGCACTTTGATTTTCAGAGCTGTGCTGGAGATGTGAAACAGACAAACTGCTGAGATATATGTGCAAATACAACATACGGCCTCCGAAACGACATGTGAGGTCTGTAAAGAACACGCTGCCCACTGCTACCTTCTAGATTAAATCTCATGCTAATCACTAACATATTTCATAAACATTAGGCCAGGAAAGGCAACGACAGACAGCAAATTCAGCATTGGAGATCGGACTCCAAGAAGTATTGTATGCTGAAAGTTCCCTGACTAAGGGGCCCATTTACACTAAGCTGTGGTAATGCATTTGTTTGCCTGTGTGGAAGCATACTTCATTAACCACTTACTACCACGCCACTGTAAAAAAAAAAAAAAGTAGACTCAATTTTCTGGAGCACCGTTTATAAACATGCACATGTGGCCAGCGCACTCCTTGAATGCCTGTGACTGGACTGTCATTGAACAGCTTGGATCACAGGCAAAATGCTTATGACTCTGTGCCGTGTGATAGCTGTGAACCAATCACAGTGATCGCAATCATAATCACAAAATGGGGTGGATGTACTAAAGGCAAATAGACCGCACACTCTGCAAGTGCAGTTGCTCCAGAGCTTAGTAAATGAGGGGAAGTTCTGGTGACTTCTATCGTGCAATCTAGTGCAAGCAAAAATGCTTTTTTTTCATTTTTTTTTTTACCTTGCACGTGATTAGTTATTCTTTGAAAAGTGACGCTTCACCTCATATGCTAAGCTCTGGAGCAACAGCACTTGCAAAGTGCAGTGTCTATTTGCCTTTAGTAAATCCACCCCAATGTAAACAAGCCCCCTTTCACCTCTGCCATCAATGTCGTTACTTTTAGTAACAATGCTTGCAAAACATCGTACACAGGCCCCATCCATATACATCAAGGGGAAAACTAGCATATAAATAAATAAAACAGCCAAAATGAAATTCCCTGAAATAAAAGATTTGGTGGACACGACCCATTAACGTTATTGGCGCTGCGGCACAACTGCCCTTCAACCACATACAATATATGTGGTTGCGGCACAGTGGTTCGCCCTTGCCCTAGGGTTAAACAGAGTGTAGATTTTTTTTTTTTAATAACAAACATGTTAGGCTTGCCTGCTTTGTGCAATGGTTTTGCACAGAGCAGCGCTGATCCACCTTTTCTTGGGTCCCACGCCGCCTCTCCGTGCACCTCTTTGTGTGCTACCATGGTCGCACAAGTGCACAAGTGCGGGCTCGATCCTGAGCCAAGCTCTGTGTGCATACCTCCCAACTTTTTGAGATAGAAATGAGGGACACCTCTCAGCAAAAGTATGCAGGTATAGGACACACACCTTGCCACGCCCACTTAATGGAGAATTGTACAAAATAACAAGATTGGTTAAACCCACAAGTGTTTTTTTTTTCCACTATTTTTCCTTTATATTGGCTTTTGGAATTTACAAATGCAGCATTTAGAAATCAGATGAAAGGTTTAGTGCTGGAAAACACTTTTTGATAGATAAAAAGTGCATTTTATATACATCTATATAGATCAGACCAAAATGAGGGACAAATGATGATGAAAGAGGGATAGAGGGACATTGCTCCAAATCAGGGACAGTCCCTCGAAATCAGGGACAGTTAGGAGCTATGCTGTGTCCATTGACATACACAGTGCAGTTGGGTCCCGCCCCTCACTGCCTCGTCACTGGATTTTATTGACAGCAGCAGGGGCGATTGGCTCCTGTTGCTCTACCTGAGTCCAGTAAGGACAACATGAGCAGCTCAAGATCGGCTCAGGTAAGCATCTGTGGGCCTAGGATAGGGAGCTCACAATAGATAGAAGTTTTTTTACCTTAAAGTGGTTCTAAAGGCAGAATGTTTTTATCTAAATGCATTCTAGGCATTTAGATAAAAAAAAAAAAAAAAAATCAGTGTGCAGCAGCCACTCTCAGCCCCCCTAATACTTGCCTGAGCCTCATTTCGATCCAGTGATGTTGCACGAGAGACTCAGCTGTCTGGGACTCTCCCTCCTGATTAGTCGAGACACACAGCGGGTGCCACTGGCTCTGGTTGCTGTCAACGTCGGTGGGCCAATGAGGAGAGAGAGGGGGCGGGGCGGGGCGAGCCGTGGCTCCGTGTCCGAATGGGAAAACATAGAGCAGCAGCTCGGGTGCCCCCATAGCAAGCTGCTTGCTGTGGGGGCACTCAGCAGGAGGGAGGGGCCAGGAGCACAAGCAAGGGACCCGAGAAGCGGAGGATCTAGGCTGCTCTGTGCAAAACACTTCACAGAGCAGGTAATTGTTATTTTTATGGTTCAATATATTTTTATTATTATTAACACATTTCAAAGGATTACAAAAACAATCCAAGTGTTTAAAGTAATAAAGTACATGAAACCAATCTCAGAGCAGTAAATCCAATGCACTGAAACAATGCTCATAGAGAATCATTTTTCCTAGAGGAGTAAAATGATCAATAAGGGCACAGTTATTAGGGATAGGGGTAATTGTTATTTTTAGACAAAAATAAACAACAAAAAAAATTAGTATCACTTTATTTGGAAAGAAGAAAGAAATCCACATCCAGAACTTCCGATTGCCTTTTATTGTTAACAAAAGTAGCGCCAAAGACACCAAACTGTGGTCACGTAGACGCGTTTTACACACACATCTTGTGCTTAATCGGTAATGATTAAGCACAAGATGTGTGTGAAAAGCGTCTACAATTGGAAGTTCTGGATGTGCAGCCTTTTCTTTCTTCTATCCAGGTTTCCCACGGAGGCGGGCCGGGGGTGGCACTCCACGAGACGTTCCAACTAGTCCTATCCTATACACCTGGAGCAGCGGTTCTTTTTCGAATTCCAGCCAGCAAAAAATTGAGAGCATCTTCTTAATTTTTCGGTCGGAAAAAGTTCCTACGGAAAATGTGATCGTCTGTGGCACGTCTTGTGAGAATTCCGACGCGCAAAATTCCTACGCATGCTCGGAAACAATTCGGCACATGCTCGGAAGCACTGAACTTAATTTTCTCGGCTCGTCGTAGTGTTGTACGTCACCGCGTTCTTGACGGTCGTAAGTTCAGCGAACTTTTGTGTGACCGTGTGTATGCAAAGCAAACTTGAGCGGAATCCCGTCGGAAAAGCCGTCATATCTTTTTCCGGTGAGAAGTCCGGCCGTGTGTACGCGGCATAAGGGCTGGTAAGCTGCAATATATTACATTTTCTACAACTACTCTTAGTTCTGCAGTAGATCTTTATTAACTACAAAGTGCACACTGTAGTAACACTTCTCTCCTAATATTCAGATTTGTTTGCATACTTTTTTGTGTCATTGATGTATCAACTTTTCCCTATGAACATGCATAGGAGAATTGCAGAGCAAAGCCTCTGTGAAACTCTTAGGCAAGCACGACCGTTCCTAGCGCCAGAAAAAAAATGAGAATGATGACTTGTGAAGAGCGGCGTGGAAGCCGAGTACATATACAGAACCTGGAGGACGTCTCCTGGAGATAATGTGAAACAAATGTGACTTTCACATGAATTTTTTCCACATGTCCTGAGCTTCACCTCCTACCTGGTCCTGTCGCCATGGAGACATCTCTTCCAGATGTGGAGTGTCTTCCTCCCATTGCGGTGGAAGAGTCTGTCCGGTTCGCCTTCTCCCTGTCGCTTTCCTTTCGGATGACGATGACGGCCTCTCTGTGCAGCTTGGCTTTGTGCAGAGCGCTCAGAGCGTCTCCGTGGGGCGCCCCGTGCATAGAGCAGCCATTGATGGACAGTATGCGGTCCCCTCTCTCCACTGTGACGTCTTGTGATGAGGCTGCTTTTGAGAAAACTCTGTGCACCTGAGAAGAGACATGAAAACTTTATCTCCAACCATAATAACAATCACCTGTAAACTACATATGATATCAAGTTGTGTGCACATCACCAATGTGGTGCAGCCCTTCACATCAGCAGAGAGGCAGCGGGCAACAGTACTGGAACCTACACAGTGCCTGTGCAGTGGAGTAACTACCAGGGTCACAAAGGTTGCACTTGCGACCGGGCCCTGGTGTTCCGCCACAATTTCCCAATACGGCAGGAAGGTGGCTGCCCCCAAGATGGCAGGAAGGGGGCTGCTGCAGAACTTGTGAAAGGGTCCCCAATGGATCGTAAGGGCCCTGCAACGGGAGTAAAGAGGATCAGTGCTGTAGGCAAGAAGCTGCGGGGCTGATCCGTGTATTCTGACAGTGGGGAAGTAAAAAAGTGAAACCAAAACAGTCACAGAGAATTCTTCACATCAAAGCTCTAATATCCTTATATTTAAAGATGAATTAGACCTCAAAAGTAAATGTTCAGCATGGTGGGTATGATCTGCGACTAATGCTACAGATTTAATCACTTTAGCACCTTTCCCCGGATTAGCAGATAGGCAGAGTAGGCCCTGGACTATGGGCCCCACAACAATGGATCAAAATAATATTGATTTAAACTTGGAAGAAAATTTACAATGCAGGCCCTCGGGCTTAATTCTATAAGGACCGGAAATTTAATATATTACACAAATTAGTGCATTCAGAGGTATTTTATCCTCTTTAAGGTTATTCAATTTAATCTGACTTTAGTACTGGTTCTTTTTTTGTTTTCTCTTTATTTTATATTTTTATTTTTTATTTAATTTTTTTTTATTTATTTCTTCAACAACATCTCGTTTAGAAATCTTAGTTATTCCTGTATGTTTGCAATCATATTAATATGTGCTGATACCATACCACTACGCCAGAATACGCGGGATGAGAATATGTCTTGGTATGTCGCCTGGCCTCGGCATTGTACCGCCTGAGTCCAGGCTTAAATTTTTTGATTAATAGTTTCACTCGCCGGATACCGGCAGTCTTATACCTGTTAACTCATGATGTATCCATCACTGTTTTGTACTTATTTGTTGATGTATATTTTTTCAATAAAAACCTTTTGTACAAGAAAATTTACAATGAAGCTTTCATAAATGGTTTACAAAAGATAGAAAAAAATGAATCAAAGAAACAAAAATTTTACATTATAGACAAAATACAGCTTTTTCACTATATTGTCAATATTGAGTTGGCCCACCCTTTTCAGCTAGAACAGCTTCAACTCTTCTGGGAAGGCTGTCCACAAGGTTTAGGAGTGTGTCTATGGGAATGTTTGACCATTCCTCCAGAAGCGCATTTGTGAGGTCAGGCACTGATGTGGCCTGACTCGCAGTCTCTGCTCTAATTCATCCCAAAGGTGTTCTATCAGGTTGAGGTCAGGACTCTGTGCAGGCCAGTCAAGTTTCTCCACCCCAAACTCGCTCATTCATGTCTTTATGGACCTTGCTTTGTGCACTGGTCCAAATCATTTGGTGGAGGGGGGATTATGGTGTGGGGTTGTTTTTCAGGGGTTGGGTTTGGCCCCTTAGTTCCATTGAAGGGAACTCTTAAGGCATCAGCATACCAAGACATTTTGGACAATTTCATGTTCCCAACTTTGTGGGAATAGTTTGGGGATGGCCCCTTCCTGGTCCAACATGACTGCTCACCAGTGCACAAAGCAAGGTCCATAAAGAGATGGACGAGCAAGTGGAGACTGTGAGCCAGGCCTTCTCATCCAACATCAGTGCCTGACCTCACAAATGCGTTTCTGGAAGAATGGTCAAACATTCCCATAGACACACTCCTAAACCTTGTGGACAGCCTTCCCAGAAGAGTTAAAGCTGTTATAGCTGCAAAGGGTGGGCCAACAATATATATAATATATAATACGGACTAAGACTGGGATGCCATTAAAGTTCATGTGCGTGTAAAGGCAGACGTCCCAATACTTTTTACAATATAGTGTATGTAATGTACCCAATAACAACTTACAGTTTGTCTCCAAGGTTTAATGTACACGCAACGTTTTACACCCTCCCCTGAACGATTCACCTTGACAGATAGTAAACGACGTTTAAAAACGTCCGGTTTGCTGCATTTACATGCCGCGTTTTTAACATTTTTTTTTTTTTTTCAAATAGTCAAAAACGTATCTTCATGAAAAATGTCTGTAAACGAAATGCGGCTAAACGCAAGTTACCGTGTTTACAAGCTGTTACAGGCATTCGGCGTTTCAAATGCCTTTGAACATCCGTCCTGAACGCATTTCTTTGCTTTCCAAAAAATGCTTCTAAACTCAACTGCCTAGAAATGACTATAAACGCCCCTGTGTACATGTACTGATAATATAACATAGAGGAGAGTTCAGGGGCAGCTGAAAAAAACGCCCAACTGCTCCTAAATGTCCGTCTACCAGCGTTAGTGTACACGAGGCCTTCAAAGCTCATCTTTTTTCAGCTGTTAGTTTGTAAAAAAAATTTGGGCAACCTACATACGTGCCATGTACAGTAGTGAGGGTCCTCTTCATCTAGCGTCTGACGCGAGCACTACTCAATGTTTTGACAACATAGTGCACGAGAAGCCTACAGAAACCTGCAAGGGGGGCCCCAAGGTTTCAACTGCCCAGGGGCCTCCACAGAGTTTAATCCAGCACTGTTCAATGCACTCGCTGTCAAGCATCTGCCATCCATATTCTACAAAGCTAAAAAGAGATTTCATTTTTGGTGAACTACGGCCAAAAATTGGACTTGGTCCAGCCAGGGTCTGTCAGCACTATGCAGATGAATAATATAGAAATGGTTTTATTTCTACCAGATATCACTCAAGTCTATAGGTGAGGTTTTTTTTCCTGCTCTGAGTACATTGCTATCCTGTGATTACATATAATGTTTAAAACATTTGTCGGAGTTATGCGCGAAGCCGTCTCCAATCAGACATATTTATTGCGTGTTTTAAACATTTGAATGCAGTTGTGTCTGGCCGCGGCTGAGCAGGTGTCACTTCTGCCTTGAAGAGAAATTGGCCGTGCAGCCCCTGTTGAAAGAAGGCTGATGGGCTGCTTTGGAGGCCTGCGGAGTACAGAATTGGGATTTTCGATTTCCCAGACACACCTGCACCTTACTTACAGTGACGGATTTCTGCTCCAGGTCCACTCCTCCGGCAATGCTGAAGCCCAGACCGGCTCCCACTTCTTTATTCAGTACTACAAAATACACATCTTCTTTCCGCTGTTGGAGCAGAGACAAATGGGATAAGGTCATCAATACAGCATTGTGACTAACATTATTACTATACCGAATTTACGATCAGCCATAACATTATGACCATTGATTATCTCATTACAAGGGCACGTAAAAAAAAAGTGGATGGGATATATAAGGCAGCAAGTGAACATGTTGTTCCTGAAGCTAATGGGAGTTAAGTGGTGGATTCCCTAATAATATAACATACACATATATTTGTTAAAAAATAGTATTTATTCAAATATAGAAAAAGACTTACATACATATATCAAAGAGGAGGGCTATCAAAAAAAAAAAGCCTGCAGATTTATAAAAAGTACATATACACAACATGCCGGAAAAAGGTGTTTACATGGAGATTGCCAACATGTTTCACAGCCTAGAGGGCCACTTCTTCAGGGCGATATTTCATAAGATCTGGCTCCAGACCTTTAATTTATCTGGCGTCTTTCTACTAAGGGGAGACCAAAAATAGACCGTCTTGTGGGTGGCAACTACAGAGCATGAAATACCCAATGGAATCAAGGAGCAGTTAATGTAAGTGCTCTCATCTGGATGTAATGAATAGATGGAAAACAAGGCAATGGCTCCACAAATCCTTCTCCAAATGGATAACATCCAGTGGGTCAGCAACCAAAGGTTCCCAAATGCAAGGCATTCAACCCAAAAAGAAGGTCCACATATGTCCTCCACAATATGGAATGGAGGAAGGGTGGGTATTTGGTTGCCTTGCATTTGCAAACCTTCGGTTGCTGACCCACTGGATGTTATCCATTTGGAGAAGGATTTGTGCAGTCATTGCCTTGTTTTCCATCTATTCATTACATCTTGTATCGGGAAATAAGATACTCTAATAACCAAACTGATAAGAGGCATGGAGGAGCTCAGCTATGAGGAAAGATTAGAGGAACTGAATTTATTCACTCTGGAGAAGAGGAGGTTAGCCTCCCTGGCGGTATGATTATTTCGGATTTTAGGTGCTGAAAGCGGTACAATTATTTTGCATGGAAATTTGGCGTTTTATATTGTAGGCCTGTAATTCTTAACAATAACACACTTAAATCTGTCCAAACAAGAGTCTAGTAGATATCCCGGATATGATTAAGTTTGAAACACAAAAACATAAATTATAATATAATAAATAAATATAAATAATTAAAATAATAATAATATAATTATAAAATAAATTTCCCCACGATTCACTATCGCTCAAATCTGCAAGTGTTCTAATTTACTATCGCTGTTTTCTAGCTGGTCTAAAGCCACTTTTGACGTAAAGGGACACTTTTTGGTTGCTATGGACAATCTCAAGTTTCCAGGCAGAAAGAACGGTATATATAATATAAAACTGCACGCAGGGCATTGGACAAAGCACTGGGGACAAAAGGAAATGTGAAAAAATGTCATACAGTACTGTAATCAGGAAGGAATTTGTTCCCCCGCTGTAGCAAATTGGATCATGCTTTGCTGGGGCTTTTCGCTTTCCTCTGTATCAACTGTGGATATAGGGTTGGGTTGAACTTGTGTCTTTTTGAACCTAACTATGTGTGACTTGGACAAGGGCCAAATTGTAATGACTATACCACTAGGTCAGAGAAACTCCAAAACTGCAGCTCTTGTGGGATGTTCCCAGTATGCAGTGGTCAGAACCTACCAAAAGTGATCCAAGGAAGAAAAACTGGTCAACCGGTCATGGGTGGCTAAGGCTCAGTAATGCACCTAGAGAGTGAAGGTTGGCCCATGTAGTCCAATCGAAAAGAAGAGCTTGGGTAAATATGACCTCGGTGGTATGGATGTGTCATTGCCATCATCCCATGTGAATCTAAAGAAAAACAAATAATACCTCTAGCGGGATTTTTAGGGCAATGAAGACAAAAATATTGCTAAAATCAATTTATTTATACAACATTAAAATGTAGGTTACAAAGTTATCCAGAAAATCATGTGACTAAATGGTCATGAAACAATGAATGAGTAGAATGGCTGCCAAAACATATGGCGATTTTAACAAAGCCTCCAATACACAATTAGATGCAGAAATTTGACTATATATATAAAAAAATATATTGAAAGAAGATGTGATGTATCCCACTACCCAGTGTGGTCACTCAAGATGGCCACCCTGGTGTGTGGTAGTGGAATTCCAACGCGTTTCAACGTTTAGATCCTAATGATACAAGTCTTCTTCAGGGAAATACATCACAATCTAAAAAAACCAAAAAACAAAAAACTATTATGAACTGTACAATGACCACCATACATATCCCCTGCAAAGGCTGTATTCCCATGTGACTCACGCTCTCCCAGGACAGCTCGGAGGGGGGCTGCATGCCAGAAGACCGGGAACACCCCTCGTCAGAGAAGGCCCAGACCGTCCTAATACTCTACAAGGCGACTGGATGTAGATAAACGATCCAAAAGTTCGGCGTCCTTAGCCTCAAAAAAGTTTTGAAGGCTATCTATAATGGGGCAGAAAATATATAGAACTAAATACTGAGTGTGGACAAGCCCCCCAATGCATCTAGTGGGGAAAAAAGGTGATAAATAATATCCCTTAAGTTCTAAGTGTGGGGTGCCCAAACCTAAAAGGGATGGGGGGTCCCAGATATAAGTGGTAAGGCACACTTACTATGAGATGAATGGCTGATGGTTACAAGGAGAGCCGGGTGAGGGTATGCCGTGGTGTTCAGAGGTTTAAGCCTGTCCCATGTGTCTGGATGAGTGTCCAGTGAAGAGTGGCGCCATTTGCCGTCTTTGGCGTCCTATATGTGGTGTGTATTAGTAAGTGGGCGGAGCCCCAACGCCGCGCTGGCCAATGGCGCGGTTTGTGGGGCGGAGACCCAGCGCCGCGCTAGCCAATAGCGCGGCTAGTGGAGGTCGTTGCTGTCAGAGGCACTCAGCGTAAGGACGCCGAGTGCTACCTAGGCAACCCGCTCCACTACAGGGGTCTGCGCATGCGCGACCTGTCGGCGCGCCTTACGTCAAGCAAGGAGGGTAGAGGTGACGCTGATGCGCGTTCGCGGCCATCTTGGAAATGGGCACTGCCCCTAGAAAGTAATCTCGTGATGGCTAAAGATACAGGGATAAAGCTGCATCAGTGGTGGATGCAGCCGAACCCGCGGATCCCCCGATGGTATCCCAAGGCAACTCCCTTCATGGTCTAATAGACCGGGTGGGGGAGAGAGCCAGGGGGGGAGGGGGGGAAAAGGAGCGGGGGAAGGGGGATACAAGTGGATAAAGTGAAATTGAAAATCAAAAAAGTATTAAGGGATGTATATTAAATCCCTCCTGGCTGAAATAAAAACCACACTAATTCCCCCCCGAGGGAAAGAGTAACCGATCCCAGGGAGGGGGAGAAGGATTCTGGAATCTCCAACACATTCCCCCATGTCCCCCTCCCCCCTCTTCCCCTTTCTCCCCTTTCTTTCCTCTTTCCACCACACACTTGACTCACGAGATGGTGGTTGGACATGCTCTGAAGATTTTTTAGCCTTTTTTGGGGGTTACTTACTTTTTCTCTAAAGCTTACTAAGCTGAAGAATTACCATAGTTGGGTTGGGGTCTATATATGTTATAACCCCCACCCCTTGGGGAAATTTTTTTATGTGTATTAATAATAATAATAATTTTTTGTTTATGTAATCTCTATTATACATATAATTTGAACTGGAATGCTCTACCATCGTTCCCACCCGTCATCACTGCAATGATGATTTTTTTGCTGTTTCCCCTGGATTGTCGCTCCCGCGGGCGCTGCTCCCCCTTTTTTTTTTTGGGGGGGCTGGGCGTGCGGAGACTTGGGACCTACCACCCTTCTCTCGGAGATATCCAGGCTGGCCCTATACCTACCCGACACAGGGGGGGCCACACAGCTCCCTTCAGCTGTGGGGCCCTCCTTACCCGGCCATGCAACACTGCTAGGCGGGAATCCCTGTGTCGGTGGTTATTAGCCCTTCTCCCCCTCCCTGGGATCGGTTACTCTTTCCCTCGGGGGGGAATTAGTGTGGTTTTTATTTCAGCCAGGAGGGATTTAATATACATCCCTTAATACTTTTTTGATTTTCAATTTCACTTTATCCACTTGTATCCCCCTTCCCCCGCTCCTTTTCCCCCCCTCCCCCCCTGGCTCTCTCCCCCACCCGGTCTATTAGACCATGAAGGGAGTTGCCTTGGGATACCATCGGGGGATCCGCGGGTTCGGCTGCATCCACCACTGATGCAGCTTTATCCCTGTATCTTTAGCCATCACGAGATTACTTTCTAGGGGCAGTGCCCATTTCCAAGATGGCCGCGAACGCGCATCAGCGTCACCTCTACCCTCCTTGCTTGACGTAAGGCGCGCCGACAGGTCGCGCATGCGCAGACCCCTGTAGTGGAGCGGGTTGCCTAGGTAGCACTCGGCGTCCTTACGCTGAGTGCCTCTGACAGCAACGACCTCCACTAGCCGCGCTATTGGCTAGCGCGGCGCTGGGTCTCCGCCCCACAAACCGCGCCATTGGCCAGCGCGGCGTTGGGGCTCCGCCCACTTACTAATACACACCACATATAGGACGCCAAAGACGGCAAATGGCGCCACTCTTCACTGGACACTCATCCAGACACATGGGACAGGCTTAAACCTCTGAACACCACGGCATACCCTCACCCGGCTCTCCTTGTAACCATCAGCCATTCATCTCATAGTAAGTGTGCCTTACCACTTATATCTGGGACCCCCCATCCCTTTTAGGTTTGGGCACCCCACACTTAGAACTTAAGGGATATTATTTATCACCTTTTTTCCCCACTAGATGCATTGGGGGGCTTGTCCACACTCAGTATTTAGTTCTATATATTTTCTGCCCCATTATAGATAGCCTTCAAAACTTTTTTGAGGCTAAGGACGCCGAACTTTTGGATCGTTTATCTACATCCAGTCGCCTTGTAGAGTATTAGGACGGTCTGGGCCTTCTCTGACGAGGGGTGTTCCCGGTCTTCTGGCATGCAGCCCCCCTCCGAGCTGTCCTGGGAGAGCGTGAGTCACATGGGAATACAGCCTTTGCAGGGGATATGTATGGTGGTCATTGTACAGTTCATAATAGTTTTTTGTTTTTTGGTTTTTTTAGATTGTGATGTATTTCCCTGAAGAAGACTTGTATCATTAGGATCTAAACGTTGAAACGCGTTGGAATTCCACTACCACACACCAGGGTGGCCATCTTGAGTGACCACACTGGGTAGTGGGATACATCACATCTTCTTTCAATATATTTTTTTATATATATAGTCAAATTTCTGCATCTAATTGTGTATTGGAGGCTTTGTTAAAATCGCCATATGTTTTGGCAGCCATTCTACTCATTCATTGTTTCATGACCATTTAGTCACATGATTTTCTGGATAACTTTGTAACCTACATTTTAATGTTGTATAAATAAATTGATTTTAGCAATATTTTTGTCTTCATTGCCCTAAAAATCCCGCTAGAGGTATTATTTGTTTTTCTTTAGATTCACATGGGATGATGGCAATGACACATCCATACCACCGAGGTCATATTTACCCAAACCATTAATTAGGGTGGATAATACACCCATACCTCGTTAATGACCAAGGTGATTGGATGTGGACCCTCACATAAAAGGCATTATATCTAATTACTACTTGTAATATAGGAATTCACTCCTCGTTCCCTACATATCTTCTAGGGAGATTGGTGATCCTACAGTTAAGAGAGCCAAATCGCTCTCCGACTCCATTTATTCTTTAATCTTTCAGTATTGTCCATATCCGCTGTGGGTCACTATGGGGGATCTTCAGGGAGGAGAGTGGGAGGAGTTCATGGCCAACATCCAGAGGAGCTATGAAGGGAGGGAACAAGTCTCTTCGGATTTGTCCTCACTCTTTTCAAGTTTAACCAAAATTTTGGAGAAGAAATCAGCCTTACATTGGCATATTGAATCCTTGGGCAGATACATCAAAGAAGGAATTAATCCGATTGGACTCCGGATACAAATATTTCCCATCCTAGAAAATATATCCAAAGAATTAAAAAAGATTTGGGAAAGCAAACTCAATGACTGCTCGATGAATCTAATGCTATTACTCCAGAATGAATACCGACAACAACTAGACAGCATGAATACGGAAATCAAAACAATATATGATCGCCTTACCCCACTAAAAACGCATGAGGAATATGCATCATATGAGAAAAAACTCAAAGAACACCTGGAAAACTTCGGCAAAAATATTCTTATTAAAAAAGAAAAAAAGTACTGGAGAGACAAAAATGCATTTAGAGAGGGCAGGGCATACAAATGGAATACAGCCAACACCAAGCATCAAAGAAATAGAAAAAGAAGAACTCCATATCAAGAAAATGAAAACCTATCCAATGATTATTTATCAGACACACCATCAAATTCCTCCTCCTCAGCATCATCACATGCTGGTCAATTCAGGGGCAAAAGAAAGGGACCCCTGGGAAGACAACACGAAACTGAAGGTGAGATTAAACAATCCCATAAAAAACGCAATATGGAGCAGGAAAGAAGGGAATTACAATCAAGTAATAAATCAACCACGCAAAAAAACTCAACGCAAGGTAATACACGAGGCCCCCTACCCAATCTAGGAAAGACAAACCGGAAAGACCAAGGAGCCATCCCCAAAACACAACAAACCCAGTTGGATAGTTTTTTAGACCGGAACACAGCACCACTTCCAAGCCCTATGCCCCTCACGCAACTTCTGATGATGGCCACGGACCAACAGACTCCAAAGAGCTAAATGTTATCAATCTCTCCTCGCATATACTTACCAACGAGGAGCAGAAAGTGTTATCACTAGGCCTCTCCTTCTGTCCTAACCAAAGTATGGACACCTTCGAAACAACCAAGGATATTCATCTATTTGCCCGGAAATTACTATTAAAAAGTCTCTACACAAAACAAAAAGCCACACAACCGGAAATAGCGCCAAATCTAAAAACAGCGGATTTCAAGGCTCTTAGAGATTTAAATATTTTATTACAAGAAAGCAATGCAGCCGAGAATTTCTGGGAAGAACTGGAAGAAGGAGGGGGCAACGACGAAGATTTTGAAGATGAATTCACTGAACACAACACGGAAAAGGATAAAAAATTCAAAAGAAAATCACATAAATTTCCTCCGCTCAACCTTAATCCAGCAATAGCGCTTTTTGTTAAACAGACAACCAAAGATATTGAAAAACTAGATAGACAAAGAATCAAAAATAATCTTAATCCAGAACTGCGACATGCTCTCAACACCCTAAAGAACGACATGAACATCACAATTAAAGCATCGGACAAAGGGGGGAATATTGTCCTAATGGACAATGAAAATTACGTCAAAATGTGTCTCAAAATCCTTAACAACACCCGATGCTACAAAAGAATTTCCCCAGCAACAGTTGAGAGATATAATCAGGAATTCTACCACCTGGCGGATGAATCCTTCAATGAAGGGGCCATTAACAAAGAAATGTGGGAGTTTATACGAACACAACATCCCCGGATACCCACCTTCTATGCCCTACCTAAGGTGCATAAAAGATTAGAAGATCCACCAGGAAGACCCATTATTTCAGGTAATGGGTCAATCACGGAAGGCATCAGCCAGGTTATAGATTACCATCTTAGACCCCACGTTATGGATCTACCCTCTTACACCAAGGATACGATCCATATGTTACAGATCATTGATAATTTGACTATCCCCGATCATGCTCTCCTAGTTACTGTCGATGTGGAATGTCTTTATAACAGCATTCCACATGATGCTGGAGTAGCAGTGGTCAAACGGGTGCTGAGTCAAAGAGCAACCACCGATTGGAAGTTCAACGCCTTCATACTTGCAATGCTTGAATTCATTTTGAAACACAATGTGTTTCTGTTTGAGGGCTCCCACTACCTCCAGGTGCAGGGAGTGGCTATGGGGACATGTTGTGCTCCCTCATACGCCAACCTGTACCTGGGGGAGTGGGAGAAGACCTTCCTGCTGGGAGAGGAATCGTCTGTGTACTCTGACCACATACTTTTGTGGCAGAGGTACATAGACGATATTTTCATTATTTGGGATGGCTCAGAAGACAGACTCAAGGAATGCCTGAGTTCCATGAACGCAAATAGCTTCAATCTCTTTTTTACCATGAACTATGACTCCAGGGAGGTCAACTTCCTGGATATCACCATTTCCAAAGATCAAACAGCAGTACTCCAGAGCAACCTGTACAGAAAAGAGACAGCGGGGAATACCCTGCTACACGCGGACAGTTTCCATCCTGAGCCATTAAAGAAATCCATTCCTTTTAGTCAATTCTTAAGACTTAAGAGAAATTGTAGTACATATGAAAACTTCCAGCAGGAATCCAACAAACTGACTACCAGACTCAAAGAAAGAGGATACACCAAAACAGCCCTCAAGAAAGCGTTCAATCGCGTTAAGAATATGGACAGACGAAATCTAATCTTCAAAAAGAAAAACTCGATGAAGGAAGATAATCCAACTAGAATTATTATGAAATTCTCTAACGAACATCAACAAATCAGAAAAATTATCTCCAAATACTGGTCCATTCTTACAGAAGATCCCACCTTAAGTGGTCTGGTTACTTCAAGACCTCAAATCACCTACACCAAATCAGGTTCGATAGGAAATATGCTCACCCAGAGCGAGTATAAAGGAAGTGCACGAACGGACCCCTGCAAAACCTGGGGCACTTATCCCTGCGGAGCATGTGCCCAATGTGGAGTTATAGGTAGGAGAACCACAATCACATTACCCAATGGGGAAGACTTCCAACTACGACACTTCGCGAATTGTAAAACGCGTGGAGTAGTCTACCTGATGCAATGTCAGTGCGGGGCGTTTTATGTGGGGAAAACCCGACAGGAATTCGCTAAAAGGGTTGAGAAGCATGTCCATAGCATGAGCATCGGCAACCTCTATTTGTCGTTAGGTAGGCATGTAGCAAAACATCATGGATATAGGATGCCAAAGGTCAATTTCACTGTATTAGATAGACTGCATATACCCACCAGGGGGGGTGACTGGAACAAGGCACTACTCCAGCGCGAGATGCGCTGGATTAGACGCCTTAAGGCCACCACCCCCCCAGGACTTAATGAGACAGAAAGCTACAGGCCCTTCCTAGAGGGCTTTAGATCGGGCAAAACTGACTAGGGGTATGCCTTCCCCCCCTTGCTAGGCACATCTAGTTATGTTTCCCTCTACCTTGTTTCCCTCCTTCCATGGATTCTGGAATCTCCAACACATTCCCCCATGTCCCCCTCCCCCCTCTTCCCCTTTCTCCCCTTTCTTTCCTCTTTCCACCACACACTTGACTCACGAGATGGTGGTTGGACATGCTCTGAAGATTTTTTAGCCTTTTTTGGGGGTTACTTACTTTTTCTCTAAAGCTTACTAAGCTGAAGAATTACCATAGTTGGGTTGGGGTCTATATATGTTATAACCCCCACCCCTTGGGGAAATTTTTTTATGTGTATTAATAATAATAATAATTTTTTGTTTATGTAATCTCTATTATACATATAATTTGAACTGGAATGCTCTACCATCGTTCCCACCCGTCATCACTGCAATGATGATTTTTTTGCTGTTTCCCCTGGATTGTCGCTCCCGCGGGCGCTGCTCCCCCTTTTTTTTTGGGGGGGCTGGGCGTGCGGAGACTTGGGACCTACCACCCTTCTCTCGGAGATATCCAGGCTGGCCCTATACCTACCCGACACAGGGGGGGCCACACAGCTCCCTTCAGCTGTGGGGCCCTCCTTACCCGGCCATGCAACACTGCTAGGCGGGAATCCCTGTGTCGGTGGTTATTAGCCCTTCTCCCCCTCCCTGGGATCGGTTACTCTTTCCCTCGGGGGGGAATTAGTGTGGTTTTTATTTCAGCCAGGAGGGATTTAATATACATCCCTTAATACTTTTTTGATTTTCAATTTCACTTTATCCACTTGTATCCCCCTTCCCCCGCTCCTTTTCCCCCCCTCCCCCCCTGGCTCTCTCCCCCACCCGGTCTATTAGACCATGAAGGGAGTTGCCTTGGGATACCATCGGGGGATCCGCGGGTTCGGCTGCATCCACCACTGATGCAGCTTTATCCCTGTATCTTTAGCCATCACGAGATTACTTTCTAGGGGCAGTGCCCATTTCCAAGATGGCCGCGAACGCGCATCAGCGTCACCTCTACCCTCCTTGCTTGACGTAAGGCGCGCCGACAGGTCGCGCATGCGCAGACCCCTGTAGTGGAGCGGGTTGCCTAGGTAGCACTCGGCGTCCTTACGCTGAGTGCCTCTGACAGCAACGACCTCCACTAGCCGCGCTATTGGCTAGCGCGGCGCTGGGTCTCCGCCCCACAAACCGCGCCATTGGCCAGCGCGGCGTTGGGGCTCCGCCCACTTACTAATACACACCACATATAGGACGCCAAAGACGGCAAATGGCGCCACTCTTCACTGGACACTCATCCAGACACATGGGACAGGCTTAAACCTCTGAACACCACGGCATACCCTCACCCGGCTCTCCTTGTAACCATCAGCCATTCATCTCATAGTAAGTGTGCCTTACCACTTATATCTGGGACCCCCCATCCCTTTTAGGTTTGGGCACCCCACACTTAGAACTTAAGGGATATTATTTATCACCTTTTTTCCCCACTAGATGCATTGGGGGGCTTGTCCACACTCAGTATTTAGTTCTATATATTTTCTGCCCCATTATAGATAGCCTTCAAAACTTTTTTGAGGCTAAGGACGCCGAACTTTTGGATCGTTTATCTACATCCAGTCGCCTTGTAGAGTATTAGGACGGTCTGGGCCTTCTCTGACGAGGGGTGTTCCCGGTCTTCTGGCATGCAGCCCCCCTCCGAGCTGTCCTGGGAGAGCGTGAGTCACATGGGAATACAGCCTTTGCAGGGGATATGTATGGTGGTCATTGTACAGTTCATAATAGTTTTTTGTTTTTTGGTTTTTTTAGATTGTGATGTATTTCCCTGAAGAAGACTTGTATCATTAGGATCTAAACGTTGAAACGCGTTGGAATTCCACTACCACACACCAGGGTGGCCATCTTGAGTGACCACACTGGGTAGTGGGATACATCACATCTTCTTTCAATATATTTTTTTATATATATAGTCAAATTTCTGCATCTAATTGTGTATTGGAGGCTTTGTTAAAATCGCCATATGTTTTGGCAGCCATTCTACTCATTCATTGTTTCATGACCATTTAGTCACATGATTTTCTGGATAACTTTGTAACCTACATTTTAATGTTGTATAAATAAATTGATTTTAGCAATATTTTTGTCTTCATTGCCCTAAAAATCCCGCTAGAGGTATTATTTGTTTTTCATCGAAAAGAAGAGCAACTCAAATTGCTGAAAAGGTTAATGCTGGTTTCAATAGAAGAACTCTAGTCTTCTGGAGAGGTTTTCCACTAAATTTTGGAGTACATCTGAGGGAATTTGTGCCTATTCAGCCAAAAGGGTATTGGTGAGGTCAGGTACTGATGTTGGATGAGAGGACCTTGCTTACAAATTGGTGTTTTATTTGATGGTCAGGTCTCTACAAACTTTAAGCCACATAATGTAGCCAGAAACTCTTGGGACATAAACGAGTGCTCCCTCTATGCCCTTTAAAAAATGGTAATTTTCTATTCAACAAAGATTCCAAACCAAACACATAAATTCATATTCCATATAAACCCTTAAACTAGACATACAAATTATGATGATAACCTTATGAAATAGAGAGTGTTTTCCAGTCGGTAGCACCAGGAAACAAGATACTAAGATAATAATCCAACACTAGGTACCTTGAGGTATGTGCAAACAACTGGCCTTGCAAAACGAGGAGACACACTTAAATGAAAATAACCATTAAAAATAACATATAAAGCAAGTATGAAACCTACATAAACGTTAGACCTGAGCTCTGTGAACAAGTGAATGCATCCACACAGCCCAAGGCAATAATTATAGGACTGTCTTTAGGGTTAATCACAGCCCCACTGAACAAGAAGAAGGATATTCATCTTGACCGCTAAGCCACAGTAAAGCAAAAGCATCAAATACCACATATCTAAACCTGCCAACAAGACTGTATTTATTGCAAACGGCAACCCAACTCTGGCTATAAACCTTGAAATATTAGGAACTGAAACATGGACTATAAACCACAAATGAGACAAATTATCATCTAGTGATAAAGAAAAAAAGGTTTACTCTAATGGGTATGGATTTGTCAGCAAGAAGACATAAAAGAGACCAAAATGAGAACACATTAAATATAAACACAGGGTGATCCACAAAGGAGGTCAGTCCAGGGCCACTTTCTCATAGCAAAAGTTAAACACCTTGGTATATGCCACTGTATCCCAAGATAATAGAGTAATGTCTTTCATTTATCCTGAAAAATAGCTCACATGCCTCAAATGCAATATGACTAATGCTTAAGCAAAACAGAGATGGAAAATTCAATTATCCATCTACCTCATGTCTCAGCTATAAACTGTAAACATCTACTTAACTCACAAGATGTAGAGTTTCTGAAATGCGTTCTATTATTTACTAATCTACTGCAGAAAATGGGGATGGTGGTGGATCAAAAGTCAATTTATTACTTTAAAGTAGAACTCTAGTTTCAGGTTAGGGGATTAGGTTAAGGCAAAACGAAGAACTAAATGATGAGGACAAAGGAATGTCACCCGAACGGTAAAAAATAGGAGGGTCAACTACAGTCTAAATGCAAAAAATTCTAAGACCTTATTGATGAAACAAAATTGAATAAAATGCGTTAGGTTCACTCTGCCTCTGGTGAACCTAACGCATTTTATTCAAAGGTGACATTCCTTTGTCCTCATCATTTAGTTCTATAGTTAACTACTGGTATAACAGGAGGTATCCGGTCTAATTGACGAACCAGTCATTGCTTGCCAATACATTATATGGTGATGTGGATTCAGTGGGGCTTTTACCTTTATTCTATTTAAGGCAAAACGAATCCCTCCTATATTTGTCAGCCATGGAAGCTGCCATCTTGGCCTCTGTTTAATCTTCAACTGCCATGATGCTACAATCTGATCATTTATGACACCAGCCAATTGATGGTTTGACAGTTTGGTTGAGAGCACAACCAATGTGACAGTTACTTTCCTGGCAGGTGCCGTGAATAGAACTGTTTTTTGAAATAGGTAAATCAATGAGTTTAGTTCCGCTTTAAGCCGGGCTCAAAAAACAGGCTCAAAACCCCCCCAAAAAAACTAACTGATTGCTCCATCCACACAAATGAGGTAGATTGGGGAATCTTCCCCATAGGGACATAGTATGCTGACAACTGTACCTGCCACTGTCAGAATACACTGACCAATAGCAGCAGAGAATTGGTGGCAGCCACACACTGGTCAGAATTCGGCTCATCCCTGCTGATTCAGCTGAATTTTGTTCAGAGTATAGCCTGCCTAAAAGAATTCAGAGCTAATGCGGTCTGTTTAAACAGTCTAGGGAATTCAATAAATCTCTACAACACTTTTTGGCACTATGGCGCTTTTAAATGGCCTGCACCAGATTAAAAAATTCCTGTCACCCATTTGTCTGTCTATTGGCTACAGATCTGCCTCCTGTGAATCACAAGGGAAGCAAACCTGATCGGGAACTAGTGCTGGCAAATCCTCATCAGGCTCCACCCAGACACAAAACTCCCCACCGTTGCACTGTCCGTGTAATAGCTGCAGCGATGGGGAGAAAGCATCTCCACATGCAGTGCACGCTCCAGGTTCATGAATCTGTCGCCCACAAAGACATTTATTTTGTGGAGGCATGTTGGAACTTTAAAGAGCGTCCATTTTTTATGAATAACCCTGGATCTGTTATCGGTTTGTTATCACTGTTACCTGAGGAAGAGGTCTCCAGTGGCCTTGAAACGTCGCCTGGCCTGTTAGCATTTTTTAAGAGTGGTGTGCTCGTGATATAGCATTCTTTACGTTGAAACTAAGGTACATATACCGTAGGTGGTAGGTGGTCAGGAACACCCAAAAATGGTAGTATAGATAAAAATTAAGCCCTATAGGTAATCTTATGGCTTGTTATATGCCTTGGATACTCCAACAGTGTGATCTCTCTGCTTTAGTTTCTGTCCACCAGGAGATTTGAGTGTTCTTACCCACCTTTGTGTGTTCCAGCTATTCTCCATAATATAAAATAAATGAAGGATCCAACAGGGATGGTGGGAGCCCCTCATAATGGCGACAGCAAGTGTGCAGAAACTTTTAAAAATACCCCGTCACCTTGCCCAATCAGCCCAAAGTGACAGCATCTTTTGCCCACCCAGACAAACTTTTACTCATCTCTTTAGCACTCCCACCCTGCTCTTTCTTTGGTGGCCTGCACTGCAAAATACCCAATGCATTTGGGTATGGGGGAGCATGTGGTCTCCTACCTTGATGCAACATGCAAGGTGAATAGGCAAGGTGACACTGCCTATTTGAGTTATTTAATTCTCCAGCATCCACTAAAAACCGTAATGCATTAATAAAAAAGATTTTGCAAAACAACTGTAATGCAACAGGAACAATTGTTTCTCTGAATTTAATGTAATAGTATTGATACACTGCCTAATAACATTGTACCTATATTTTGTTTGGAGACAGAATAAATGTTCACCGAAGTCAACATCCTGTACAATCCATACTTACCATACAAATAACCTGACATACATTACTAGTGGTTATAAGCAGCTGTTCATTATATTGCAGCTTACATTTAGAGATTTGTGGTTATTTAAGTAGGCAATACTACTGCTGGAACACAGCTTGGGAGAGTTATAACCCACCAGGTCAGACACGGCTCCCAGCACAGTCTGTTCTGTGAAAGTGGAATTTGACCTTCTAATGTGGACCTCAAAAATGTACTTTCAGTGTATGCCAGCCATCCTGCCTGTCCAAACCATAAAATGTCTCACATCCCTTTACCCAGGCCTTCCAGAAAGACTCTGATCCATCTATATCTGGCTGCCCTGATCCTGACTCCGCATTAGCTCTGGCTGAGCCCAACCAACCTGGAAGACTGCATAACAGGGTATGCTCTAGGTCTATGTACAGAGCTTTCTGGGAGTTAATGTCCAAAGCTCACTGGGAAGGTCAATGTACTGACCATACTGATTGTCATTGCTGGCAGTCAGTACACAGAGATTGCTGGCAGTCAGTTTATATAGCTTGCTCAGCCACACCTCCACTCATAGCTAAGCCAATTTACCCATTGGAAAAAAAGAAGTCCAAGAGTGACCAGTTCAGTTCTTGCGCTTAGTGCTGGGACCACGTCTGTCACAGTCAATTGGCAGGTAAAGACGTAAAACCCACCAAAGCTGCTGAGACCTCATTGTGCAACCCACTGTGCTCCATAATGAGGTCTGAAATCCAGCGGGCCACACATTGAGCACTGGTAGGCACATGTTAGTTAATGGTGTCCTGGAGTCTTCTCAGACACAATGGGGTTCATTTACCTGGAGCTGCATGGCGTAGGGTGTGCAGAGTGAGAGCTCCGTCTGAGAATTCATCCTTTACATCGATCCTGTGGGGTAATCCTCCCTTTAATACACTGACAGGCTGCCCGCAGTATAAAAATAACAGGTGACCCTGTGCTACGGTATCTATCAAGCAGATGTATGTGATGATAATAGGGTCAAAGTGGACAATAGTGCCAATAGCCAAAAAAGTATATAAATATAAAAGAGAAAAGAAAAGAAGGAATTGATGCCTCTACATATTGCTGCCACCTAAGTGGAGCAGAAAATGGGGTTAGAAAAGGTAGAAGTGGCGCTATTCCTCTCCGATTTCAGTATAGTGGAAAGAAATTGCCTTGCAGTTTATAAAACTTTTAATCTATCCCAAATCAAACCAAATAAAAACCAAAGAGAAACGAATGAAAAACTATAAAAGACCGGTGTTTTACCCTCTGCCTTTTAAATGTCTGAGATAGACCCCCTGTGTCAGATACACAGGGGGTCTAACACTTCTGTGGCATTTTTGACACCATAGGGCTTTTTCGGGATTTGGGTCCCATAACATCTTCTAAGGAAGACCAAACCATCTCAAAGGTTTATGGTTTCGATCCACCAGCCTGATTTAAAAGGCAGAGGGTACAACACCGGTCTTTTACAGTTGTCCATTCGTTTCTCTTTGTTTTTATTTGGTTTGATTTGGGTTGGATTAAAGGTTTTATAAACTGCAATTTATTTCCACTATACTGAAATCAGAGAGGAATAGTGCCACTTCTATCTTTTCTAACCCCAGGCTGCCCGTATTGTCTTCCCTGCACTCCCGCACTCATGTCCCCGCTGAAGCGGGTCTCAGAGGCTCTGGCCAAGCTGGATAAATATCGCCATGAGGGACGAGAACAGGCGGAGGAAGATGCCATTCAGGAAGCAGAAGAGCTACCCTCTGGAGACACCGCCAGAATCCTCGAGGCTATCTCCCTGTGCCAAACTACCTTCACTTCTAAAATAGAAGAGGTGAAGGTCGACATCTCTCTTATCCGCCAGGACATCCACAAATTGAGGGAGAGAGCAACTGAGACTGAACGCAGGGTACATGGAGGCTGAAATCACAATATTGCAAGTGACCACTGAACGGCTGCAGCATCAGGTCAGTGTCTTCCTGAGTAAGCAGGATGACATGGAGAACAGACTCCGCAGATGCAATCTCCAACTTGTGGGTCTGCCCGAGAGAGCAGAGGGCTCTGACCCCCCACACATTTCTTGAGAACCTGCTTATAAAAACTTTCAGCAAAGAGCCCTTCTTGACAACGTTCGTGGTGGAGCGTGCTCATCGCCTGGCTGCTCGCCCTCCGCCATCTGGCGCCCCCCCCACGCACCTTTATTGCAAAGCTTCTAAACTACCGTGACTGGAACACTGGTCTGCGCTTAACCCGTGTGAGGCAACATCCCATTCAGAAACGTGAACGTCGCTGTGTTCCCGGATTTCTCAGCCGAAGTACAAAAGAAGAGGGCACAGTTCACCGAGGACAAGCAACAACTCCGCATCCACCATCTAACATATGCAATGCTGTTTCCAGTGAGGCTCTGTGTGTTCTGTGATGGCAAGACCCACTTCTTTGAAGATCCCACTGCAGTTATGTCATGGCTAGGACATCACGACGCGGCTGGCCCTGCACCCACCTAGGTCTACAATCAACTCCCTTGTTCCTCCACATGTGAACAGGTCCTCTCGATTATGGCCCCACAGTTTCGACTCCGGACCGGTCAATTATCCACGAACCATGTTTCCCTCGATTATGGCCCCACAGTTTCGGCTCCAGACCGGTCAATTATCCACGAACCGCAAGTCAGGCACTGCCTGTTATCCCCCCCCCCCCCGCGTCCATTTTGATCCTTCTCGGCCAGTCCTGGAGCTATCTATGCCCCTTGTGCCAGTGTTGTAACCCGGATCACCACCCCATCCCCTTTTACTCCCCACTCTATTGATCCTAATTGTCCTCAGAGACACCATCTGCACCCACTTGAACTGCGGGTAAAATTTCCACCCCACACCGTTGTAAAGCTCTTCAGTTACTAGCCATCCCCCTAAGACCGCCAAGGTCACACTTGAACTCATGTTCCTTTTTCTGACCTGGTGAATACTGTTGCTTTTTCAAGTTTTGTTTTCTTGGCCAGTCGCTACCCCCACGACCGTGGCGGGCAGTCATTTGTTTATTCTGCCACGCTAGTCCAGTGTAGGAAAAGTTTATGTGTTCTGTGTTTTGAGTTACTTACATTTGACTTACCTCGTATCTCAACCTCAATGTATTTGCTATATACTGAATTCTCATGGTCATTTACTACCCTCCTTGGCTCTCTGTGCAACCAGTACTAACAGACCATTGGCCCCTGCCGTCTGCTTGCACAGACCCGCCACACTTGCATATGCAATGCTTTTTTTTTCTTGTCCTGCATGCTGTTCTGCACTGTATTTGAAATGTTTGACTGATCTAAAGGAGGTCCGACTGAATGCCCAAATACCGCCGAAACTGCCATGGCTTCTCTCAAATTAGTTACATGGAATGTGCGCGGACTACGAGCTAAACCCAAAAGCTTAGCTGTCCTTTCCCACCTCAAATCTTTGGGCACAGATGTCTCTGTCCTTGTTGAGGCTCACATCACAGGACAGATGCAGATGGCGCTCAAAAAACCCTGGGTCGCCTGGCTTTATCACGCCACCTACACCTCTAATTACCGCAGAGTAGCTATTCTGATCGCTAAATCAGTGCAGTTCCAACTCCACTATCTGCAGTCGGGTCTGCAGGGTCGGTCTCTATTTCTCTATGCCACCGTGAGTGGCTTGGAGGTTCTCCTTATGGCATTTTATATCCCACCTCCGTTTCAGTTTGCTGTCCTGCCGGAGGGAATAGCCTTCATGGCCAAACATCCCACAGTGCCCGCTATCTGGATGGGTGATTTTAATATGACGATTAACCCCAGCCTTGATAGACTTGGCTCATCTGCCAAATGTCATCCCAGCCATCCCTCACCAGATTTGGGAGGTTTCTCTCAGAGTTTGCCATGATAGACACTTGGAGACACAAGCATCCAACCATGATAGCCTACTCCTGCTTTAGAATATAAACAAAAAAATCAGTGCTACTACACATACATCACATAGAAAACAGAGCTCCCGGGTGCTCGATCCACAGTCGCTGGTTGAGTAGAGAAATGAGGAAAAGATGATCTGCAATCTGGTGATTGCTCTTAAAATATGTTGTATTTATTGTCAAGCCACAGTGACCAAACGCAAATGAGAACCGTTGATGCGTTTCAGCCTATAAGGCCTTAGTCTCCTACAATTAGACATTAAATCCTTGCTAAACTCCTCGCCCTGCGGCTAAATAAAGTGGTACTTCGTTTAATTCACTCGGATCAGACCGGGTTAATGCCCAACAAGAACACAGCATTCAATCTCCGGAGACTCTTTATGAATTTACAGGCCGCACATAACACCATTGGATCCAGGGTAGTGGTAAGCCTGGACGCCGCCAAGGTGTTTGACTCCGTGGAGTGGAACTACCTGTGGGAGTGTCTCCGCAGGTTTGACTTTGGCCCAAAATTTGTCAAATGGCTCCAACTTCTTTACCAGGCCCCCACTGTCAGTCTCTATGCGGACAACATGCTTCTCTACCTAGAGGACACCGGCCCTTCCCTTGTGGCGGCTCTACAGTTGATAAAGCAATTTGGAGCATATTCTGGACTGCAGATCAACTGGTCTAAAACCCAAATCCTCCCATTGGATGTAGATGTCCCTACGGCAGATCAAGCAGCACTCCCCCGGGTCAGAGCAAGCCGGATCAAATATCTAGGCGTGCAATGCTCGAGAACCCCGCGGACTACATAGGCCTAAACTTAGAGCTCCTCTTTGACCTTCTTAAAACCAAGACCCAGGTCTGGTCCTGACTACCCCTTGGAATTATGGGCCGTAATAATTTAGTAAAAATGATTTTCCTCCCCAAGTTGCTATACCTGTTCTGGCATGCACCTTTATACATCCTCTCCCGTGTCTTCAAGTCTATGGAATCTATCCTTAATACATTTGTATTGGGCTCCTACCGTCAAACTTTTGTGGAGAACTCTGAAATGCCCTGTCCATCTGGGCGGTACTGCCCTTCCCGACCTTGCCCTCGATTATATTGCCTCGCAGCTGTCCCACTTTAACTACTACAATCAAGTAGATAGAGATTGGTATTCTACTCTGGTATACTCCTCTGTTACTAGCTTGGTTACCCATCCTTTTCAGGTTCTTACCTTACCCCGATTAGTCTCTCTAAATATAAACCTGTCTACAGCCCAACCTGCCCTAAGTGTGGGGACTCCAGGGGTACATTTTACCACCTACTGTGGACTTGCCCTCATCTTCAGGAATACTGGTCGCAGGTGGTTAAGTTCCTCCACGACCACATGGGCTTCCCCCTAACCCTGTGCCTCCAGTCAGGGTTTACTAGGTCTCCTTGCCATCTCTGAAGAGGAAAAGTACCTAAATATATTTTTGCAAGAGTCTCTGTTTATGGCCAGAATGCAAATAGCCCGGTCTTGGATCAAAGCGTCTCCCCCTACCATTCAGCAATGGATCAGGGCAGTGAACCTTACACTTCCCTATAAAAAAGTACTGTATTCACACAGGGGCTGCCCAGCCAAATACAGCAAAATCTGGGACAGGTGGCTGGAGTACTCCTCCACTTGCACAGACGACCAATAACTCATCTAAGATATGGTCTCTGATGTAGCTTATGATATGGCCTTTCGCTCTCATTTTGTATGCTTGTACGCCGCCACGTGATGTGCTGTGCTACGCTCCCTGCTGTTTTCTTAAAAAGTGCGTTACTCTCGTGCTCGGGCACCACAGGCCCAAGTGGGTAGGTTCTTAGGGCTATCCTAAATAATAGGACCTGTTATATACCCTGCACTTGCGTAGGTTCTGTCAAATGTTTCATCCTTCTAATTAGTGCTTGTTGCACTTTGTACTTGTATGCATATCCTTTTCTTTTTATGCTCAATAGACTTTATTTTGATTTTTAAAAAAATGTAATTGAACAAGCTGAAGTTAGAAACTGATTGGCTATCATGCACAGCTGCACCATATTCTGAGTTCACTGGTTTTTGTAAATCTCCCTCAATACGTAAAGGTAGAAAAATGTGAAAAATTTAAATATTTAAATAAAATATAATGGCAAAACCCTTTTTTAAGTGGTGAGTCAGGTTCTAAAAAAGAAGAAAAGGCCAGCATTTAACCCATAGACCTCACAATTTTAATCAAATATTACATAATTCATCGGTCATATTGCAAGATCAGGCTTAAAACAGGCCCCAAAGCCTATATTTAAACATTTGGGTAATAAAATGTAATATGACCTCATTAAAATTGTAAGGTCAATGGGTCAATTATCACAGTTGGGTACTTTTTATTTTTTTTTGGTTATCACTGTGCATTTCCAACAAAAAAAGTGGAAGGGTGTAAGGGATGAGTGCTGGATGGATTTGTTACAAGGTCTTTACTGCTGTCTTTGGAGATGTACCCTCTTAGTTTATCTGGATCACCACTGTTACTGGGATCGGACTGAGAAAATCTGAAAGTGAGTAGCCACTGGAGCAGGTATAAAGAGGAAATTTTCCAATGGGGACACTTAATTTAAAGACAACACTCTAAGAAGGAATTTCCCTTGCTTGGAGATGTTTCATTTCCTGTTGGGTCTACAGGCCAGAGAGTGAAGGTGGAAATCTCTCCAGTGGGACAAAGATGACAAAGAAAAGTGGGATAGGATTTTATCTATTCCCTACTCCATCCAAAACAAAAAAAAAAGTTTATGATCTCTCTTTAGTAATCCAGACCCCAGTTGACCCCAACCGTATATACCCCTCCATGTCTAGTTTATGTTGGCACTGTCAATAGGCCAAGGGCTCCTATCTACATTTGGTGGGTTTTAGGCTCCTCTCCCCATTCTGGCAGAGCATATTTACGACCTGTAACTATGTGTATATCTGACATCCTGGCTTCTCCCAAGGTCGCCCTACTGTAGATGATTCCTGGGCCCATTTCCAAAATCAAAAAGGGTATCCTTAGGTATTGCTTATTAGCAGCCCGGGTAACCATATCCCATCATTGGAAATCTCCTACACCCCTTCACCTTTTGGAGTGGGCCCAGATTCTTAACAACATCATGGCTATGGATACACTAGTTGCAGAAGATAGTTTGGACCCAGAGAAAGTATGCACTACATGGACGTGCTGGTGGGCCTATAGTGATTCAGTCGCTTTCCGAACTCCAGTTGCAGGATAGTGAGTCCACCTTTCCTATGGTTTCACTGGGGCATGTATTCCTTTTTTTTGGTGGCTTCTTGGGTTTTTTCTTTTTCTATGCTCTCTACACTCTTTTTCTTTTCCGGTCTTTTTAACTAAAGTTTAAAAGTTTTGGCTGACGTTCTATTTGAACTTCTGGAGTTTGTCAGAGGCCAAGAGAGTTTCTAAGCAAGATAAAAACAAAAAAAAAAAAAACACACCACACCAAATGTCGGTTCCCAACTGAAAATATGTAACAAATGTAAACCACTCACCTCCACTTGTGCTTTTGCTTCCTGAATCAGAGTAATGATATCTGATTTGGATGCCACAGAAGTCAAAACAGCCTGCAGCTTTTGCTGGTCCCTGGTGGAGACGCTAAGCTGGTCCAAGCTAAACATACAAACACAATTAAACAGAGTAAGAAGCTGGCAAAAAAAATTGCATATTATTTCCTATCCTTTAGAAAAGATTCACCTAGATCTGCTCTATTTAAATTATGTTGATATGAAATATGAAAATTCAGGCAAACAAATGTCAAGTGGTTATTTATAACTCTTAACTGGCATTGTGTGTTTCAATCCAAGCTTTTGAGAGTCTATTGTCCTTGTTTGAGTTTCTAAATCATGACCAGTAATATTTTTTTATTCTAATTCTAAAGATACACTATGTCCTAAGAAAGTCAACCTAGAACATTTAAGCTCGCTTGAGACCCAAGATGAGTCAGAGAACATCCAAAGCCAGGTTGAAACAATGCTTCTTTCTTGGAAGTTTCAGAAAATAGGCTCACAGAGCGGTTTGTGATAAATACACTACTTTAAGGGTTGATGTAGACAGGGGTTGTCAAACGTTGCCTTTTGCATTCAATAGAAGCACTACAGTTATATAAGAAAAAGAAAACACAATCACTTACCTTACTGACCATGACTTTCTGACAAGTTCCCCATCTTGTGGCTCATCTCCATCATATGCTAACCCAGATACACCATTGTCTTTAGAGCTCAAACGAGTGCCATTTAAAGAAGATACATAGTCGGCTCCTGGAGTCCTTCTGGGTGTAATCTCCAGCTCTGTTTTATACTGTGGAGCTTTAGACTCTATAGAGAAATCCTCAGTGCAAAGTTTATCAAGATCCGGCATGCTTAGGGCTCTCAATTCTCGTAATTTGGAACGGGATAAAGACGGCCTTATGTGGCTTGGCGTCGTCCTGTTTTTTCTGACCTGGACCCCATGTATAGAATTCTCTTCTTTCTCAGTCCTAGTGGACTCGTGTTCTGAAATATCCTTTACAGAGTCTACTGGGAGCTTTTCAGTGTATGTTAAGGCCATACTTGAGGAAGATTTTGCCATTTCTGTTGCTAAGGACACTTCACTTTGGTTATCACAACAGGAGCTCAAGCTGCGCCTTAACACCTTGGTATCCTCAATGGACTGTGTATGCGAGGATATTGAACCTGAAGATCTCCGAGTTAATGGAGGTTTACAAGAAAAAGGAGTGTTATTTATTTCAATGATCTTCATGACACTTTTGTCAAAGTTTACTAGATTCTCAAATGACTTAATCCTCTGCTTTACAGTCAAAGAAGATAAAGTTTCATGAGGCCAGTTGAATTCATAATAATAATTCCTTTTAACAGACCTTGGTACATCATTCCTTACAGAGACCCTTTCATTGACAAGTAGACTATCCTCATTTGTTTTGGAAAGATCTTCAGTACTGTAGTCATATATGCTTTGATATGATACTGGCAAACTGATTGGATCATCCAAAGAAATAACTTTTCTATGATGGACATCATTGTTTGCAGCATTTGGAAGATGAGTTGGCATTGAATAAGTCCTTGTCACTGTCTTAGATCCACTAGGTGGTTTCTCTACAAGGGGGGCATCTTCATTGAGCTTTGGAGATTTGTAAACAATAGCAAAGCTGTCATATATGGTATAGTCGGTTTTACTTCTGCTTTCATTTCTTAAGTGTGTGTTTATAGACGATAGAGAAGGAGACAATTTTACTTCCATGAATGTACGTCGAACATCATTATTGTCTATTTGCTCTTCATGATTATGGACAGAAGCCAAACTGTGGGTTTCATTTTTAGGCACTGTGTTGCTTCTAGAAACTCTGCTTAGGTCTCCTTTTTGTTTGCTATCAATATCACTTTTGTTGCTGAAGCACTTGCCAGTGTCTGTGGTCTGATGGCATGCAACTTTGTCTCCAGTGTCAAAGCTTTCATCCATATCTACAGAGGATTCGATCTCTTGATGGCTTTCCTCTGGACTTTTTGTTGTTCCATTGTTTGGCGATTTCTCATTACTACCGAGGCTTGACTTGGAACTAACCACTGAACTGGGATCGACCTTAGCTTGGGACAGTATAGTTTTATTTGTAGCTCTTCTGTTGCTCAAATCTCTGGGAGAAGGTGGCCCGTCCATTATGGTGGGCCTCTTGGGTAGAAGTTTAGGAGAAGGCTGTGTGGTGGATTTTCTATAGTCCCAGCTTTCTGTTTTATTAATAAATGATTTAGCGAAATCAGCATTGGGCCTACTTTTACTTTTTATAGAAAGCCCCTTTAACTTTGGCCCTGGCTTAGGCATCTGGGTACTGAGAATATCTGGGTTACTGTTCAATACCCTCTTACCATCTTGTAGCTTTGAGACAGTTCCATTTACCTTGGATCTTTCCACAACAGAGGTTTTTGTTGTGGAACATTTTACAGTTTTGGTTTCTGTTTTTTCAAGTCCATTTTTCTCATCTGATGTTGAGGTTTGGTGGCTTGTACTTCTTACTGGAGACTGTATGGCACCAAGGGATTCCTTGGAACAGATACTAGTCCTTACATCAGTATTTATATTAAACAATAATCCTTTACCACAATCAGTTCGACTAGATAGACTATCTGTTTGATCTTTAGCATTTACCCGACTTGTGGCGTTAATGTCTAGGTTATAAATATCAACACACAGAGATGGTCTGACGTCTGTAGGATCATATGTAAGCATTGGTGAACCTTCTTTTAAATAGTGTTCCACATTTAAATCAACTTGTTCAAGAGGTTCCTGAGCATATTTCTTATGTGAAGCATCTAAAGAGGTCATGTTTTCAGAAGTTTCTCCACATTTTGGACCTAGACAGTAACCAGAGTTCAGCTGCCTGGGTTCACAAATAACTGGCTCAGATTGGTAAGAATGTGGAGCCTTATGCATTTCAACATCATCCTTTTTGCTAGCACAACAGATTTCTATTGGCTCTTCCTCTGAATCTGTGGTTGCCTGTGTTTCAGATACAAAAGACTGGTTCTGAAGGGATGAAATCATATCACTTGTAGAATCTGATGGGATTTCCAGTAAAGACTCACTGTCAGAGTCTTCCACTGTTCCATACATTGAGTTTGAGAGTTCAAAAGAACTACTTTCAAACTGTTCAGACAGAGAGAAGTCCTCTGTGGTGAAGTTGCTAAAATTTCTACAGTAACTACTTAAGCTGTTCTTATTTACAGCAACTGTATTGTCTATAGGAATAGTGTCCAAAATGGAAAACCCTAGTGGACCAGCAGTATCTACAGCTTGGTAGGTAAAGCTTGTGCTGTTGCTTGTCAATTTATTAGCAGGTGAGTCAGATTTAGCATATGCTGTTTGTTCCAAAAAACGATTAACCTCCATATTACCCGTCTGGTCTAGCTCACTTATAAAATCATCAATGTTAGTTACAGGGCTACCATCACAATGCCCAGGTGAAGAACAAAGGTTGGGTTCTCCTTTTTTGTCCACTACAGGAGAAATTGATGAAGGCAAATCATTATCAGTAGGGCAACACTGATGAAGGTAAGTATTGCAATGGTCTTTCTCCATTGATGTTTCCTCAAGATGGTCTTCCCTTGTTGGATCTGACCCTGATGTCATGATAATGTGGGACAAGCGATCAACAGCTGTAATCAAATAAAAAGCCCTGTAAACAATCCCAGAAATGAAGAGCTCTATTTATATACTAGTAAATGTACTTACTATGAGCATTCCTATAGCTGCTGCTCCAAAACCTAAACAGGGCTATCAATTTTTTTTTTTCTGGGGACCCGAGAAGGCAAAATCTGGAACCACAAAACTGAATGAAGTCCCCTGCACTGAAGCTTAAAAGCCATATTAAATATTAACATATTAAGAGCTATACATTTCTAACATAACGTGCACACAATAAATTGTGCAATTGAAATAATGCCCTGTACACACGGTCGGATTTTCTGGCAGAAAAAGTGCGATCGGATTGTGTTGTCGGAAATTCCGATCGTGTGTGGGCTCCATCGGACTTTTTCCGTCGGAATTTCCGACACACAAAGTTTGAGAGCAGGATATAAAATTTTCCGACCACAAAATCCAATCGGTTAAATTCCGATCGTGTGTAGACAAATCCAACGCACAAAGTGCCACACATGCTCAGAATAAATTAAGAGAGACGAAAGCTATTGGCTACTGCCCCGTTTATAGTCCCGACGTACGTGTTTTACGTCACCGCGTTCAGAACGATTGGATTTTTCGACAACTTTGTGTGACCGTGTGTATGAAAGATAAGTTTGAGCCAACATCCGTCATAAAAAAATCCATGGATTTTGTTGCCAGAATGTCCGATCAATGTCCGACCGTGTCTACAGGGCATAAGACTTAATATTTGTCCTATTTTAATAGTACGCTTATTGTAAAAAAAAAAAAAAAAACCCTTTCAAGACAACTGTAATATGCCCAAATATTAAACGAGATTCTGCACCCCCCCTTTCAGTTATGGTTGAAGGTAGCCTTTAACTTGATCATTTACATCCAGAGCAGAGAAAAAGGGTCACCATTTTACACATGCTCCTCCGCTTTCCTCACCCCCCCCCCCCCCATTGCTTCGGTTGGCTGTGAGAAGCAAAGTGAAATGCTTAACACTTCCAGGTATGGCTAAGAATGTGGTCTTACCCATGTGACAGCGATGGTGCCTATTGATTGGCCCAGTGTGGTCACCAGGGATGGCAAAGGCCCCGTGGAAGCCTCAACAAAATGGTTTGCAGCTTACACAGGTCTCTTCTTTTCCTGGTTTCAACAGCTGAACAAAGTTGTACAGGAGCAAATAAAAGTGAGTAAATGCTGCTTGAAAGGGCGTACAGGCAAAGGAGTTAGTTTAAAGTCGAATTAAACCCTCCTATTTTATTACTGTAATAAAGTCATACTGTATATACGATAATAAATTTGCAGCAGAATGGGTGTAAAAAGACAGAAAATGTCGGACTCCGGCTTTCACACACAAGCTCTCCTGAGGTCCAACATGACCCACTGAACACTGCTCTAATTAACATTGCTCTTGCTTGCTGAGCAATGTTGGGGAGATATGCAAGGTTTGTGGGGGATGGACAATGAACTGACCATGGAACTGATCAGGAATATGAAATATTAGGAATACATTTTCTTTAAGAGGGTTCAATTGTACTTTTTGTTTTTAATGTCTATTGTGCCCTTATATTATTGTTTTTCTCCTTTTAAATTTAAAAAAATTCTGCAAAATCTATTTCTGTTCACAAAGTTCTCTATGCTTTATTACTGGCACTCATTTATAAAGAAATAAAATAAAAATTATAGAAACAAAATTCCAGAGACAAAACAAAACTTTTCAAAGTTACAACAGTGTGACCATTTCAGTATGGTGGGAGAGAAAGCTGGAAAATCTAAATTCCAACCACATAATCCTACGTTTTTTTTTTTTTACACAAGTTTCCACAGCTGAAAAAGGTCTGATGAATATCAAACTTTTATTCCAACAAATTTTACTCTGATTTGATGAGCCAAAGGCAGTATGATTCGAAGACACATAAAACATGCCTTAACACTTCATATTCTAGACACTGCAGGTAATGTGTTTTTAATAAAAGCACACACATTTTCTCCAAGGATTCTTCACAAACAGGACATAGCAAAAGTCTAAGATTGGGCAGCAGGAGAGTTTAGTCTATAAGCAGATTGCGTGTCCCATGTATAATTTTTCCAGAACTCCTTTTAGGATTCTTACAAATGACTCTAAGAATGTCAAAAAGTTCATGTACAGATGGAATACTGGGATTAGATAAATAGAGAACCTTCACTTTCGAACAGCAAAGATTAATTGTAAGTCTACTGATTGTCAGTCCTCCCAAAATTGTTATTTCTGTGATGAGATATCACTGGGAGCTCCCAAGCTATGTTCCTATAAGGTTTCACTTTCTAGTTATAATCTCTGCAATTTAAAATAAAGCAGAACTGTAGGCCGCGGGGTTAAGTGGAATGATTTTGGAAAAAAATTATAATCAAGAAAAATTATCGCAAAATTCTCAATTTCACTCATTAAGTTGCTTAGGCAAGATTTGTTGGAAAAAAAAAAAGTACATTCCTTTTTCATTTAGAGGATGTCTTTTTTTTTTTTTTGGTAAGTACGGTACTTTTATTCGTATTGAATTTTTTGCTTTTTTTGTTTTTGGTACATATGTATTAAAATTTTTATTTTACTTTTTTCACAGTCCGTTTTTTTTTCTCTACAAAACAAAATAATAGGGCTAATGACTAGACATTTTTTGTCTAAAAAAAGGATCACAACATTTAAAAGGGAGCGTCTATCCCTGACAAGCCATTTAAATTATATTTAAGCCCTAACAAGGAACGTCTATTTGCTCCCTTCTGGTCTGTTAAATACATACCATAACATGGAAGCAAGTTTGTTATAACTTTGAATGCAAAAATACAAAATCATGTCAGAATTCAGAATAGTTCTGTCAAATTAGCCCTCCACTCCTGTAATCCATAGGAGAAGTATGCTCAAAAAAAGCTTTGGCCATATTTCTCCTTTAATAAATGAACACATCTGTGACAGATCAGAATGCATTTTTTTGCACTTGCACAGTTTTTTTTTAAAAAAAAAAAGAAGGGGGAAATGTGTATGCATTGCAGAGACATACTGCATTTTTTTTTCATTTTTGGACTGACACTTTCTAGTTTATTGTACCCTTTAAACTATTAAAACACCCTAATGATACCCATGAGAGAAGTATAGGATGCAAGCACCACGACCTGTTTGGTTCCTAGTTGTCAGTAGGCTGAAATAAATTTCCTTGTTGATGCCAATTCAAAACTACATAGTTTAACATTTAGTGCCATATTTATTCAGGTCATTGCCCTATCAACAAAGTATTGTCCGATGTACCGGTGTTCAACTGTTCTACTCCCACCCATGCCCATCCACTCCCACTGTGTTCTCTGGTCATTTACTTCTACTTTCACCCATGCCTTCTTCTGTTCCTCTCTGATTATTCTCCACTTCCACCCATGCACACTCTCCTCTCTGGTCACTCTCCTACAATTCCCCCCATGCCCACTCTGCTCAATGGTCTTTCTATAATTCCACCCATGCCCACTCTGCTCATATGTAATTCTCCTAAACTTCCAGCCATGGCCACACTCCTCTCTGGTTATTGTATTTCACATGCACCCATGCTCCCCAGCGCTCTGGTCATTGTGCACTTTCACCAATGCCCACGGTGCTCTCATCATTCTCCTACACTAACACCAATGTCCACTCTGCTCTCTGGTCTTTGAGCTACACTTACACCCATGCCCAGCAACCTCTCCTCTCTATGCTTTAACCCATGCCCATTGTTCTTTACATGCACCCATGCCCACTCTTCACTCAGGTCATTCTAAACTTCTACTAAAGCCGACTGAGCGCTCATTCTCCTACACTTCCACCCATGTACACTCTGCTCTCTGGCCTTATGCCTACACTTTCACCTATGTCCACTCATCTCTTGTTATTCTTCTCCACATCCACCCATGCCCAATTTGCTCTCTGGCTATTCTTTTTCACTTCCACCCATGCCCATCTTCCTCTCCGATAACTCTTACACTCCACCCCCAAAGCCTTTGTTGTACCTCTATGTTTTATCTCCTTCACTTTCACCCATGCCTTCTTTTGTCCCTCTATGATTTGATCATTCTCCTCCCTTACCCCCATGCTTCCTTTTCTATGATTATACGCTTGCACTTCCATCCTGGTGGACCAATTCTGTACCACAGATGTACACAAAACAAGCTGTATTTCTTTCATTATCTGCTATACACTAATAAAATTACTACATAATACTAATACACCCACTTTCAAATGTACGAATTGTACAAATGCTTTAAGACACAATTACTAAAGTATATGCAATATTTCCTTGATTAAAAAAAATAAATAAAAGCATTACTTATGCATAACATCAACTGATGTATGTTTTACCTGACACAGGTTTTTGGACCTCCAAGGTTACAGCTGAGGGTAAAGACTGGACGTAATCACAGGTTTCCTGGTAAGACATGTCTCTCACTTGGATACCGTTTATTGAGAGGATCTCATCTCCAGGAGCTAACTTTCCCATAGATTCCTGGTTGTGATAAAATAATAATATTGACAGGGTTAAAAATGTAATCAAAATTACCCTTTATTTTTCAGAAATTAAAGGGATGCTAGCATTTTTAGTTGTCATATGGACATCTGAAATTAAATGTTATGTTATTTTCATAATTCCTCACACCCGTTTTCATATTTTAACACTAATTTTTCTTAGGAATATTTGTAAGCATGCCCTTTACCTGCACTCTTGGTTACACTATGCAGTCAGCATCCCTGCTAAATGACTACAGAGTGGAAATCAATTACAGGATAAGCCACTTCAGTGAAGGTCTAATGACAGATCATTGTCCATTAGGAACAAAAAGAGCACCAAATCAACACTACTTTTCTGTGTTACTCAGAATAACATGCATTTGAAGCAAGTATGGCAGACCCACCATAAAGTTTGTGGACACCTATATGAGTTTCTTGGAAAAAACTATGGGTAATAATATGGAGTTGCAGCCCCCTTCCCCGACAACCTTTGTAGGGTCAGTCTCCAAGGATCTCTAGATATTGGAGTGTGTCTGTGGGAGTTTGTGCACATTCAAGCCAAAGACAGTTTGGGAGGTCAGATGCTGATGTTGGAAAAGACGACCTGATTTGCAGTCAGAGTTTCAATTCATCCTAAAAGTGTTCAGTAGGTTTGAGGTGAGGGCTCTGTGCAGGCCACCAAGTCCTTTCACCCCAAATCCATTAAACCATGTCCTAATTAGCTGGTTTTTTGTATGGGGGCAGTGACATGCTGGAAAAGAAAAGGACTATATCCAAGCTGTTGCCACAAGTTTGAATGTTAGAAAACAAAAGAAATGGGCGCAAATGAGAAAACTGGCAATCCCATAACATCAGAATTCATAATTCTTAATCAAAAAAGTCCAAAAGGGTCTTAGCATTTACTATATATTTCAGTAGGATTAAAAAAGTAAAAATTTTAGTGAGCTTATCCACTAAGGGCAACCAAATCCATAGAGCAGAAGCTGTCTCTGGTGTAAAAGAAACAAAAGGAAACAAGGAGAAGCACCTCTAAGTGTAGACTCAAAAACAATTTTTTAAAATGCACTTTTAGTGTAGCATTAACTTTACCCTTCACTGCAAACACCCAAAATCGTTTGGGGGGGGGGGGGGGGGGAGTGACTTTTCACATACAAAATTTTTGACTTGCATACATAATGGTGAGGTGCCCACAAACTTTTTGCAATGCAGTGTACACGAAAAAATTATCAAAAATGTTCTTTGCGCATCAAATAGCTTGAAATAAGAACAGACTGTACTACCCTTAAAAATCAAACCTGCAGTAGAAAGTGAAATAATGGAAACCTCTTAACTTAAATTGATAAATTAGTCTTTTTGTGATTAGGGTAATAGCCAAAGGGTTGCTTACAGTTTCCATAGAACAACAAACGGAAAAAGAAGTGATCATGTTTCGCCTTACCTTGCCCGTTTCTCCTTGTGGTCTTATGCCAGTAATTATAACTTTGACAGGAGATTGTTTAATTTCCAAATCTAACCCAACTGACTCATATTCAGTGCAGAGCAGCTCAACAGTCTCAGTGTTACATCGTCCCAAAATTTCCGCTCCTTCAGATTTCTTCACGACTGGAGTTGTTTTCGAGGCCTTTGCAGAGGACCTGTTGTCCTCATTTTTATGCTTGGAAGCATTAGGATTTTCATTACTCAACATGCTCTTGACTCGGGTTACAGCTTTGTGTTCTAGCTTGGGAGACCTCTTGCTTTCAGATTGCCCTTCTTGGGGATCTTTTATTCCCAAAGTACTTGGATGATTTTCGGCCCTAGTAGTATATTCAAAAGATTTAATGGCAATAAACGGTGAGTCCACTATATGTTCCACAGAGCTGTCTTCAGATTCCACAGAGCTACCGCACAAAGAGGTCCCAGCTTCCCCAAGAATACTTCTTGGCAGGTCATCAGGCGGGACTTCATCGACATCTAGGGAAGGAGTTGTCATAACAATGCCAGAATCCTCATCACCGTTCTTTTTTTTTAGATCGCAAAAATGTCTCTCCTCTTTTTTTACAAAATCATCCTCTTCACTGGCATCGTCATCATCATAGCAGACGATCCTTCTCTGCCGCTGAAGAGGGCTTCTTATGGACTGTGGACTTTCATCAATGCTGGACTGCAGAAAGGCTACGTGTTTTTCAGAACTATGAACAGCGCTATTTCTTTGAGAGAAACAAGAATGCTGTCCTTTTGTAGCCCCGTTTTCTTTACATTGAAGGAGAATAAAAGGAAACACAAATAATTATAAGAAAAATGTAATACATTGTGAACCTTAAAACATTTAATTAAATTCATAATCTATTGGTGAGTAGAGGCAGACACTGTAGGTTTTTTTTCTCCAAAAACTTCCCTCTTTTCTACATGTTTTAGGAATATTTTTGTTATCTTGTTCTTGTGGCGAAAAAGCAGCTTTTATTATTCCCTGTGAGATTATAGCCACACTTAAAATTCTTGCAGGAATTCTTAGTTTCTACATGCTGCCAGAACTACATCTCCCAAGAGCCCTTTCCCTATGCACAAAACGAGGGAAGGATTTTGTGAATCAAGGCAGCAGCACTGCTTAACTGGGAAAAAAATAAACCTATGCATTTGGATAAGGACAGAGAAGGACGAGGATAGCTGGAGTTCTGTAGTCCCGAAGAGAAGAATTGGGCAGTTCTGACTGTTTGGGATTTCATTGCAGCAGACGTGTGCTATCGGCTCAAACAGCAAGTTAGAAGCATCCTGGATTTCTGGCAGATTAACTGGTATTTTGCTGTACTTGCAGCTTTTTTTTTAAATTTGAAATGGAATGATAGAACAAACTGCTGAAATTAATTTACTGTCTGCTTTGTATGCAGAGTTGCTTTTCAGCTGAACAGACCATCAAACAAAAGAAAGGAGACATGGCTTCATGTTTTCTGAATCATCCCCTGAATGCACCTCCCCCTAGAGTTCTTATGCTGAACTTGGCCATAGGTGTTCAGAGGTGACCAAAAGCTAAAAACGACAACATGGGGAAAATTATAACAATGTAAACATTTTGAGGCTTGGTGTTGTCCCCACCGCTGAACTACGAGTTGCAATACAGTAAACATGGCCCAGCATGTATGGTCTGCCTAAAAGGACAGCGAAGTGTGTATTGGAGATTGCGTGTCTGTCTAAAAAAGTTAAAAAATACTTTTTGTTTTGGCTTTAGATGCACTTTAAAATTTAAGAATATGTAAACCCAACATTTCATTATGCTGAAATGTGCCTACTGTGCCATATACTTGTATAAAAAGTACCCCATTGTCTTTGTATTGCTTCTTTTGTGCGGAATCCCTGGTGTTCCTGCCAGTCCCTCTGCTTTCCTATTAAAAACTGACCACACTGAGCAGGAGAACACACTATGGTCAGTTATCTTGCTGTGCTTTAAACTCAGCCTGCTCTCCTTCAATGATCAGACTTATCTTGACACACCCCTCCTGCACAGCCTTTCATTTGGGAAGCTCAGGGTACTGCTGTTTCTCCCCCCCCCCAGCTCTTATGCAGTTAAGAACAGAGTAAATATATTCATTTATTAAAAAAAAGGGGGGGGGGAGAGGTATTTCTAATATTTTTATGTATACACAAATGTTTTGCCTTTCATTTCTATTTTAAACAGAATGGGTTATTTTACAAGGTGAGGGTTTTGATGACTGGTGGGACATAGCGCTAGGGAATCTGTTTTATTATGCACATGGAACGACTTTCCTGAAAAATATAAAATCGATGAGCTGCATGCAATTTCATTTCTTTGCGGTTGCTACCACTGTATACATAAAATCACTTTCTCCTCTAGGAAAATGAACTGACTCTGGCAGGCAGCTCAGACTACAGACATTCCCATGGATTTTTTTTCTTCCAAGAAAACGTCCAACCATTGGCCTTAATTCATGGAAACAGCTTAAAGCCTATTGCACAAAAGAAAGCATTACCCCTAATTTATGCGTACTACAAACATGGCAAACGCAAGTTGGCAAGACCGCGGGGTCTGTCATTTCTGGGTCCAGAACATTATAACTCTCACACTTGGTTCCCACAAAAATCTATTTTCCAGCCTCTTAAACAGCAGATTTTACACTACTGAATGTTATGGTGAGCGCTTACTACTGTCACTCCCAAAAGGCAAGTGACATATAAAAAGTTTTATGAGCCATTATATACTGCAGAGTGAATAGTCACTGAAGAACTAGTCACCTAATGTAGAAGAACTTGATAAAACAGAACCACAGTTATAACCTGATTCCTTGCTATAGCGTGTCCCAGTCCACATTGGGTTTACTGTAACAGGGTCAATGTGAGGAGGAAGAATGACAATAGAAGGGGAAGCCAAATGGGGGCCAAAACTACTTTTTTCATATTTAAAGAGTGGGGAGTGATTGAAAGACATCTTTCAAATGTTTACAATTCTTGTGAGGAGACTTGCCATCACGTTCTGTACGGTCACTGAGAAAGCAAGCAAGAGGAATATCCTCACAGGACTAAAAAAATAAAAAAAATAAAAAAAATAAATAAAAAAGTGGCAAATTTTTAATCTCTTTGTAAATTAAAAAAAAAAGGCAAGTTACACTTCAAATTACACTCACCGGCCACTTTATTAGGTACACCTGTTTAATTTCTTGGTAACACAAATTGCTAATCAACCAATCACATGGAGCAACTAAATGCATATAGGCATCTAGAGGTGGTGAAGATGACTTGCTGAAGTTCAAACTGAGCATAAGAATGGGGAAGAAAGGGGAGTTACCGTATATACTTGAGTAGAAGTCGATCCGAATATAAGTTGAGGCCCCTAATTTACCACAAAAAACTGGGAAAAACTTATTGACCCGAGTATAAGATGAGGGTGAGAAATGCAGAGGGTCAACAATGCCCATCTGCAGCTGCATGCCTCCCCGTGTCCTGTGCAGCCTACCTGTATCCTGTGCATGTGTCCTGTATCCTGTGCATGTGTCCTGTGTCCTGTACATGTGCATGTGTCCTATACATGTGCATGTGTCCTATACATGTGCATGTGTCCTGTGCAACCTACCTGTATCCTGTGCATGTGTCCTGTACATGTGCATGTGTCCTGTACATGTGCATGTGTCCTGTACATGTGTCCTGTGCATGTGTATGTGTCCTATGCATGTGTATGTGTCCTGTGCATGTGTCCTGTACATGTGTATGTGTCCTGTGCATGTGTCCTGTACATGTGTATGTGTCCCTGTGTCCTGTACATGTGTCCTGTGTGCATGTGTCCTGTGTGCATGTGTCCTGTGTGCATGTGTCCTGTGTGCATGTGTCCTGTGTCCCTGTGCAGCCTACTTGTGTCCTGTGCAGCCTCCCTGTGGCGATCTCCATCCTCCCTGTGGCGATCTCCATCTCAGCGTGTGATACTACTTCAGCGGCCATTCCACTGTTCAAAAGCCGCACCTCCTCCTCCTCTGTGATAGGCAGAACACTCAGCAGTCAGCCTATCACGGACATTCTCTCATTCTCATACCACGGACGAGGACGAGAGAATGTCCGTGATAGGCTGTACACTGACAGCAGTTCAGCCTATCACAGACGAGCAGGAGGCGCGGCTTTTGAAAGCTGGAATAGCCTCCGAACGAATTATCTATCACACGCCGGCCGCCGTCTGCCTGCATGACACGCTGATCATGCAGACAGACGGCGGTGACTCGAGTACAAGTCGAGGGGGGCACTTTCAGCCCAAAAAAAAGGGCTGAAAAATTCGACTTATACTCGAGTATAAACGGTAAGTGACTTTGAACATGGCATGGCTGTTGGGCTGTTGGTGCCAGACGGGGCTGGTCTGAGTATTTCAAAAACTGCTGATCTACTGGGATTTTCACACCCAACCATCTCTCGGGTTGTGAGAGATGGTCCGAAAAAGAGAGAATATCCAGTGAGCGGCAGTTGTGTGGAGGAAAATGCTTGCTGATGTCAGAGGAAAATGGGCAGACTGGTTTGAGAAGATAGAAAGGTAACAGTAACTAAAAACTCAGCTAAGAACAGGAAACTGAGGCTACAATTCACACAGGCTCACCAAAATTGGACAACAGAAGATTGGAAAAACGTCTGACGAGTCTCGATTTCACCTGCAACCCTCAGATGGTAGGAGCAGATTTTGGCATAAACATGAAAGCATGGATCCATCCTGCCTTGTATCAACGGTTCAGGCTGGTGATGGTGTAATGGTGTGGGGGATATTTTCTTGGCACACTTTGGGCCCCTTTGTACCAATTGATCATCATTTAAACGCCATGGCCTACCTGAGTATTGTTACTGACCATGTCCATCCCTTTAGGACTACAGTGTACCCATCTTCTGATTGCTACTTCCAGCAGGATAATGCACCATGTCACATAGCTCAAATAATGTCAAACTGGTTTCTTGAACATGACAATGAGGTCACTGTACTCCAATGGCCTCCGCAGTCACCAGATCTCATCCAATAGAGCACTTTTGAGATGCGGTGGAACGGGAGATTGGCATTATGGATGTGCAGCCGACAAATCTGCAGCAACTGCATGGTGCCATCATGTCACTATGGACCAAAATCTCTGGGGAATGTTTCCAACACCTTGTTGAATCTATGCCATGAAGAATTAAGGTGGTTCTGAAGGCAAAAGGGGGTACAACTTGGTACTAGCAAGGTGTATCTAATAAAGTGGCCGGTGAGTGTATAGTCAAGTGACACCTATACATGACTTTGCATTGTCCTGCACTGTTCCACTGGGGTTGTCGTGAAAAACCCAGTGCTTATAGGTATAGAGGAGCATGTGACCTGCTCCCATTGGGCAGCACAGTGGAGGTATAAAAGTTATGGCATGTAAAAGCAATCTCTTTATATGCGATTGAACAGTGTATTAAACTATCTGGCTGGAGTTTGCCTTTAAAAAAGAAAATCAACCACCGCATTGGGCCGTTCTCACACGTGCAGTGATAGGGTTCAGAGGCTACACACAAATAATACAATGAAGAGGTTGCGGTGTAATCCATAGGGATTATTACACAGGAAATAATTAGAGGCCACACAGATGTACGGATGTCAGGTGCAAAGTCACAATTCTCATCATTCTACATCTTGCCAGCACACAGACAGAGCCTGTTAAGAAGTGAATGGGAAGTCCATCTTACTGGCAGCATTGAAAGGAACAGTGTTTTCCTCCATAGAGCTACTGGCGCTTCTCAAACGCAGCTGCTCCTCGTCACTCGAGCCGGTCACGGCGGTGTCAGAAAGGGAAGACTGGCTGGGGGTATCCTGGGAGAAGTATTGTGATAGCTCTACTTCTGAACTCACCGAGCCCTGCCAACAAGAAGACAAAGATGTGTGTTAGTGGTACTGTACTATTTATAAAGGTTCTCATCTTTATAGAAGGATCTGATCATGTAGTCTATTGACACTACAGCATTGCTTGATAGGCCAAAGTGCATTCTGGTAAATGGGAAAAACCTCCAAAGGGTGGCAAGTAGACAAGAGAAAAAAAGAGATATACAGTCTCAAGAGAGATCCTTGAGTATAGTATTAGGGTTTCAGTTGTTTGAGTTACATAAATTGAAATTAAAAAAGTGATATTAGGACCAATACTCACATCGACAGGGTTGCAGGACACCCAAAATGAGGGGGATCAAGCAAGTGGATAAGTAAAGGCTTAAGCCAATACAGGACAGTCTTGATGCTTGCCAGGGCGATTTCTCAGGTAACATGCTAAGTTGGATGCCATTGGGTTATATACGTGAGGAAACAAACCCCAAAAGCTCAACAGAAGCACCCATATGAAAGTGACTGCCTGAGAGAATCGTTTACATCAAGGACACGTATTTAATGATTATGCAATACTTACAAAAACCATCAACATGTTTCACGGCACTAACAGCCTCTTCAGCAGGAAGGTGGTGATGAAGACTTTCAGGCTGCAGAGTGGAAATCCTTTCTATAGCTTACACACACACACAAACACACACACTCTAAAAGCTACCGAATGGCTTGCCACTATGCAGCCATAAAGTGTTCACCAACACCCTACTGATGAAATGGCCATTGCTAGCAACTCGAAATGCATCAACAGTGTTTGTATGTATTTCATGATCATTAAAGTCCAGTACTTGATTTAAAATATTCTTTCAAGCACTCACTTCCATATGGGTGCCTCTGCAGAGCTAGAACCAATTTTTAGGGCTGGCTTCCTGACACGGATTCAGGTACACAAGTTGCTGCACGTGCCCATTCATTATACGTGGGTCAGCAACATGTATCCACGCATAAAAAAAAAATACCTATTATATAGGATTTATATAGCACCAACTGTCTGCACAGCACTTTACAAAGAGAATAAGTGAGATAGCAAATGAGCGCTGGGTGATCGAAAAAAGTAAAAAACATCCGTGGATAGCCTGACTCCAAATTAAGCCTGGATGCAAAGACATTGTGCGATATGTGTGATAAATTTGTATGATAAAAACACCAATAAGTAGAAACATCCATAAAACAGACATGCTGATACAGTAACACAAAATCTCCTGTAATATATATATATATATATATATATATATATATATATATATATATATATATATATATATATATATATATAAAACATTTTGTATATTTGTACTATTTGGATAGCAGTGTCCCTTTAATATTTCAGGATTTTGCACTCTTTACTTACTCGGCTTGCAGGCTCCAGGAAGCGTTTCATAGTCCAGCTAAGTGGTGCCGATGCATCTATTTGTTTCGGCTTCACATTTGGAGATGGGCTCTTTAAATGCAGACCTGAAGGATTAGAATTGAAATAAAACGTTGGTTCATTGCCATAGTGCAAGAGTAGCCATATGTGAAAAATGTGGAATACAAATACCACATTATCCCCTTCTACTGACTGGCTGTTGCACCTGTTGATTAGCAGTCAAGGCACATTCAGCCATGTGACTTAAACAATACCTGTCCAAGACTTCCTAGCACCATTTTTACAAACTTTTACATGAGCCACCTTGTTCTTAAACAATCAACATATGCCATGACAGAGCCTATGGTGATGGGATTACAGCCAACTCCAAGGTTCCCCAACTCTGTTTGGTCTCCCCGGAGCCCCCGCACCTTTTCACCAGGTATCTTTGGTCCAGCTGCATGAAGTTGTGATCAAATTTCTCCACTGGTGGGCGTGTTCTAAATGCAGCAGAGTGACACCAATAATGATGGGGTACTGCTCCCTGCTACATTCTGTGACACACCTTGATACCCTGGGGGCTTACAGTGAGTGGGGCGATTGGTGAGTATTGCAGTAAAGGAAAGCTGCCTTTTTTATTTTAGCAATGGGTAGGACTAATTATATTTAGTTACCCCTGTTAATATAAATGTGTAATATATTACAGGACAAGTCCAGTTGAATCTGTTGTTGAATGTGTAGCTGACCTACTAAATAAAATGTAATCTGCACTAAAATTCGGTTTACATTTTTCATCCATATTAAGTAACCTTTTGGGGAATTGTTTGTACAGTAGAGCATTTAAAATGTAAAAAAAAATAGCATTGAATTATAATTAAGTTACGTTAACCATACACAGCTCGTATCGTATCCCAGCCAAATTCAAGTCGTGGGTTGCTCCGTCTATCTGGCTTGACAAACTTGGATTACAAAATGGAAGGAGCCGGGTGGAAAACTATCATCTAAACAATGACTGCTTCCAATTAAATGCAGTTACAGTTTAGGTATTCAGACAACTGCAGGTCTGACTATAATAGAATGCAGGGGAGATTCCTCCATCTATGCTGTATAGTGTGGCTAAATGAAAGACACCTAACCATGTATGGCTAGATTTGATTTGTCATAATGGGATAGTAGCATACAGGTGCTTGATGGGACAGTACTGCTAAGAGCGAGCATTAGTTCACAACTTTAGTAGAAAATATATTACAACACCAGTTCCTGTAAGAGGTCTTTACTCTCTCTGGTGGCTAGGCCTGTTTGTTTTCATTCTGGACTGGGTGACTCACAGGTAGCATCGCTGTTACCTCCCTCTTCCTTCTAGAAAGTGCTGAAAGGAGAGGAGGAGCTGCCTGGGGTACCTTAAGGAGCCTTGACCAATCCCCAACTTGGATTGGCACGGGGCAGTCTTCCTTAAATACCTGGGCTCAGCCCAGCTGGGGAGAAGTTGTTGGGTAAAAAACCAAACACATATTAATTACACAGGTTCTTTGGCTGATTAAGGTGGTAACTAAACTCACTTGGTGCCTTATCTGCATTTAATTAGCCTCAGAACCTGTGTAATTCATATGTGTTCGGGTTTAAAGGGATGAGGTGGCAACTCTGTCGGGGCCCACGGGGAGCTCCCCAGTGTGGGGGGGGGGGGGGACCCTGGGCCGGGGCTCGGGTGCATCCAGAGTGAAGAGATCCTGGAAGGAGAGGCACATGAGAGAGCAAGTGAGAGGTCAGTGGGCAAGAACACTTCGAAGAGATTAAGATTAAGATGTGTGCAGAACCAGGAGAGAGGACTGTGGGAAGGACAGTGGAAAGAGATCTTTGCAGTCAGGCTGGCTAGCAGGGCCTGAAGAGAGCTATCTGGGAGTGGTAGCTGAATAGAGGACAGCTAGCACCTGAACTATTTCTACACCACAAGGGCCCGAGGTCCCTGCCCGCAAAAGGCATTTCATTGAGGCCTGGCTGAAGTAGTGTCAGGCCTAACCATGCGGTGCTAGCGAGTCTGGAGGAGTGACAGTCTGCAGCAAGTGAAGTGCTGGAGGAGTGAAGGATAAGATGTCTTAAGCAAGTGTTGTGCTGGAGAGAAGACTGGAGTGTAGAGGTGTATAGAAGTCCCAAGCAAGTTGCACTGAATTTCCTGGGCATCCCATAATTTCCAATCCAAGTTTAAGCCCCTCAAAAAAAAAAAAAAAAAAAAAAAAAAAAAAAACAGAGCTTATGCACTGTTCTATGTCTCTGAGTGACTACGAGATGGAGGTCTGGCTGGGCAGGGTGACAGGTGAACCACTACATTCAGCAACCCCTACGGGGGCTTGGCTACACCTAATTTTTAGTCAAATCAAGAGAGCCGGCTCCCAAATAATACTTCTCCAAAAACGCATTTACTTGGCTCGAAAGTGATGGCTTTAAAAGCTCCCCAATATCCTCCATGCTTTTCACGCTACATAATCTTCATACTCCCGTGGGGTTTTCATACTGATTACCAAAGCCCTCCCTGTGCAAATAGAAGAGGTTCACACTGACCCGCAAGGTTGCTATATAGTACTTCTGCTCTGTTATTTGGATGTTTTAGTGAATATCTATTTGCCTCCCCCATTTGATTCTATTAAATTATCCCAATGCACACAAAAACTTCTTGAGGTTGGGAAGGGTACTATTCTCAATGCTGGAGACTTTAACGCAGTGTTGAACCCCTTACCTGACAGGCTTGGAGGTTCCCGAACCTCTTTCACCACTTTGAGGGACTGGATGGAGAGTTATGGCTTTGTTGAAATTTGATGTTGGAGACATCCTGATCATAAAGAGTTCTCCAGTCAATCTGATTTGCATAAAACTTTATCCAGAATAGACATGTTTATCTTGGACCATGTTCCGTTGGAACTCCAGTTTCAGGTGATACACCCACCTGGTATATAGGCCTGGCTTGTGAGCCCTTTCTGGTTAGCAGATCCCATGGTTTTGTATAAATGTGACAATGACATGAGAAACTACTAGCAGGAGAACGCTCAATGAGTCCCAGAGGGTCTTAAGTGGGATGCCTTTAAGGCGGCTACGAGAGAATTTTATATGACTGGGGATCATAAGCTTAAAAAGACCAACAATGCAAATCTAGCCTCCTTGAGCCAGAAGGTTTGCAACACTGAAAGTCTCTGTCTCTATACTCTCTAATCATTCCTCATCAACAGTGAAAAGATGCTCACAGATAAGACGCAATTGCGAAAAACTTTGGGGTCCTTTGCCAAGCATAAAACAGTGAACAATGGTAGTCTTTCTAGTTAAACAGTAGTAATAAATTCTATTTACAGGTCATCACTGTAGCTCTGGTGGTACCAGCACATTCTTGTGTTCATATGGCACTAGGTTTACCAATGAAATGGTGTGTTGTAAATTGAAGCATTCTAGTACTGAGGACCCCAGTTTGATAATTGCCATAGACCCATTTCGTATAAAGCTAGCCCTGGTTCCAATGGTAGGATCCAAGGGAGTGCTGGGGAAAATGGGGGTAACACCAGGATCAGGATCATAATGTGTGTCCAAGAGAATATGTACTAAAAGTAATGCAAACACATAGGTCCTTCAAATTTCACATGTTGGTAGAGTAACTTTTTTAATTAAAAAAAAAGTTGTCCACTTTTGTATTACTTTACAGCCCTTGTATGTATAATATGCTCTTCTCAGCCCTAGAAGAAACTCTCCAGTTTTCCAGGCTAATATTGATGCAGCAGAAACCGCAAAGAGGTCCATAATATGCCCTTGTTGCACATTTCTCAGTGTCTACACCAACCTCTCTCAAACTTTTTAACACAGGAACCCTTGAACCTTGAAATTACCTTCTGGTCTCAGGGAATACCTGCCAAAAATGTACATCATGATAGTGTGATGGTCAGTGGGAAGAACGCTTCTTAAATTTGTGGTCATTGGGAAGAATTACCCCCTTACAGATAGCTAAAAAGATTACTGGTGTCAGTGGGAACTTATCTGAGAGGCAGAATTTGCTTATTGCTCAAGGAACACCTAGCAACCTCAAGAGGAACCTTAGGATTCCATGGAACCCTGGTTGAAAAACCCTGGTCTACACCATGAATGAGAAGTCCTAACTCAACATTATATGTAGAGTTGTCACCTGAGACAAAAATCACTGTATTTATAGGGAACCATCTTTGCTACTCTAACATTCATTAATATTTAATATAGCAAGGGCTAACTGAAGAAGAATAGAAGAAGTCACTTACCGGGACTGTGGGAAGAGTCCTTGCTCTCACGATGGGTAGTACGAGAGATAACCTCGTCCATTTCTTGCTCTGACATCTGTATCAAAAGCAAACACGATTGGAAATGTTGGAGTGCATACATGAAATAGTCCAATATAAAGATTGCTCTTGTCCCCCATCCCACTCTGTTCTGTGCCGTATAAAGCAACGCTGATAGCACATTCCTCCCAGAGCAGACTACCCACAATCTGCATCACTTTTAAAAACTGGAGCAAAGGGAAGAGTGTGGCGTTACTCACAAACAACCAATTAGATGATAGCTGGTGTTTGTTAAACTGCAGAAGACAAAGGAAAGCTCAGGTATAATTGTCTGCAATGGACAACACAGATGCTTTCTTATATGAAGGTAATGCCATGACCAAAGACAATAAGACTATCATACATTTATTTTATATATATATCTATATATATACTATATATATATATATATATATATTGTATAATCTATGGCTTGCTTAAAGTGTTACTAAACCCAGGACCCTGCATTCACTATATCTGGTCTCCCACAGTTCAGAGAACATGGGAATGCATATATTTTATTAACTACAAACTGCTAAATACCTTTTCTCATCAGAAGTATATAGCAGTCTTGTGACTTCTATCAGTGTCTGGTTAAAACTTGTAGGAGGAGTTTTCATTCTACTCTGACTGTCCTATAAAGCTGCACGACCCCTGACCCTCTGTCTGGACAGTGCGGATTGGCCTTGTGCCGATAACATGCACCCTACCAAGAAAAAAAAAAAGATCTCTATCAATACACAGCAAACTGAGCATGTGCAGAGTGCCCAGCACCCCCCCCCCCCCCGGCTCTGTCTCATCAGGAGATGGATTGGGGACAGTGGAAGAGGAGGGGGATCGGAGAAGACAGGATCAAACAGCCTTTTTACACAATGTGGAGGATTAACCCCTTAGGTTCCACAGTGAGTATAACAAGCATGCTTTACTGCATATACAGACTGATTTTACTGTTGTGGGTTTAATAACACTTTAAGGTGAATGAGATCAGATAAACATCTGTTCTCACAGATGTAGAAGCCTTTACATCATGGAACAGTCCATGAAGAATTACAAATTTTGCTCCTGCAGTGTATTAACATTTACAGAATTACAGTAATAAAAAAAGAAGTGCAACCAGAGGCGTAACAGGTGTACAGGGGTGAGGCATGGGCCCCCTGGAGCATAGGGCTGGGATGAGTGTCAGTGAGCAGTGGTGGTAGTGATGGTAGAATGGGATGGATGAGTGGCAGCTGTGGTGGGGGGGGAAGGGATCAGTGGCGGCGGTGGTGGTGGGGTGGATGGGATGGGATGAGTGGCAGCAGTGGTGGGGGGATGGCATCAGTGGTGGTGGTGAGGGGGGGTAGTATCAGTGTCAGTGGTGAGGGGGGTGGTATCAGTGGCAGTGGTGACGGCGAGGGGGAGTGGTGTCAGTGGTGGTGGTGAGGGGGGTAGGATCAGTGGCAGTGGGGATTAATGGCGGTGGTGGTAAGGGGGGTGGGCATCAGTGGTGGTAAGGGGGGTTAGATCAGTGGAAATGGTGACAGTGAGGAGGGTGGGATCAGTGGTGGTGGTGAGGGGGGTGGGATCAGTGACGGTGGTGAGATCAGTGGCAGCAACGGTGGTGTGGTGAGGGTTGGTGGGATCAGTGGTGGTGACGGTAAGGGGGGTGGGATCAGTGGCGGCAACTGTGGTGGCGGCGGTGAGGTGGGGTCAGTGGCAGCAGCAGCGGTGGTGGTGAGGGGGGGTGGGAGCAGTGGCAGTGGTGATGCCATCCCCACCACCACCTCTAACTGATCCCATCCCCCCCCCTCACCACCACCACAGATCTCATCCATAGGGGGGTCAGTAAGAGGCAGTAAGAGGCAGAGGTTGGAATCAGTTGCACTGACAATTTGTCACTTAGTCAGTCGATTCCTTCCCCTTCATCATTACTCTGGTGCCTCCAGGGATGCTCCAGTGTCATGTAGTCTCCTGCAAAGGGGAGACCTCCTCCCCCTTCACTCCATTGCTGTCAGCTGACTTTCTCTTCCAGCATTAGCCTTCCTACATGTCTTCCCTCCCTAGAGATGGCGGCCAGCGGGCAAACACCCCCCGCCCCACGTAACGAAGAGACAACAAGAACGGTGGAGAGCGACCCCTGGCAGCAAAAAATAGGGGTGGCAGAGGGGCCCCTGACAACGGAGAACAGGCGGACGGGGCCCTCCCCAGTGGCGGAACTCCAGGGCCTGTTTCACCACTGAGTGCAACAAATAATAAATGACTGCATCACAACCAGAATACATCATTTTCACTGGTCTGACAACACTAAACTGAAATCTGGTTGGCTGCTACAGAATTCCACACTTATTGCTGCTCTTTTGGAGTAAGGTTGGTGATAACAGAAAAAAAAAAAATCATTGTCAGAGCCATATATATATATATCTTACTGATCTTACTGTCAACAGTCTCGGCACATATGGACACCTTGCCTCTAAAACCTTTATGGTACATCAGTTTTATATTTTATTACAGGTTATTTTTAATAAAACACAGTATACAAGTCCAATGTTCTGCCGCTGAGCGGAAATGAAGGCTGGGAGAGCGCTTCCCCCTGGATGTCATCAATTGCTCGGTGCTCCATATGGAATCTTTACAGATGCACGAAAGAAAAGGAGACGGACAACGGACATGTGGTTTTTATTGCTCCTCTACGATGTGCCATTTTTATATCAGCCTGCTGTCTTTATACTGCTGGAATGAGAACATAGACACCGAAAAGCTTCGGAGCACACTATTTCTGCCTCTTCATTTCATTGAAGTAGATCTAAACCCTAACTGGATGACATCTCGTCTTTGAAAGCAGTATGTGTCGTAAGCCATTTCTGTTTTTTCCATATTATATTGTTTTCACATTTTTGTATCTTCTTGCCGCTGTTCTCTTTCAGCCAATTCCTGTCTACAAGGATGTCACAAGCACATCATTACTCTGGATTGGCTTCTTGATAGTGACAATAGTACACTATGCCTGCACAAAGTGGCCTGTAATCTCCACCAGGGTTGCATTAGAACAGGGTGACAATGCAAGAGACCAAATGGTAATCAGTTGCCACCCCATTACTGGAAGTGCCTGAACTTTATGGCAGGATTACCTGGTATATGAGCTTTATGTGATTAGGTTTATTTACACTATATTGCCAAAAGTTTTTGGACTCCTGCCTTTACACACACATGAACTTTAATGGCATCCCAGTCTTAGTCCATAGGGTTCAATATTGAGTTGGTCTACCCTTTGTAGCTTTAACAGCTTCAACTCTTCAGGGAAGGCTGTCCACAAGGTTTAGGAGCGTGTCTATGGGAATGTTTGACCATTTTGTTTGACCGCTTGAATTCATCCCAAAGGTGTTCTATCGGGTTGAAGTCAGGACTCTGTACAGACCAGTCAAGTTCCTCCACCCCAAACTCGTTCATCCATGTTGCTATCATTGTGCGTGCAAAGGCAGGCATCCCAATACTTTTGGTAATATAGTGTATGTTAACGGGACAGCTCTAATCAATACACAAAAGTACTTTTTTTTTCAGAATGGCTACTTTCTACCTACGTGGTTGGGGCATGGCCCTATTGAGTTGGAAGGGTCACATTTGGCAGGTGGTACAAGGGGATCATTTTTGCTTCTGCAGCTTAGGTGAGAGCGGTTGGGAGGCGGTAAAAACACCAAACACCACTAAAGAAAATCAATTAATCCTTTCATTTGAGAAAGGCAATTAACTTCTGATTTGAAATGTGAAGTATGGGAACACGTAGCATGACTGCAGGCAATAACATACAGCAGATTTTTCTTAATATATTGTGCAATTATTTTAGAATGTCAAAAAGTTCCACGCAGCGCCTATTGAATGAAGTATCTCATTTATTAGTTAACCATATAAATACACCACCATTACATCTTGATTCTATTTTACTGGACTTTATTAACATGTATTATAGTTAACTCCAAGAGAATCTTAACTATAGCAGATCTGCATGACTTTGATGCACATCAACAAAAGACTCAATACCTACTAGTCAACCAATATTTTAACAGCCAGGTTTTTGAGGAAGCCAAATCTTACCAGTGAAACTGGACAGACTGTTTTGGCTCTAATGCTTTCTGCTGGTGGGGATGAATCTTGCCCCCAAGTATAACTATAATAATCTAAATTTGGATGGCCGATTACGTTTTCATGAATATATTTCAGATTTGGATGTGTCCTAATTCTTTGAACCAATTATTTTGGGCATACTTCCTTTAATTTCACCTTGATAAGGTATGTAGAACAGTAAAAGCCCATTTTTACATGTTTTTATTTTCGTGTTATCCTTAAATCTATATTGAACAATTTGTCATGTTCTAGCTCAGGGGTCTCCAAACTTTCTAAACAAAGGACCAGTTAACTGTCCTCCAGGCTTTGGGGGGGGGGGGGGGGGGGGGGGGCAGACTGTGGCCAATAGAAATAGAAAATGCTGTGGAATTAGTTGAAGTAAACGGTGCCTCCTCATATGTTTTAGTGGGAGGAGTTCTGGCCCATCATTGGTATTAGTGACAGGACTAGTACCCTATCCTTGGTGTCAATCGGAGGAATAGTGGCCCATTGTTGGTATCAATTGTAGGAATTGTGCCCCATCATTGGTTTTAGTGGGAGGAATAGTGCCCCATTGTTGGTATCACCGGGAGAAATGGTGCTCTATGGTTGGTATTTAAGGGAGGAATAGTGCTCCATCACTGGTGTCAGTGGATAGAATGGTGCCTCAAGGCCGGATAAAGGCAAGCAAAGGGCCACATCTGGCCCGGGGGCTGCAGTTTGGTGGCCACGGTTCTAGCTTATGGCTCTTGCTGCACTCAGTCTCCTGTGAGAAGAGGAAGAGTGAGCAGCGGCACTCCACCCAGGTCAGAGCTGCTGCATCGAGCAAGGACTCAGGTAAATGTTTAGGGACAGCGAGGGGGAAACTAGTATTGGACCTTTTTTTTAATCTTAATGCAGAGAATGCATTAAGGCTAAAAATGTTAAGACTTTAGAACCGGTTTAAGCTGGCCATACAGTATTAGATCTAAAAGTTTCCTCCATCCGCGCTGGACAAATCCCCTTTGCTGGGCTATTTAAGAGCCACTGGCATTGGCTGTCAAAATGTCAGAACAGCGGCTGCTTCAGACAGGGTACAGCCACTTTGGCTGACAATTTTCTGCCTGGCTCCTATGAATTTTCATTTGAAGGATGTCGGTGGAAGGGGGTTGACAGGGCCATCCACTAAGCGAATTACATCCAGTTCATCAGGAACCAGCCAAAATGCATACAGTGTATGGCTAGCTTTATCAATAAGCTTAAATGCTGCCCTGAAGTGTTGGAGCTCTGCCTATCAGAACAACCTAGAATTTATCCGTAAAAGGAAAATATGGGAGGTAGTTGCAGATACAGTATGTGCAATTCTAAGTACCTGTATTTCATGCCCGCTTCCCCTTATTCCACCAAATGACAGAGTGTCTTTAAATTACAAAGTTGCTTTTATTGCAATAAAATATATAAACTGTTTAACAAAAGGGAAATTTTCCATTAGAACCCATATTTAAAAAGAAAAAGGTAACCATTAAAAGTAATGACCAGGATCTTTAAACCACACCATAAAATAGACTGCGTTGAAAGACTTAATTGCGTCTTCCTCTGCAGTTTATCTTGTGGCTTGCTGCTTTTATTGTGGCTGCTTAAAAAAGCCACAGAAAATGAGAAGCTTCTGGGAGGATACACAGAACATACCAAAGAGACTCCAGTGCCTGAAAATACCCTGACAGTAATGCAAACGTCATGAAGTTACAGGCTTGATCAGGCTTTTTAAAATTGATATATGGAATTCTAATTCCACAAAAGTTGAGGCGCTGTGTAATATCTACATAAAAACAGAATGCAATGATGTGCAAATCCTATAAACCCATATTTTATTCACATTAGAAAATGGAATACATCAAATGTTTAAACTGAGAAAATTACCATTTTGGAAAAAAAATAAGGTAATTTTGAAATTGATGGCAGCAACACATCTCAAAAAAGTTGGGATAGAGCAACAAAAAACTGGTAAAGTGGTACTAACAAAGAAGGGCTGGAAGAACATTTTGCATCTAATTAGGTTAATTGGCAACAGGTCAGTAACATAATTGGGTAAAAAAAAGAGCATCTTATAGAGTCAGCGTGTCTCAGAAGTAAAGATGAGCAGAGGTTCACCAATCTGTGAAAAGCTGCATCTAAAAATTGACGAACAAAAGAATGCTCCTCAACGCAAAATTGCAAAAACTTTAAAAACAATCAACACCCTCTACAATACATAATATCAACAAAAGATTCTGAGAATATGAAGAAATCTCTGTGTGGAAGGGACAAGGTCGAAACGCAAAATTGGATGGCTGTGATCTTCGGACTCTCAGGTGGCACTCCATTAAAAACAGGCATGATTCTGGACATCACTGCATGGGCTCAGGAATACCCCAAAAAATGATAGTCTGTAAAACATGCCATCCAAAAATGCAAGATAAAGCTCTATCATTTATTTTGGATTGAGAAAGGAGCCATTAAAACCTTTTTTTCATTTTATAAATAACTCGCAAAAATGTAGCCATACTTGGGAGAGTCTATCAGGAAGCAGACAACGATATCCACTCTCCATTATAAATGACCCACTTAGTGGACCAAAGACAACGTACTTGATGGTGGAAAAAGAAGACTAAGTCAAACGCAGGTAAGGATGACCTCCAGCGTGTTCGCAAGCTGCACGTGCCGAGCCCGCCAGGAACTCAGGACTGCACAGCTCTAATCACAAGCAGTGAGACATTTCCCGATGTGCAGCGGCAGAAATCGGGAAATGTCTCACTGCCTGTGATTAGCGCATTGCCGACTTCCTGGCGGGCTCGGCACGTGCAGCATGCGAACACGCCGGAGGTCATCCTTAAACACAGGCTATTGCTAAAGCTGGCCATACACGAGCGAATTGTGTCTGGTTTCTGTTTTGCTCAGGTTGACCTAGTTCAAAGGGGCACATATGTTCTGGCCTGAGGTGCATGCAGGTACTCCACGGGCATTAGAACACAGTTTGTGAATACACCTACCCTGGACAAAATACAGTGAGCTCCTGGAACATCCATCAGGTGTGAACACATCATGGTCAATGTAAGTGAGTCACAGCTACTTACATTCCTATATATGGTATACCCGGTTATGCGCTCTATATAAAAATTGTCCCTAGTATGATACTCTAGTGCTGGGGTAGGCAACCTTAAAGAGATGGAGAACTACCTGAACAACATTGGAGAAGTCAAAGATCACCGGGCACAGTGTCGCCTCCTCACACCTGATTTAAACTTCTAATTGTCATACCAATGCGTCGCAATTGCACAGCAATCATGGGTTTAAATCAGGTGGCGAGGAGGCAACATATCACTTCCTCACCACCTGTCAAACACACTCGGATCACTTTTCAGAGGAGTAGCAGTGCCTGTTGCACTTGTTAATGAGCCCTTAGTTGAGGCAGCGGCACCCTTAAAGCTCATTCACACAAAGTTGGGGGCTGATAAAACCCTGTGGTGGAGTCGCGGATTTACTGCCCACAATCCCTACCCCCTTTAGCTGCTAAGGCAGCAGCCAAAAGGTGTACACATGCAGCAGCAGAAATTAAACCCCGTTGCTTTTGGTGGGTGCTACCACTTGCCAATCGCCACTCTGCAAGTGTCCCGCAACTGCATGCTTCTACGGGGTCCAAGCAGGTGGTGAGAAAGCAACACAACGCTGCCTGCTTTAGCCCCTTGTTTGCTGTACTGCACAAGGTTGCAGGGCACTTTCAGAGTGGCCTCATTCACTTGAATGAGTCATGCTCGGCAGGTGCTTCACCCACCAACCATGACAGGGTGTAGAACTTCTGCTGTGGCTGTGACATGTGCTCCCCTGGTCACTGCAGCTAAAGGGGGTGCAGTTGGAGTGGGGGTGATAAAAACAGGTCTTAACTATGGGATTTACCCCCCCCCCCCCCAACTCCAAATGTAAATTAACCCTACTGTTCAGATTCCCCTATAAGGCTGCTTTCTCACTGATGTCCTTGGCTAGCTGCACTTTGCCATAGACTTTCATTATATTCTGCAGGTGCACTTTCTGAAAGAGCACCAAAACTCCTGCATTCAGAAAGTGCACCAAACCCCCAGGATATGAACAGAAGTCTATGGCTAAGCAAACTCACAGCAGGAAAGCTGCAGGTACATTGCACTGCACCCGCGGTGTGGGTAAACTGCAGCACATCAGTGTAAAAGCAGCCTTATACTATCATGTCCAGTGTATCGCTTCACACTGATCTGAAGATCTCTTCTTTCCTGCTGCTGGCACCACTTTGGAGACTGCCTGCCAGGATAAAAGGTGGAGTGCAGTTGGTATCACTCCGCTTGGGACAGGAGCCAGCACTACAGAGGCGGCGTTGGTTTATGCGGCTCTTGCTCTCTACTGCAGCTACAATTTTACAAGTAGTCCCTCTGCATTGCACTCTGTTTCATGCTCTGAAATGATGGGTCAGCAAGCCCAGACCACGATCTATCAGTCACCTGTCCGTGATCTACTAGTAGATCGTGATCTACTAGTAGATCGTGATCTACTAGTAGATCGTGATCTACTAGTAGATCGTGATCTACTAGTAGATCGTGATCTACAGGTGGCTGATCCCCGGGTTAACCCAAGCAAAACTGGTACTCATGATGAAAACACAACTCTTTGCCCTGCACCAGTCCAAGTCACCTAATCCTTACAGGCAACCTTTCTCAAACTTTCTACCCCAGAGCAATCCTTCAATTCATGGGGAACCGCTGCTAAAACCAATTAATCAGGCGTAAGTGGGAAAAAATGTAATTATTACAGTGGTGGGCAGAATTGCATACGTTTAGACAATTAAAAGGATCATTGGTGTCATGCCACTGGCTGTGCCAAATAACATTTGCCCTGGAACTAGGCAAGCATCATTGGATGGGAAGTCATTCAGTCCAGCTCAAGAAACCCCTAGCAACCTCTGAAGGAACCCTAAAGAGTTCCACAGGACCCTGGATGAGAATGCCTGTGTGCAGGTCTCGCATCAGCTCAAGGAAGCCCCAGCAACCTCTGAAGGAACCCTAGAGAGTTCCACAGGACCCTGGATGAGAATGCCTGCGTGCAGGTCTCGCATCAGCTCAAGGAAGCCCTAGCAACCTCTGAAAGAACCCTAAAGAGTTCCACAGGACCCTGGATGAGAATGCCTGTGTGCAGGTCTCGCATCAGCTCCAGGAATCCCTAGCTACCTCTGAAGGAACCCTAGAGAGTTCCACAGGACCGTGGTTTAGAATAACTGCGTGCAGGTCTCACATCAGGTCAAGGAACCTCTAGCAACCTCTGAAGGAACCCCAGAGTGTTCCACAGAACCCTGGTTGAGAATGCCTGCGTGCAGGTCTTGCATCAGCTCAAGGAACCCCCTAGCACTCTCTGAAGGAACCCTAGAGAGCTCCACAGAACCTTGGTTGAGAATAGCTACTTACAGGTCTCGCATGATCAGAGTAGCACTATATCTTAGCCTGCAAAAATGCAATGTGAAGTGATTCCAGGTTATGAGCATGGACACCCGAATTTTGAAGACTAGCAGAGTCTACAGCACAACGTCCTATGAGAAGAAGCTGCAGCCACTCCCCAAAAGTTCAGTGTAAAAACAGCTGAATGAGACCACAACTTATATATAAAACCCTGATTATGGTGAACAGAGGGGAGTTTATGGAACATCTTCTGATTTGCAGCCTGGAGTTATTAACATAATTTCTCCAATACTCAGCAAGTTAGTACAAAGACATCATTTGTGTACCATAAACCAAATGACAGCATTTCAATCATGATTGCGTAACAAGACACTCGTTAGTGATGATTGCGTATATTTAAGGAATGGATTTGCATCATACTCATGATTACATAGAGGCAGTGAACAACTTTCTCAGGGTATAGGTCCTGCTCTCTCCATTAATAGGCACTTGCTTCTTATCGTATTACAGATTGCCAGCAGTTGTTTCCTTTATAACATTGTGTACGAAAGCAGTAATAAGGGAAATGCCAGCTAGAATTCCACTTATTCCAGCTAGATTTTTTTGTTACAAAGTTTATTCATATACCGATTTTTTTATTATATTCCATCTGTTGTGTTTTTAGTTATAATTAAAGTGGACCAAGCAATTTATACAGTATAACACTATATATGTGTGTATATATATATATATATACACACACACACACATATACATGCTTTCAGCCCCTGCTACAGTCTCTCCCCTGTAACGTGATAGAAAAGGGACCATGTTGCAGTGTTGATCTCTGGGGGAAAGGAAAGATTTCCTCCTGCCTGCAGCAGGCTGATCTCAACCCAGGCAAAATCACTGAACTGGAGCTCACTGATTGCTTTTCAATGATAAAAGATTTTTTTTTTTACTGAAATATACCCATTAGATTGTAAGCTCCTAGAACCAGGGCCCTCCCCTAACCCTCTTGTATTGAATCGTATTGTAGTTGTACAGTCTCTCCTTATATTGTAAAGTGCTGCACAAACTGTTGGTACTATATAAATCCTGGATAATAATAACTGTTGTAAATTGTGATGCCCGGAAATGTATTCATCCAGACTCATAAAATTAGTGAAAGGGCCACTTTAATTTTCTTTAATGAGAGAAGCATTACAAGGAGCCATATGTGCTGCATATATCATGCTGACAGGAGGAGAGCAGAGAGATGAGCTCATCAGACTGCGGTTTCTCCTTTTAATCACAATCACAAGGTGGGGTGGAGGAGGAGGAGACCTGTAAGTGTTAAAGTTTCAACATAAAATAATTGTGTCTTCTCCCTTGGCAAATGGCCATTTTTTTAATCTGTAAAATCGGACGATGAATTAGTATTTTCCATTATTTATTAATCCTGTATTTCCTGCTGGGCATTATAGTCCCGCGGTGATCAGCCTATATAACTGGGCTCTCTATGATCCCTCCCTAAGCCTAAGGAAAGAGCGTGCATGCCCGAAGGTTGGCATAGGGCATGCTCAGAAACATATCGCTCTCCAGCCCCCCTCCCGGTGACGTCGCTCCAGAACTACCTTAGGAAACTCCAGCCGGCTTCTCTTCACATCCACTCCAGTGACAGCAGACCTTGGCGTGCTCTCTTTCGGATGGAACCTCCTGTGTCCCCGATACATTATTGATGAGCCTATCTCTCACGTTTAAGATGCGAGTGGCCATTTTTTAGGTTTTATTAAAGTAATTTACAGTCTACACTTCGAGGCGCTTTTCCCTTCTTTTGTTAGTCCCTTTCCAGATGGCGCTGTGTTGTGTTGCAGAGCTCTGCAAATCTAATGCCAGGATGGACAGAAATACAAAATCGGCAGATAAAATAGCTCCCACATATGTATGTCAATCGTGTGTTAAGTTGTTTGCTTGGAATTCAGCTTTATTAGGGTTGTGAATTAATGCGTACATTTTTAGGAGGACTTCAAAAGTAGTGGTGCAGAACCTTACCTTTGGGTTTGGATGTCGGCTGATTATTAAGCTCACAGGTCCTGGCCCACACTCGCTTAAAATGGCGTACGCCTCGCTTAATGCGGCATGGCGGAGACTCACGGAGTCAGCTTCCAGGATCTGATCACCACGACTGCAAAATGAGAAAGAAATGACAAACAGATATGATCGTCTCTTACAAGGGAACTCCAGCCAACAAAAAAAATAATAGAAAACACTCATACTCTGGACATGTCAACTGATCCCATAAACCCGGGGATATGGAAAGAAAGAAAGAAGTGGCTGCACATCCAGAACTTCCCATTGCCTTTTATTTTGTTCACAAAGATGACACCAAAGACGCCAAACTGTGGTCACGTAGACACGTTTCACACATTCATCTTGTGCTTAATCGTAATGGTGGGGTGTGTGATCGTGTGATGCAGCGATTGGCTGTCACGGCAGTCGCATGGCCAGAAAGTTCCCGTTTGCAAGCAGCGATCTGTAACTTTCCGTTAGCCGCAGGTAACTGTGCCGGGAGAGTGCAGGGCCTCTATTTGCCCCCCCCCCCGCCAAGGGCCACCCGCTGAGAGGCCGCATATTTGCATTAAGGGCCGGCACCAAGGGGTTAAAAAGCCAATGAGCAACTCACGTGTTAAAAGGTGAAAGGCAGGCACTGCCTTTCTCCTTTTACATGCGAGTTGCCCCACTGGCTTTTTTAATTAATTTGTGTTCTAATACTGCACTTAGTTGGCGCCCCCTTGTATTCCTTTTCCAGATTGACAGTGTTTGCTTCACTCTATGGGGCTTCTTCCACTTTCTGCTATGAAAGCCATGGACTATTATGGACTTTAATTCAAATGGACGTTTTTTAACTTTGTGTATTGGGGTAGTACACATCTTCTCCAGCGCCATTTATATCTATTGCATATTCTCCACAAAAGAAATGCAGCCAGCATCACTTTTTTTTTTTCTTTTAGCGGCAAAAAGCCGGCTCCCCACTGCGCATGCGCAAAGCATATCAGCACTGTGAGACTGGTCCTGCAGCCTCCTGGGACGTATGATGTGCCCCAGGGGGTAGTGGGCAGGACGGGGGCCAGGCCAAGCCGACATCATTTTTGCCTAGGTAAGCAAGCGCCCAAGTGGGAGATTGACAGATAAAAGGTACCAGCTCCCAGAAAACAAAACAACACATTTGTTAAGGAGGAGAAGGAGTGGTACTTTCACTTTTAAAGGAAAGGCCGCTTTAATTTAGAATCACTTCAGTGCAGGCGTTAGCACAGATTCCTTCATGGGTGTAAAATTTCAATATTGCGGCATTTTATCATTCAATCATTCCACCCTGCTGAGATCAAAAATCTGCTTAATCCCATATTAATATTAGCAGTTCATATCTCAGCATGCCGTGTTTAAGGATAGCTTTCATGGTGTTTGATACAATGGTATAAATAAATCAAGATTAAATCCCAGCATGACTTGTAAGTGAAGGAAATTAAACTGTATAATAAATTACCTTCTGGTACTTAATACAGAAAAACAAACAGCCACACTTCACACTGAACGGTGTCATTATACAGAGACATCTGGAACGGGTCACCGCACAGACCATCCCGACGGTCTTAAAAGGATTTCCCCTCCATCATGAGAACCACATTTTCGCTAAAAAGGTTCCTTTCACAAGAACTGTTGTTTTAATCTTAAATGACTTTGCTACAATCTTCGACCAAAGTGAGAAAACATAGTGGATTCACATGGGAGGACTACATCAAATGGCCTTTCAAATATTAATAAATAGCCCGGAACAGAGACACAAAGTATCTAACATAAGGGGGCATTGGTTTATGTTAATTCTATCTACACACAAATATACACATAAAAAGTTCAATAGACATTCCATGCTACAGGCCCAGACTTGCAACCTAGAAAATGTGGCGATAGCCAGAAGGAATTCTGGATCTGACAGCATGTGTAAGCTGAACATAGTATAGTAAAATACAGTGTCTTTGACCTGTTCCTCCAAATATAAAATAGTAAAGTAGTCCTTTGGACTACTACCTATATTATCTATCTCGTTGAGGATGTAAACTACCTACTATTAGGTTTATTATGCGATAACGGTTGACAATCATTTAACCAGTTCACGACCGCCCCATAGTAGATTTACTGCTACAGGGTAGCTGTTCTGCGCAGACTCACACACACACACACACACACACACACACACACACACACACACACACACACACATATATATATATATATTTCGATTTATATTGTATAGTGATTCTGCACTTCCGGGTCATTCCTGCTGTGATTTTACACAGTGGTAGCTGATTAGCGGGTCCCGCCGACCCGATGTCCACCAGGGCCCCCCGATCGTTCGGTACTCTGACAGAATGACAGTCTGGAAACAGAACAAGGGTGCACACACCGCAGGCAAAAAATGGACACACCTGATCCAAGATGCCAATCCCGGCTCATCACAGTAGGCAATATCAAGAAGAGAATAAAATATTGATCTCACACTTGAATCCAAAAGATGCTGTAGAAATTTCTTTATTGTCATGAGCCAGACAAAATTGCAGTGATGATCAGTTGACGCGTTTCACACGAAACAAGCACGGTTCTTTTCGTGTGATACATGTCAATTGATCATCACTGCAATTTTGTCTGGCCCATGACAATAAAGACATTTCTACAGCATCTTTTGGATTCATTTCAATCTTTTCTTCTCTTCCAGAATGACAGTCTGCCTATGTAAACAAGGCAGACTGTCATTCTGTAAGTACAGAAGACATGGTTCCTGTGTTTCTGTGAAGCAGAAACACCGATCCAGGTCTTCCAGTAGTAAAAGCACCTCCCTCACAGTGAGCAAGCACTCCCATAGGCACACATTTAACCCTTTGATCACCCCTGATGTTAACCCCTTCCCTGACAGTCTCATTAGTGCATATTTTTTTAGCACTGATCACTGTATTAGTGTCACTGGTCCCCATAACGTGACAAAAGTGTTAGTGCCCTGACTGTCGCAGCCCCGCTATAAGTTGCTGATCGCCGCCATTACTAGTAAAAAAAAATTTTTTTAAAAAATTAAAAATCTCATACTTTATAGATACTGTAACTTTTGCGCAAACCAATCAATATACGCTTATTGTGATTTTTTTTTTACTAAAAATATGTAGCAGAATACATAATGGTGTAAACTGATGAAGAAATTAGATTTTTTTTATATATTTTTATTGGATGTGTTTTAGCTCAAAATAAAAAAAACAAAAAATAAAATTGCAGAGCTGATCAAATACCACCAAAAGAAAGCTTAGATTTCGGTACAGTGTCACACGACAGCGCAATTGTTAGTAACGCAGTGCCGTATCGCAAAAAACAGCCTGGTCTGGAATGGGGGTAAACCTTCTAGAGCTGAAGTGGTTAAATGGGGCATTCCCCTACTAGAAGCAGAGAAGGCCAGAAGCCAGTTTACTTGCATAAAAGTAGACTGATCAAGGGGTCTTGAAAACCAATTTATCTTCATGGAAAGAAGGGTAGGGAATATGATCAAATTGGTTTGCCTGGTGAAATAGTTGTGAATATTGAGATGCTTTTACATCTAATCTTTGAATTGGTTCAGATCTGCTCACCCCCAACTGCAAATACTCAAACTTAACAGTTTATGCAAAGTTGGAGTAATGTTGTGTGTCTGGTAGGGACAGCCAATCACTGGTATTATTTTAGTTGGTTATAGCGCCTCCAAACTAGACCGCTGCCCAGGACAGTCCGCAATTACATCGCACACAGCAGTTCTCCATATTACAAAATTGCACATGAAAACCAGCGTGCCACATTACTAGCAGTCGATTAAGTCTTATTTTCCAGCATCTAATCTTTAGATTTGAGGAATGTTCTTTTAATTTGAAGATTGGAACCTGAAATATTACCTTCACCTAATTCCATGATGCCCTGTTTTTGGGACAGGGACAAGTCAAACGTTTTAAAGGGCATGTACCTTAGTCTTCCATCCATCTTGGCGACAGATCCTGGAGCTAAGCTGTGGATGTAAATGGCGGGAGAGTTGTTTTCTAGAGCAAGGCAACATACTCCAATGCCCAGACCAACACCAGGTTCTGTAAGGACAATACACACAAAGATGAACACAAAGCACTTTTTCTCTTTAGCATGTAATACAGTGTAAAATGCTTAAGCCTGATTCCCAGTACCTTGAACCTGTCACTAACCCAGGTAATTCAAACTAAGAACATATTAAAAAAAATAATGGAGTATAGGTAGCACTTACACATAACTCCTTGGGCCTGCCTATTGGTCTTTTAATATGATGGGCAGCCTCACTGGTCAATGAGGAGGATTGGGAGGTGGGACAAAGCTTGATTTTTATAGGAAAAGTCAAGATTTACGTCTAGCTTCATTTACTTACATCTTTAGATATACTAATCAAACATAATGAAGTTTCATTAAAGAAAAACTCTGCTTATGAAATTTCCATTATATGCTTAATTTCAGTTATCTGGATTTGTGGAAACCTTGCTTTAAGGCTGGGTTCACACTATCTTCGCCTTGCGGCTCACAGCAAGGGTCCGGTGCGTCGTCATTCACCGTTTCAGGTACGATTTCAGCACAAATTTTTGGCTGAATTCGCACCTGAAATAGACCAGAAGACACACAGGGCTCCTGTGCTAGTTCGCACTGAAGTCACACGGAGATATGTGAACCGACTCCATAGAGAGCCGGTCAAAATCTCCTGCTATTGCGAGAGTGTTTACCCAGCCTTAAAGATCTAATTGTTTGTCCCCATATTCCAGACAATAGATTATTTACATAGAAGATGTGGCAATGTGTGTCTACACATTTGGGGCAGTTCAAAGAGTTAAAAGCGAGAAGGCTAGGCCCCTTAAAATTGACTTTAGTTCTGCCGGTTATCCTTCCTTTTGCCATTTACACAAAAATGGCTGCCTGACCCCTCCACAAAAAATTCCCTCTTTCCTGGAAAGATGTCCCCCAGACTCCAATCAGTCGCTGCTTTATGTCCAATCCCACCTCTAAAGCCGGCCCATACACAATTCAAATCTCGCCCAGTTCAGCAGGGACCAGCCAAAGTTTCGAACCATTAATGGGCAGGCTGAATGTACCAAGTTGATAAATCATCTTGGAGACAACCAGCCTGCCAAACTGGCTTGCGTTTAATCGCAATCAGCTGCTATAGCCACTAGCGATAATCACTGTCTTCTCCTGGCGGGGATGGCTTCCCCCGCCGTTCCCCAATCCCCCGCCAGAAGAAGACAATGGCCTGGAAGGAGGGATTCCCGCATCAATGCGGTCTGTGTTAAAGGGGGGAATCAAGCAAATTTATTTTGCAGGAAAGAAATTCGCTCCATGTATGGCCGGCCTAAAGACGCAGCCAGGGTGGGTTCTGTGTGAATCAGATGCACTCATACTGCGATTTTTGTTAATCACCGCAACAAGGGGAATATGGGGACCTAAATCGAAGAACGCAGCAGCCACTCTGTACCCAATTGTAATCTATGCAGTGTAGATAATAGATATGGACAACAAGAAGTTTTTACAAGACCCAATATGACTAAAATCACACATTTCCCATTGGGAACATCGATATTTCAATGCCTTGTAAATATGACAGAAAATAATATATATAATGGAAAATGTAAACAATGTTGATTATCTTGCTGCCATGCCTAGCAATATGAAATTTTACAGAAATGTGAATGAAATCTTTGAAAAAAGTACACTATAATGTTCTCCGACTTTACATGACATTAGACTCAAATTTAGATTGACCATTATACATCCAATTCTGTTTTATTTTACCTTTGTTAAGAGAGACTTCCATTACGATTCTGTCCTTAGGTCCAGGTCCTTTGCGGGGAGAGGAATCGCCATCCTCCGAGCCATGCAAGGATGGCCCAAAGCTCATGCTGGAGTTTGGGGAGCTGGAACGGCTTAGTAAAGTCGGGGTAGGACACGGTGTGAGGCTGGGACTGCGCAGTCGTGTCCGTACGGTTAAAGTCACCACTCCTTTCCTGAGTTGCTGTCAAAGAAATATGACCAGTAAGACTAAAGTAGTAAGAGATTTTTTTCCCCTTTTGGGATAAAAAAGGATTTTTAGGTTAAAAAGATGGAAAAAAAACAAAACATTGTAAGCACCCCTGCAAGTAGTAAATGGTTTGTCTCATCCTAGTAACTGCTACATCTGCAGGACAGCTATCTTTTGAAAAACAACAAACTTACTGGCAAGATCACCAGGTGAATATGAGGGAAAGAAAGTCTAAAAAAAGAAGCCACCACATCTGATTGGTAAGCTGCAATATAATAAAATAGTTTCTTTTGTATTTTCAAAACATCTTTAAAGGGTAAGTTCACCTTTACATAAAAATCCGTAAGTTGAACTTACACATGTCCCCCTCCTCGCCCATCCCCCCACCACCTTATATAAGCGACCAAGCCTCGTTCTGAGATACAAGCACAAGGACGCCATCTTAGATATGGGCAAATGCCCTAACTGCAACCGGGATATGTAGATTGTTAAGGCGGGATTTTTGTTGTTTATAATCTGTTTTTAAATTTGGCAGCAACTTTGCTAGCTACCCTTCTGGGCTATGTACTTTTAACAATCTACATATCCCGGTTGGAGTTAGGGCATTTGCCCATATCTAAGATGGCGTCCTTGTGCTTGTATCTCAGAACGAGGCTTGGTCGCTTATATAAGGTGGTGGCTCACTGCGCTGCTCGTCGCCATTGAGAACGTCCGCTTGATGACGTAACGCGCCTGGGTACGCACGTAGTGACGCTACCACGTGACCAGGGAAGGAGGACGAGCTCCGCTTTGTGATTGCTATGTCGGCCGGCGTCTTTTATACATTTTACGCTAATTCAATCTTCTGTTTGTAAGTGCATTACTTTATTTATTAAAGTGTTCCTTGAATGTATTACACTATGGTCAGTTTATCTCCTTTTTGGGTCATATACTGAGGATATGGATTTCCTGGCTACAGAGGGCGAACAATTCATTTCCTGTCACCAATCAATTGAGTCCTAGTGTGATATAGAGCCAAATGAGTATAAAGTTTGTGAGTTGGTAAGCACACTCTACAGCTACGGTGGTGGGATATCACCTTTCATTTTATGTGCACATCAGGGTGTTGGTCACGTTTGTATGTCCACATACGCTGTATAACAATACTACACTATGGCCAGCCTTTTTGTTATTTTCTTCTTCCGGTATTAAACTGAGGGAACCACAACCTGAACCTGGACAGAGCGGATCTGTTTCTATCATAAAGGCCCTGGCTGGGTTTAAGCCATCCGCCCACTTTGTTTGGTGTTCTGGTAAGGGCAACTTACTACTATGATGTTTGGACTGTGAATCAATTTCGTGCATGTTGAAGCATTTGGGTGATCCGGAGTGCTTTTTGCCTAAAGAGATACTTGGACTTTATTATTTGATATTTATTTCAGGACATTTACTTAAAATAACGTTTTAAAATAACGTAATAAACATTTAGCGCAGTTTATTTTTATTATTACCTAGCTGGATGTCAGTCTGATGCTGCATCTGTCCCCCACAGGGCTCCAACACTGAGAACCGAGCGATCAAACACCGCCGATCACTCGGTTCTCACAGCTTCCCGAGGAGAGAGCTGGTGACTGTCTCTGCCCCCGCACACTCATCAGAGCGCTGGGCTGTGAAGGGGGCAGGAGCAGCCGGTCCAGGAATGCGGGCGGATCCCGACTTCATTGTTGTGATCTTGCCTGAGCCCAGACCGGCTCTGTGACGTCAGTGGACAGTGGGCTTTAGAAACAGGAGTGTAAAATGGACTGCACTTCTGTGATCTACAGGAGAAGTTCAGTCAAATGAGCTTAGGCTGTCCCTTCTTCAGCACAAGGCCGTACCACCACTTCCCATGTGAAGAAACATGGACAACAATACATACATTGGGACAGATTGTTTTTAAGTCTTGTTCACCTAAAGGGACATTGGTCCTACAACTAAATGTAGGGCTCAGGAATGAAGCAAATAGAATGTGCTTCATATATTTAGTACTCTATAATAAATATATCAGTGAGGGCAGATATATATTGAAACAGAGCTCAAGCAATTAAAATCTCACTATTTTTGTATGCTTTCCCATTTCGGAAGCATTATGCCCTAAAATGTTTTTTTTTTTTTTATTGTAGTAATCCTCAGCCCCATCTATCAAGCTCAGTCCTGATCAGAGACCATGTTTTAAGTTGGTCATACATGGATCGAAATTTGGACAGTTATAGAGGAGCCGGCTGAATTTTGATCAATGTATGTAGCCGTTCATCAACTTCCCATGAATGGCTATACATTGCTCAAAATTCAGCTGGTTCCTCTATAACTGACTAAATTTCAATCCATGTATGACCAGCTTAAAACATAGTTCTCCATGAGAATGGTTTTCCATTGTCATAGGACTATATGACATGATAGCAACATAAGATTCTTTTTTGAAAAATAAAGAAGGGCAGCGGGATTACGTGACCCAATTTAAAGTAGAACTAAAATGCAAAACTGTTCTTCTTTTCTTATTTATCCCATTTTGGATAAGGAAAGTTATAACTAGGGTTGCGAGTATCGGTACTCGTGCAAATGCACCGATACCTGAAACCGAAACTTTCAGGCTCGGTTCTTTCAGCTGTCAGCGGGATTCCCCCACTGACAACTGAAAGGTAAAAAAATCCGGCAATTATCAGTTGCCAAGGAGCCAAGCCGCAAGGTCCTCAAAGTGGAGTTCCCCCCCAAAAGTAGCACTTCTACTTTAAGAATTCCTCGCCCCTTTATATGCAAGATTCGGCATGTAATTTTTATTGGGGGGGGGGGGGGGGGAGTGGGTACCTAGTTTTGACAGGTACTTCCTGTCCCACTTCCTGCTTTGGTCGCCTCGCCGCCTAGGCGACTTCTCCTCTCCCCCTAGGTGGCTCCTCCCTCTCTGCAATCTTCGGGGACATGTCACAGGTCCCAGAAGATTGCCTGGCCACTAAGAAAGCGTAGCGTGACTCGCGCATGTGCGCCCAGCTGTGAAGCCGCAAGCTGTCACAGCCGGGTGCCCACACTTGCAATGACGGAGCCACGGAGAGGAGGGGGAGAGGAGCAAGGTTTCAGGCGGACGCATCGCTGGATCGTGGGACAGGAGAGTGTCGGTTTATTAAAAAAGTCAGCAACTACACTTTTTGTAGCTGGTGACTTTTACAAACGAGTGGAACTCCGCTTTAGCTGAATACTCATTTGTCAGTGGGGTTCCCCTGTTGACAGCTGAAGTGTTAAAGAAGTCGGGCAATTGGAGCTTTCAAAAAAAAAAAAAAAAAAAATCCGGGCAATGTTTATTAACAACATTGCTTAGCTGCTGAAACACTACAGATCTTTTATCTTTCTTCATCTACAGATAAAAGAGATCACCTTGATCTGCAGTTGAAGTCAGTTTAAAGCAATCTGTCAAGTAAAGAAAATGTTTTTTTTTGCTCCTCTGTTTAACCCCTTATTACCCCTTAATTTTACACTAATCAGCCTTACTTAACTCCTTATTCTCCTCCATGTAATTATCATTTTCCTGCTGATTTTTTTTGTTTACTTCTATTCTATAAACTATTAATATTTAAAACACTTTTTTTTTACTTTGTTTGTTAATATTTTTACACCTTTAACATAGATTGAAACGTTTCACATTGAAAAAAGCGCAAAAATGTTAAAAAAAAAAAAAAAAAAAAATATTTGGTGGAAATAACTTTTCAATGCTTTGTACCATTTCTGACAGCTGAAGTGTAAGCAAAACCGTTGCGGTAGGTATCGGTAATTTGTATTGGCAATTACTTTTTTTTTTTTTTTTTTTTTAGTATAAGTACTTGTACTGTAAAAAAAAAAAAAAAAAAAAAAAAAATTGGTATCAGTGCATCCCTAGTTAAAACCCTCCATTTTTTCATTTTGGATCGGGAGGGTTAGAACCCTCAGTTTTTTCATTTTGGATCGGGAGGGTTAGAACCCTCAGTTTTTTCATTTTGGATAGGGAGGGTTAGAACCCTCAGTTTTTTCATTTTGGATAGGGAGGGTTAGAACCCTCAGTTTTTTTTCTCCATCTGTTTCCCATTGGGGAGATATACTTTCACTTGCTGTCCCATGGCCAAAACAGGAAGTGGGAGGAAATATCCAGATGTCATCAGCACTAGTGCCCCTATTGGAAGATTTCCTTGTTATTCCTGCTCTGGTGGCAACCAAAAATTTGGGATTTTCTTTCATCACTCTCAGTGATAATGGTAAACAAGACAAATGAGGTAAATCGCCCTAACGTGGCCACAGACAACAATAAAAACCTGACATGTTCTAATCCTTCTCCACTCTGTCCAAAACTAAAAAAAGGATGGACTTTAGTTATACTTTTAGGAGACAATTTACAGTACTTTTACAATAAGTTGTTTTGAGCGAAGCTTTTAATACATGGCCAAGGGATTCTCTGCTAATGATATGAATTTAGTATTTTTGCAAAGAATTATAATTTTAATAGACTTCTTGAAGCGGAGAACGCAAATTTTTCAAACACAGTTTAAATTAGTGTCATATGTGTGAGTATCAAATGACGTTCCAGTTTATGTAATGCTTGGCACTTATATATATAAAGGAAGAAAAGATTAGAAGGGCAGCAATGTTTTCTTAACCGTGCCCTTTATCTTGACCTGGTAAGAAGTAGAGATTAAAAGCAGGACACTGATGGCGCTATATATAGCTATATATAGCATGTCTGACTGGTAACCTTTATCCTAATCCCACCCATGTCACCTCCGACGGAAAGCTACTAGATAGAGACTGTGACAAACTATCGCTGCTCATTCAGGATTCTGGCAGACAGAGCGGTGGAAGGTCAGGAAAAGTGTTATCACTAAGACGCCATTGTGTGAAGGATTACAGTGTATCTCTATTAAATAATCTGTCTTTCTTGATACCTTAAATGTATGAATAGCCTCCTGGTGGGTCAGTCCCTGTAATGATTCTCCATTGACTTCCAGAAGTTCATCTCCTGTGAGAAATACATATATAAATCGCAGTAGGGTCATTTGGACCATAAAGAGCACAAAAAAAAAAAAAACAGAGAAAGTCTTTTTTTTTTTTTTTTAACAGACTCAAAAGACATTAACTATTTAAAGATGCTGCAAACTAAAATAATTATAGTGTATAGTATATTCTTAACAAGCTTTACAAGTACTTTAAAGCACACCCTCATTCACCTCAGTAGCCTTAGACACCCTGGAGAAATTCATCTTCAAAATTCACAACACAAGCAAACAAATGTCAACACGTCACTAATCCCTTGTGGAAGAAAACCTGTTTAAGTCACTAATATTAAATGAGAACCCACCTCATGGATTAATTTGCTGAACGAGCTTTAGAAAGTGGATTTACGTTTGCTTATATTTTGCTCTACCTTGGAGACCTTGGAAGTGGCATTGCCATTTCGGTGTGGGCTTTAGTAGTGCAAATGATTATGCTGATGCATGCACTGCTCCAGCCTCAGAATGAAATGGAAATGTCACATTCAAGGTCTCCAGGGTAGAGGAAAATCTAAGCAAGACTGCATCTCCCAAGATCCTTGCACAGGTATTTAATAAAGTGTAAGCGTGCCCTCCCATACAGAATAAACAGCATGGTAATAAGATTTAAGCGGCATCTGCACATACTAATGCAAGGAAGGTGGCTACGCTAGACCTACAGGGAGACCATGGAGGATAATTATGGCCACCCTCACAAAAGAAAGTGTATGACGCCAATGTCTGAAGTAGATCTACATTTTAGACCTGTCATGGCTTACCTAACATATGTATATAAGCATGACAGGGTATTGTAAATGAGATCATTTGTTATTATATTGGTTTAGTTAAAACTTTAGGCCTCGGTTCACATATATGTGAAATGAACCGCATCCATTTCACATATCACGTGAACCAAACCGACTCTCTATGGAGCCGGCTCACATATGTGCGGGCCGGCCCAAGTGCTTTTTTTTAAAAAATAATCCTGTACGATTTCTTAGTCCAGTTCAGGTGCGATTTCAAGCGTCATACACTTTAAAAATTTAAATTTAATCACTTCCATACCGGGACTATTCTGGCACTCCTCTCCTACATGTAAAAATCATAATTTCTTTGCTAGAAAATTACTCAGAACCCCCAAACATTATATATATTTTTTGAACAATATTCTATCGAATATATCCATACACCAAAGTCACTCAATCATCAAGATTCCTTTATTTTTTGTCACCTTTATATATGGACTCTCATAATTTTATTTTTATTTTTGTTCACGGTTATTTATTTATGGACTGTTAATTTAATATGTACTTTATTTATTCACTCACATTCAGCACATGATGGTGTGATTAGTTGATATACACTGTATTTACATATTTTATTTATGGACACTGTGTATTCATGTCTTTATCAGGTTAGCACTTGGTGAACTTTATATGTTATTTATATTTCATACACTGTTTTGAGACACTGATTTACACTGTTGTATAGTAGAGCGCCACTATTTCTTCTTGTATATCCACAGCAGGGAGTGGTTTAGGTGTATGGATATATTGGATAGAATATTGTTCATGTGATTTTTTTATATATAGGGGCCGCTTATTACACTTTAATTTCAAAATTTATTTCACGATATTGGTGGCGCAGTGGTGGTATTTTGAGTAAAGGGCGGAGTATTACTCTAATATCTATACATATATATATTTTTTAGCAGACACCCTAGGGAATAAAATGGCAGTCATTGAAACTTTATCTCGCACAGTATACGATGATTTTTCAATCGTGTTTTTAAAAAAAAAAAAACAGTTTCATGATTTAAAAAATTACAAAAAACAGTAAAGTTAGCCCAATTTTTTTATATAATGTTAAAGATGATGTTACGGCGAGTAAATAGATACCCAACATGTCACTCTTTAACATTGCGCACACTCATGTATTTACGCCAAAATTCAGTACTTAAAAATCTCCATAGGCGACGCTTTAAAAATTTTTACAGGTTTGCAGGTTTTTATTTTTACTTTCTTTTACAACATTTTTTTGATCACTTTTATTCCTATTACAAGGAATGTAAACATCCCTTGTAATAGGAATCATTCGTGACAGGTCCTCTTTATGGAGAGATGCAGGGTCAATAAGACCCCACATCTCTCCTCCAGGCTGGAAAGCATGAGATCGGAAAAAAAATCCATGATCTCATGCTTACCAGCAGCGATCGCGGCTTTGTTTACATCCGCGGCATAACGTCACGCCCGGGCCTCCGACAGTCATAGAGAAAATCTCTATGCTTGTCATCTGGCGGCGGCCGGTTCTTTCTCCGGGTCCCTGATGGCACGGGAGAGCCAGGAGAAGCACCCGATGGCGGCGGGAGGGGGGGTGTCTCCTTCCATCGCCTGTGAGAACGATCAAGCGGCAGAACTGCCGCTATGATCATTCTTATGGTGCACAGAATCGCCAGGTGAAAACAAGGATATCTGAATGATGCTTGTAGCTGCAGGCATCATTCAGCTATACCCATTGAAAGTCCAGGACGTCATATGACGTCCTTGGGCAGGAAGTGGTTAAAAACCTGAATCGCACCTGAAGCGGTGAACGAAACCGCACCGGACTCCTTTGAAAAAATCGCACATTTGTGAACCTGTACTAACTCTTACTATTATAATGCCTTAAATTTTTCCACACCTTGTCATGTAACAACCAAAAACTTAAATGTTTTTTTTTGGGATTTTATGTTATAGACCAACACAAAGTGGCACATAATTGTGAAGTGTAAGGAAAATAAATGGTTTTAAATGTTTCCAAATTTTTTACAAATAAATATCTGAAAAGTGTGGTGTGCATTTGTATTCAGCCCCCTTTGCTCTCAGGAGTATGGTAATGTTGCCTGCTGCTTAGCACAATTAGGTACTTTTAAGAACATTGGTAATACCTTTTAATCATATTGTTTGCACACCTCCACTGGCAACCCGCCCTCATCCGACGCCTTAGAGTTAGGAAACGCAGTCGTTGCCTTTTGCAGCCCCCCCACTTTACTTTGATACCCCCAAGGCCCTTTTCACACAGGCTTTCCAATCAGGTCCGACTGTCAGTTTTTCAGGCGGACCTGATCGGACACTCCATTTAGCCCTATGGAGCGGTGGATGTCAGCGGTGATACGTCCGCTGACACCCGCTGCTATCCGATCCATGAAATCCAGACAAATGGAGACCCTATTCTCCATCTGTCTGGCGGATGGGATTGAATGAAAACAGACAGGCAACCCGTTTTAATCGGATCTCCCCATAGAGAAGAGCGGGGCTCGGACAGGTTCATCTCAGCACAGTGAGCGGAGACGGACCTGTCATCTGCCTGCTTAGCGGGGATCAGCAGATCGATCCCCCGCTGAGCAAAGCAGAGTACGTCAGGCAGAGCGCTCTTGTGAAAGGACCCCAACTAAAATATAGTGGAACCAATTAGTCACCTAATAGTAGTAGTAAATAGAGTCCACCTGTGTGTAATTTCATCTCAGTATAAATACAGCTGTTCTGTGAAGTCCTCAGAGGTTTGTTAGGGAACCTTAGTGAACAAACCGCATCATGAAGGCCAAGGAACATACCAGACAGGTCAGGGATAAAGTTGTGGAGAAGTTTAAAGCAGGGTTAGTTTATAAAAAAATATCCCAAGCTTTGAACATCTCACGGAGCACTGTTCAATCTGTCATCCGAAAATGGAGTGTATGGCACAACTGCAAACCTACCAAGACATGGCCGTCCACCTAAAAACTGACAGGCCGGGCCAGGAGAGCATTAATCAGAGAAGCAGCCAAGAAGTCCATGGTAACTTTGGAGGAGCTGCAGAGATCCACAGCTCAGGGGGGAGAATCTGTCCACAGGACAACTATTAGTGGTGCACTCCACATATCTGGCCTTTATGGAAGAGTGGCAAAAAGAAAGCCATTGTTGAAAGAAGTCCTGTTTGCAGTTTGTGAGAAGCCATGTGGAGGACACAGCAAACATGTGGAAGAAGGTGCTCTGGTCAGATGAGACCAAAATTTTACTTTTTGGCCTAAAAGCAAAACGCTATGTGTGGTTGAAAACTAACACTGCACATCACCCTGAACAGAATATCCGCACCGTGAAACATAGTGGTGGCAGCATCATGTTGTACGGATGATTTTCTTCCGCAGGGACAGGGAAGCTGGTCAGAGTTGATGAGAAGATAGATGGAGCCAAATACAGGGCAATCTTAGAAGAAAACCTGTTAGAGTCTGCAAAACACTTGAGACTGGGGCGGAGGTTCACCTTCCAGCAGGACAATGACCCTAAATATACAGCCAGAGCTACAATGGAATGGTTTAGATCAAAGCATATTCATGTGTTAGAATGGCCCAGTCAAAGTCCAGACCTAAATCCAATTGAGAATCTGTGGCAAGACTTGAAAATTGCTGTTCACAGACGCTCTCCATCCAATCTGACAGAGCTTGAGCCATTTTGCAAAGAAGAATGGGCAAAAAGTTCACTCTCTAGATGTGCAAAGACTTGCAGCTGTAATTGCAGCAAATGGTGGTTCTACAAAGTATTGACTCAGGAGGGGCTGAATACAAATGCACGCCACACTTCGTACCAAATCGTACCTGAATAATATAGACACGATTTCAGTACGACTTTGTAAGCACTAGCTGAGAATGATTAATGCCAAAGTTGTGGCAAAGTCGTACAAAGTAATACTGCTCCCAAATTGCGGCAAAATTGCGGTAAAATCGCACCAAAATTGATGCCGCGAATTTGCGGTAAAATCACGCGACTTTGAAATCGCACAAGTGTGAAAGGGGCCTTAGTCAGTGCAGCACTCCCTATCTGATGGGAGGTGTGATGCATGGTGGCTTTTGCACATAGTGCAACTGAATTATGAGCAAGAAGTGAGAGAGCAGATTCCTTATGGGGCGTACACACGGTCGGACTTTTCAGCTACAAAAGTCCAACGGACGCTGACGGACTAAAGCTGGCTGGTAATCCGATCGTGTGTGGGCTTCTCCGGACTTTCAACTGACTTTTTCAGCCTCAAATCCGACGGACTTTAGATTTGAAACATGCTTCAAATCTTTCCGACGGACTCGAGTCCGGTCGAAAAATCCGCCGTCTGTATGCTAGTCCGACGGACAAAAACCCACGCTAGGGCAGCTATTGGCTACTGGCTATGAACTTCCTTATTTTAGTCCGGTGTACGTCATCACGTAAGAATTCGACGGACTTTTGTGTGATCATGTGTAGGCAAGTCTGTTCGTTAGAAAGTCCGCCGCAAGTCCGTCGAAAGTCCGCCAAAAGTCCGCCGAAAGTCCGTCGAAAGTCCGTCGAAAGTCCGTCGAAAGTCCGTCGAAAGTCCGCCGAAAGTCCGTCGAAAGTCCGTCGAAAGTCCGTCGAAAGTCCGTCGAAAGTCCGTCGAAAGTCCGTCGAAAGTCCGTCGGACAGGCTGTCGGACAGGCTGTCGGACTTTTGTAGCTGAAAAGTCCGACCGTGTGTACGCCCCATTATTGTTTTAGGCACCCAGATTTGATTAAAAGTGTTTTTTCCGGAAGGGCATATTTGGACTTCAAAACTTAGCTCAAGCCATTTTTTTGTTGAGTGATGTTACGTTACTTCTTGGAGGTCTGTACCATAAAAAAGGGAAGCGGTTTTCATTGGGAAGCATGGACAGCAATATAAATAATACAGAACAGAAGTTATAATCTGTCCCCACCCAACTAAAAATGGACTTTTGTTTTTATCAGTGTATGCATTAAAGGAATTTCTTATTACTCCCATATTCTTTGTTATAAAAAAAACTGTAGTAAAATAATAATAATAAACTTTATTTTATATAGCACCCTTTAAAAGGTAGCTTCTCAAAGCGCTTTACAAAACCATAATGCTTTTTTGCTCTATTAGTGGGTCCGATGGAAAGGTAAAGGTTCGAGTAAATACAATTATTCAAAGTGTCTGTCATAGAGCATATTAGCTCCTCTCACATTATAAGATACTGTAATAAAAATTGGAAATAATAAATTAACAAAAGCAGGATTGTTGAATCTAGTGACTGGATTGTATGGTTTATTTTTCTATAGAATAAAAGATGAGATCTGATTAGTGCTCAAAATAATAGGGAGTGTTCATTTGGTATATTTGGTGTTTTCTGCAGCTTTTCATGCTAAACGAATGTCCGAAGACATTAACCTAATGGAATGTTACACTCATTCTGTCACCTAACACCACATGTAAGTGTATTTACTAATTATCCTTACAAGTGTTTTGTCCTACTGTAATTATTCACTATAAAATAGTGATTGTTTTTTAACTAGGTTATAGATACATTTTTCCTCCTGATACACCCCTGGAGGAGGAGGAAACTGTACTCCGAAACGCGTTGGGTGCAAGAGGACTTCATATATGTCTTGTCAAAACATGGTGATAATGTTATGAACTGTTTATGCATTCCATATTTTAGCGTGTAACTATAAATGAATTCATTTTTGTACTATAATACTTTCAATACTCTTTATTATCTATAAACGTATGCCGTGTACACACGAGCGGACTTTTCGACTGGACTGGTCCGACGGACTATCCGACAGACTTTCGATGGACTTCCAACGGACTTTCCGAATGAACGGACTTGCCTACACACGATCACAACAAAGTCCGACGGATTTGTACGTGATGACTAAAATAAGGAAGTTGATAGCCAGTAGCCAATAGCTGCCCTAGCGTCGGTTTTCGTCCGTCGGACTAGCATACAGACGAGCAGACTTTTCAATAGAAACTGGGTCCGGTGGAGTTCCGACATAAAGTTTTGAAACATGTTCCAAATCTAAAGTCCGTCAGATTTTCGACCCAAAAAATCTGCTGCAGGTCCGATGAAGCCCACACACGGTCAAATTGTCCGTTGGACCAGTCCGGTCGAAAAGTCCGCTTGTGTGTACGCGGCATTAGTGTGCCTTTAAAGTCCAGCTTAGGGGTTTTTTTTCTCTTTTTCGTCCAAAGACCACAGTCCTTTCTGCTGTAATGTAACAAAGGAGGACTTCCAACAAAAATAGCACAGCAGTCATCGATGGTGAATAAGGGGTTAGTAAATGACTCAACAAAAAATCCTTGCGTGAGCACTGAAAAAAGTAAAGGAATGGGAATAGCCGAACTCTCAGCCGTGCGTCTGCTTTATCTAGGTCACATGCTCCTCACTGAAAAGCTTCACAAAATGACTAAAAATGATAGATTTGCTTTTCTGATTAGATCTGGAAGGACAGATGAACTTAAAATCCTCGTCTGGAATAAACGCAGAAATTATGTAGGTCAAAAAATTACTAACTGCACTGCTGAGATGTAGAGCAGAAAGCTGATAGAATGGGTGTACAGGAGGATAGAAGGATTATTTTAGAAGGAAAGCATGATCAGAATTAGAGGTCGACCGATATGGGTTTTTCTCTGGCCGATGCCGATATTTAGAAATCACGGTGGCCGATGGCCGATATATGATGCCGATTTTTTTGGGCCGATATATTAGGCCGTTTTTTTTTCTTCTTTTTTTTCCCTTCATCTCATAAAATCTAACAGTTAGACCCCTTTCACACTGGGGCGTTTTTCAGGCGCTTTTGGGGTAAAAATAGCGTAAAGTGCCTTTAAAACGGCTCCCCTGCAGTCTGTGTGAAAGTGCTTTCACACTGAGGCGATGCACTGGCAGGATGTTAAAAAAAAGTCCTGCAAGTAGCATCTTTGGAGCGGTGTATACACCGCTCCTCCACCACTCCTGCCCATTGAAATGAATGCGCACCGCTGCCGAAGCGCCTGCAAAGCGCCTGCAAAGCGTTTCGGCAGCAGCGCTTCAGGGGCGCATTTAACCCCTTCCTCGGCCGCTAGCTGGGTTATAAGTGCCCGCTAGCAGCCGAATAGCGCCGCTAAAATAACGGTAAAGCGCAGCTAAAACTAACAGCGTTTTACGGTCAATGCATGCCCGCTCTAGTGTGAAAGCAGCCTTAAGTAATAAGTGATACAGAAAATTTTTTACATTTAAACATTTATTAAACAAAACAAACCTCCGATCAGTTCACTTGTATGTAGAATTTAGATTAAAAAAAAAAACTATATCTTAAATATTAAATACACAAAAACAGGTAATCAAAACTTTTGGACGAAAAAAAGCGGGCTAACTTTACTGCTTATTTTTTTTTTTTTTTAATTTCATTAGTGTATTTTTTAAAAAAAAAATTGCGTTTGAAAGACCGCTGCACAAATACCGTGTGACATAAAATATTGCAACAACCGCTATTTTATTCCCTAGGGTCTCTGCTAAAAATATATATATATATATATATAATGTTTGGGGGTTCTAAGTGATTTTCTAGCAGAAAATATAGGATTTTTACTTGTAAGCAACAAGTGTCAGAAAAGATTTAGTCTTCAAATGGTTAAACTGAGAACTTCTACACAGGGAGTTCAGTCTATTGATGAAAGAACCTGAAGAGATACAATGTTTCTTCTTATCAGGTTTGGCAGGCTGCCCAGAGGAGGAGAGAAGAAAACTTCAGACAACTTGCATTGACTTCTATTACAGAAGTCATTTGCAAGTCCCGCTGAAGTTATAATCGGCTTTTTTTATCAGCACAATCGGCCGATGCCGATTAAGTAAAAAAAGCCAAATATCGGCCGATATATCGGTCGACCTCTAATCAGAATGGATAGTTTCATTACCAGAAGTTCAACGCAGGTTGTTTACAGCAAGACTCAACAAATAAGAGTTGATATCTTCTGCTCCCAGTAAATTAAACCAAGCTACTTTGAGGTAGGGCTGAAACAACTAATCGATTAATCGACAACTAATCGATTATGAAAATAGTTGTCAACTATTTTCATAATCGATTAATCGGCCAGCCGATTATTTGGCCTGCATACAGAATGCATTATTTGTTTACATATCAGGAAATACAGTGCAGCACACATACAGCTCAGTACACCATCCATACATGTCAGGAAGTGCCTGAGAACTTCTGAATGTGAATGTATGAGGAGCAATGCCTCATGGAACATGTAGTCCTGGGCAGGAAGTGAGTGGGTCTAAAAGCAGAAGTTTTTTACCTTGCTATAGGGGCACACTATACTATAATTTGCAGCTTGCTATTGGGGCACTCTAAATGCAGGAGGAGCCAGAGGAATCGGTGGGGGACCCCAGAAGAGAAGAATGGGGGCTGCTCTGTGCAAAACCATTACACAGAGCAGGTAAGTATACCATGTTTGTTTTAAAAAAAATGACTTTAAAGACTGTGCAGGGAAGATCAGCATCTGAACCCAGAGAAGGTGGAGACTGATAGACTGGAGGTAATAGAAGGCATTACTATTACATTTAAAGTAAACTTTTACATGGAGGCAAGCCACATTACGTGGGAGCAGGGCACATTTCAAGGAGGCAAGCCACATTACATGGGAGCAGGGCACATTACGTGGGAGCAGGGCACATTTCAAGGAGGCAGGGCACATTGCAAGGAGGCAGGGCACATTGCAAGGAGGCAGGGCACATTTCAAGGAGGCAAGGCACATTACGTGGGAGCAGGGCACATTACGTGGGAGCAGGGCATATTTCAAAGAGGCAGGGCACATTACATGTGCCCCAGTGTGAACGGGGTCTAAATAAAAAATGTGATCTCTCAATCTGATGATATTTACCAGATTCAACCTCCAGTAGTATATACAGTATATCTCCTCTGTCTGTTATTCTCAGAGTGGATTAGAGATTTTGCTCCTTAATCATATAGTTGATTATTTATATTTACCACTGCATATAGATTTTGAAGAATAAATTGCCTTTTTTTTAAACTTTACATATTAAATTATACACCACACTTTTTTTAAGGTTATTATCCGATTAATCGAAACAATAATCGGCCAACTAATCGATTATGAAAATAATCGTTAGTTGCAGCCCTACTTTGAGGTGAAGGCCACCAAAAACAAAACAAAAACAAAACTGTTCTGAATAATTCCTATATTGCACAACATATCCAATCTGTCAGTGCTATTTTTTTCTGCTACCATCTTTCTAGGTTTATTTGTTCTGTCACATGATGTCAGAGATGCTTCTGTCTCCGTTAGCCCAGGTGAACCTGGACTTCAACAGCCAATTACCACGAAACAAGACTGAGAAATGGGACAGTAGTTCCGGATGCTTTGTCAAGGCCCACAGTGAATCGGCCAGCAGTCTCTCCAGGTCGGTATATCACATCCACCTGGGCCAATCTTGAACAATGAGGCACTGGAATGCCTCTCGTTTGTATCCTGCAGTCTTTCAGCCTTACCTTCTTTCAGCCTCCCATCAGCCGCTGCTGCTCCATTTGAGAAAATTGTCTTCACGAAGATTCCCATTCTCCCTCTGGCAGAATCCTGACCTCCGACGATGCTGAACCCAAGTCCCTAAGGCAAGAATAATAGACCTTGGTAACTGACTACTGCTTATATCTCATCCATACCTATGTCCCTTCTATACACCCTTCCATGCTGCCTAAGACAATAAAATTAAAAATAAAAGCAGCTTATTCACGTGTTCTGGCATTTCCCTGTGGTTCAGGCATTCTGGTCAGAGGTAACCAAATGTGTAAATGATGTCTTAGTCCTGCCTATGCCATTGACAATCTCTATATGTATGCTGGGCTTGGTGGAAGAAGCGGCCCCTACCAGAGCACTTAGAACTCTACCCATCATGCTCTTATGCCGGAAAAGCGTTCATTTTATACACCAGAAGAAACCTACTGCTCCTACTTTGGCCTCTTGGAAGGCCATGGTCAATACCACAGTTCTGTTCTATAGAGCTACATATTTGAATAGAGGATGTCCTAAAACATTTGACAGAGGGTGGCAAAGTTGGCTCTCTACACCTTCCACTAACACCTAAGCGTCCCTCTACTTTAGTCGGTTTCATGTGAAGATACCCTGCTTTAGTTGTCCTTGTTGGCCAGGGCTGAGTGGCCTTGTTACCCAATTTGTGTATAACCACTGATGTTCCTACTGTTTATCTTACGATCCTGCTTTTACCTAGTTCAGTGGTACAGATAATACCCTCCTAGGGTATTTTCTCTTATCCAGGGATTCATATATCTCGCCAATACCAGATTACAGGTTTACGCCTGGCTTTTGCCTTTTGCTTTTGCTATGTCATCTCTGGATTGAGATGCAATTGGGGTAAGGGGGAGGGGTCCTGTTTGTTTTTTTGGTAGTTCTGTATATTTTGTACTTTATATTGCACCCCCAGACACTATTTTGCTCTGTTGAGGCCCTACGTGGCCACCTTTGGCTGCCACTTGTATTTTTGTATGACTGTATTTTTTGTCACTCTTTGGTGCAAGGTTTTGCACTTTTGAAAAATCAATAATATCTTAATATACAATAGGGCATCTAGGCACATGGCCATCAGAAAAGATCATCACATCAGGGGCAAATTATGAATATAATTTGACACCCAATGCTGGACACCCAACATATCACAAATTAATCCAAAAAAACAAATTACTGAAGCATGCACTAGGCTTCTAAATCCAATCGTTTATCAGTTCTGTACATCCAGTTGAAATGAGGCACCATAAAGTAAAACCCGGGCTAACAACCATTTAGCAACCAGAGCTTATTCAAAGGCAGTGGGGAATCTGAAACAGCACAGGGGGCAAAATGGCTGTTTAGGCAGGGGTTCTTTGTTGGTCCCCTACTTCACCTGGATGTGGTTGATAATGAAAGGAGGATTGGATTGAGAACCCTAAAGCCAGCGTCAATGAAAAAGGTGAGCTTGCTCCTTTCCCAATTCATCCTTTAATATTAAAGGGCAGCCTCAGTTAGTAAGTGGGACGCTTGCTGGAATCACACTAGTGCGATGTTCGACAACGCATGTGATTCGCACCGCACTGCTGTGCAGATCACAGGAGATGACTGTGCGATGCAAATTCGGCCATACAGATTGCATGGCTGAATTCGCATCGCATTTGCACCAAAATGGTGCAGGCCCCCTTTTTTGGTCCACACTGGAATCAGATCGCATGAGTGTGAACACCGATTCCTGCACCATTTGACAGTTCGCACTGCGATATGCGAACCGATCTGGGGGTGTCATTAACTTTCTATTGACACCCGCAGCGGTTTGCATAGGGCAGTGTGAACCGCCTGTGAGTCCTATGCGATGCAGGAACCGATACTGAAATCGAGCTGGTTTCTGCATCATGTTAGTGTGAACTGGCACTAGAAATGAGGCCCGGCCTTTTTTTTTTTTGCTTTTTTTTACAAGAGCAGTCTAGATCTGCTAAAAACTTCAGCTGCCCCAAACTCTGGACCTGATGATCATTTTGACATACTGTTATGGCAAAAGTTAAGCTATAATTGTGCTTTTTTTTCGTAGTTTTTTGTCACTTTGAGAAAGAAATATAATACTCCGCTGTAGTTACCCAACACATGTATTTTAACTTATGCCACATGCTAAAATTTGAGTAAAATAAACATCATAAGAGGTCCTGAAAGCAAAAGGTAATGCTTTGACCACCTTGTTCTCATCCATAAATTAGCACAGCCTCCTGCAAAGAGCATGTGTTTCCTGTTCGGCAGTTCTTCGGCAGTTCCCCCCTAAGTTTTCAATTACAGGCAACGACAGAAGTAGATATATCGTTATTTTCATTTTCAATGATTTACTTCCTAAACCATTACTAGGCCTCAGTGGCGTTAATCTTTTCCTTCTTCGGCAACAATAGAGCTTTTAAGAACTTTTGAATGGCAAAGGTTGCGGTAATGTCGTAAATATCAGCAGTCTAAAATTTTAAGACCAGGCCATAGTAAGCAGTAGTCAAAGTGTCACAGGCATTATGGCGGCCAGAAATTATGGTATATCTTGCAAAGGTATGATAGTTGTGTCCCTGTGCAATAAGTTCTAGGATACGTAGCACAAGGGAAGTTATAAATTAAACTGCACTGGAGGACTGGAGGTCTACTTTGAAGAAGTAACAAGTTCCATTAGAAAATGGCTTTTTCCTCTAGAGAATTTTCGATTCCCGCACAACATATGTACCTTTCCTTGGCCTTTCATCAAGACAATATTTGAGATGATTGAGGGCTGAGCAAGCCTCCAAGGTGATTCCACCTGCACGGTGCTTAAAGATCTGGCTGTTTTCTTCACAATGGCGTATTCCTGGAAAAAAATTATTACTGTTATTATTACATCTAGGTGATGAAAAATAAAACTGCAATGGAACCAGACCATAAAGAGCAACTATTCATCAAAGAAGCCAACCAGCAGAATAAAGGCACAGTACAGTAGATAAGCATATGGGGCATTAAAAAAACCTGAATTATGGAAAGAAAACACTGTGGAAACCTGCAACTTGGCTAAAGAAAGTACCTCAAATCTCTGGGAGTTTGGGTAACACTAGGTAGACCTGTAGTCTCTTTTCACTGGGTGGACCTGCAGTTTTGTGTCACCTAGAGGGCCCGCAGGGTCTCGTGTCACCTAAAGGGCACGCAGGGTCTCGTGTCACCTAAAGGGCACGCAGGGTCTCGCGTCACCTAGAGGGCACGCAGGGTCTCGCGTCACCTAGAGGGCACGCAGGGTCTCGCGTCACCTAGAGGGCACGCAGGGTCTCGCGTCACCTAGAGGGCACGCAGGGTCTCGCGTCACCTAGAGGGCACGCAGGGTCTCGCGTCACCTAGAGGGCACGCAGGGTCTCGCGTCACCTAGAGGGCACGCAGGGTCTCGCGTCACCTAGGGGGCCCGCAGGGTCTCGCGTCACCTAGGGGGCCCGAAGGGTCTCGTGTCACCTAGGGGGCCCGCGGGGTCTCGTGTCACCTAGGGGGCCCGCAGGGTCTCGTGTCACCTAGGGGGCCCGCAGGGTCTCGTGTCACCTAAAGGGCCCGCAGGGTCTCGTGTCACCTAAAGGGCCCGCAGGGTCTCGTGCCACCTAGCGGGCCCACAGGGTCTCGTGTCACCTAGAGGGCCCGCAGGGTCTCGTGTCACCTAGAGGCAATGCAGGGTCTCATCAAGTGGAGGGCCCGCAGCCTCTCATCAACTGGAGGGCCCGCAGCCTCTCGCCAACTGGAGGGCCCACAGCCTCTCGCCACCTGGAGGGCTCGCAGCCTCTCGCCACCTGGAGGGCCCGCAGCCTCTCGCCACCTGGAGGGCCCGCAGCCTCTCGCCACCTGGAGGGCCCGCAGCCTCTCGCCACCTGGAGGGCCCGCAGCCTCTCGTCACCTGGAGGGCCCGCAGTCTCTCGTCACCTGGAGGGCCCGCAGTCTCTCGTCACCTGGAGGGCCCGCAGTCTCTCGTCACCTGGAGGGCCCGCAGTCTCTTGTCAACTGGAAAGTCGGCAGCTTTCAGCCTCTTGTTTCCCCCCAGAGAACGGTATGGCCTTTCTTTAATAAAATTGCAGTGTTTCAGTGAAAGCATTTTATTACGACTGAAGCCAGGTATAATCGCATTGTCTAAGATCAGATCATATGATTCGAATAGTCTACTGGCTGTTCCAAAATACATCCTAGGGGGCTAATGCCTAATCAGTGACTGAATATTGTCTGACGACAACTAATTTTGTATTGTAGGCATGACAGGTACACCTACAGTAAACCCATTACGAGAGAACTTTGGAGTCTGCCATTGCTGCTCAAGAAAATGCTAGTTACCTGGCTGTCGTGCAGATACGGCAAAACTTTCTGAGCCTTTGACTCCAGTCTATGTATACACATTGGAAATTTAATCTTTATTCTGACTTTCATTTGCTGCATTTTTTATGCATGTTTGTGACTCAGAAGTCCTGAAGCCAGGCAATTATTTTAAAAGGTAGGCGAGTAATGGCAGTCCTCACACGTCTCTCATATCGGGCATGTTTTAAAATAAAAGGTTTGTCAAGAAACAAAGGACAGATATGAAGGTATGAAGACGACACACACATGATGAAAACAGAGGATGGGTTTAAGCCTTCTGAAGTGTTAGCAATGAGTTATTATTTTGGGATAAAGCGTGAGTTCACATATTTGCTTTATATACCTGCAATATATTTGCTGTGAATGCTGTATCATCTGAGATATACTTTTTCATGCCCTTTTCAGGATTTATTTCCTTTTTCACATCTTTCTTGTCCCTCGCACATAAAGAGAACCTTTACATATCCCATAACTAGGCAAAGTAACAGGTCAGCTTTATAGTAGACATCTGCATCCAGTATTTACCATCCAAGTATTCCTCCACCAACAGGGCCACCTAAAGAGCCTTAACGAAATACTGGGTACTTTAGGCATTGGAGGACACATGCCATTTCCTCTTGCCTAACACAATATAGCGCTCAGTACCTGAGCATCCAATTGTTGTTATATTGTGGGGGGACAGAGGGGGTATTCACAGATCTAAGTATCTGAGCTTCAGGCAGCAGATTGGGTAATGACAGGCTGCTTATTGTGACAGTGATCTTGTGACTTTCACCTACTATGGGAAAGTACATGTTCACTTTAAAATAATACTGGTTACTAGATATGTGCAATTCGTTTAGTTCCAAATTCGTTTAACGACAAACGACAAATTAGTTCATTCGGAAATATTCTAATTAACGAAAACCTGGTTCACAAACTTTTCCGAATATTCGTAAATTTGAATAGTCGAAAATTCGTAAATTTCAAACAAATTCTAAAAAATAAAAAAATTGGAAATTCGAAAAAAATCGTAGATTAGAAAATATTCGAAAAAATTCGTAAATTCTAAAAAAAAAAAAAAAAAAAAAAAAAAAAGGGAAATTCCAGGGGAAAAAATAAATAAAAATCGGAAATTCAAAACCCCGAAAATAACTAATAACCTAACTATTGAAAGCTATTAAATTGTAGGTATTGGAATTTCCTCTTCCTTTTAGTGAACATAACAAATACAAATTTATCCGAAGTTACGAATGCCGCATCTAAACAGATTGAACGTAACGGATTAATAATAATAAATTACAATAGTAATAATAAAAAAGCTTTATTATTAATTTGTTCTGTTCCATTTGTGGTAATTCAGTATCAGGGTCAAGGTCAGCAGCGAGGAGGTCACAGCCACCTCAGTGGTGGCTAGACCCAGTGGTGGCTGGTGGGTTTTTTTTTGGGGGGGGGGGGCGTCAAATAACGGCCCCAGGCCACCGGTGGAGCGGCACAGCACAACTGCCACCTACCAAACAACCCACCTCCCCTTGTGGGAGGGGGTTTGCCACCCCCCCCCCCCCCCCCCAAAAAAAACACCAGCCACCACTGGTCTAGCCACCACCGAGGTGGCTGTGAACTCCTTGCTGCTGACCTTGACCCCGATACTGAATTACCATGCCCTAATCCACATGGTGCCTTTTTGTCAAGGTGGACATCTTTTTAGAGGCAGGGCTTTGCTTTCTAATGTCAGAGCCTCCAGCAAAGAGAACAGTGAGCAGCACAGTATTGAGATCATCAAATCTACTGAGACTAGCAGCCAGATGCAGTAGTGGCTTACATGATCTCTCACTGCAGATATACAGTTATGGGTCTGGGGGTACAGGAGTGCCTAGGCACTCTTACACATCAGACAGTCCACTTCTGTTTTTCAGGAGAAATTGAAAACAAAAGCTACATTTTCAGGGTACTGCTTAGGTACAATTAATGTTTCTAGATAGTTACATAGTAGGTGAGGTTGAAAAAAGACACAAGTGCATCAAGTCCAACCTATGTGTGTGATTATGTGTCAGTATTACATTATATATCCCGTATATTGTGGTCATTCAGGTGCTTATCTAATAGATGTTCCCTACAAATTTATTTAGTTGAGATCTGTTAACCTTTCCAAAATGAAAGCTCAAATCTTGCACACTGCTCTTATACAAGCTGAAGGCCATGTGAACAAGGTCTTAAATAGACACTGTCACATTGCTCATGCAGGGCAAATGACAGTGTCTCCCCCGCTGCCCCAGTTACGCTCAACCCATCACTGCTCCCTCGCAGCCCCTGCCTTAGCTGCAGCCGGCAATGAAATCTAAGGTGTCGGATGCTAAGGGACGAGGTGACGTTACACCACTGGTCATGTCCTAGACCAGAGCACTTCCCTATAGCCAGAAGCAATGCTCCGACAGAGGAGGGAACGCAAAGGAGCGCTATCGCTGGTAAGGCGAACATAGGTGGTGCAGGAAAGGAGGCAGGTCTTGACAAAGACAATGTTACTTTATCTTGAACAGGCAAGGTGAGAATGTCACTGAAATCTCACAGCAGCCTCAACAGAGAAGCAGAGCACACTTTAGGACTGAAGACAGTTTTGGTGATGTCAAGTCATGCACTTAAAACATGAATCATGCAAAAAAAAAAGCAAGTTGTAAAAGCCAAGGACAATATACACAAAAAACGAAGGAGTATATTTGAAGTAACTACGAGTTCTAAAAACGATGGCTACACTTTCACTTTATGTGAGTTATTTGCCCAAAAGATTTGGAACATTCCTCATACCCAGTATTAGGTTTTATAAATGTATGCAAATGTTTGGATGAAGTACATGACTTACACAGACACGATGAGGTTGGATGCAAAAAAAAAAAAAAAATGAGATCATGTTAATAAGTGATTAAGTGATGATGAGAAACGTGGTCAGCAGCAAAAAAGGTCTTACAATTAAAAAATCCAACAGAAAATGTTAGAGGACTTCAGATTATGAAAATAAAAAAGGACAAACACATACACACATGCATAAAATTAACATATTTACAATAATGGGCATCCTAAATTTAAAGTAGATCTAAACCCCAATTGGATGACATAGGCCCCATGTACACTGCTGCTGGTAAACAGAGGTTTGGGAGCAGTAGGGCAAATTTTTCCGCTGATCCTGAACTCTCCTCTATGTTATCTTATCAGTACATGTACACAGGGGCGTTTATAGTTTCTAGGCAGTTGAGTTTAGAAGCAGTTTTTGGAAAGCAAAAAAATGCGTTCAGGACGGATGTTCAGAGGCATTTGAAACGCTTCCCAATGGTGACAACAGTGCTCCATGGATACTCAATGTTCAACGGCTACTGTTACGCCCCGTACACACGGTCGGACATTGATCGGACATTCCGACAACAAAATCCTAGGATTTTTTCCGACGGATGTTGGCTCAAACTTGCCTTGCATACACACGGGCACACAAAGTTGTCGGAAAATCCGATCGTTCTAAACGCGGTGACGTAAAACACGTACGTCGGGGCTATAAACGGGGCAGTAGCCAATAGCTTTCATCTCTTTATTTATTCTGAGCATGCGTGGCACTTTGTGCGTCGGATTTGTGTACACACGATCGGAGATTCGGACAACGGATTTTGTTGTCGGAAAATTTTATAGCCTGCTCTCAAACTTTGTGTGTCGGAAAATCCGATTGAAAATGTGTGATGGAGCTTACACACGGTCGGAATTTCCGACAACAAGGTCCTATCACACATTTTCCATCGGAAAATCCGACCGTGTGTACGGGGCATTAGGCTTAATGTGCACGGGACGTTTTTACAACCTCTCCTGAACTATTTAACTTGACAGATAGTAACAGATTTAAAACGTCCGTTTTGCCGCATTTACATGCCGCGTTTAGAAGCTTTTTTTTTTTTTTTTCAAAATAGCCATAATGAAAAACGCCTGTAAACGAAACGCGGCTAAATGTGAGTTACCGCGCTTAGCAGCGTTTGGCACTTGAAATGCCTCTAAAACTCAACTGCCTAGGAACAACTATAAACGACCCTGTGTACATGTACTGATAAGATAACAGAGGAAAAAAAAAATGCCCAACTGCTTCTAAACATCCGTTTAGCAGCAGCAGTGTACATGAGGCCTTAATCTTCACCAAGGGAGAATGTGAAAGGGTAACCACACAGCAGCACAATTTGGACACAGTTGTCACTCCATAACAGGAAGTGCCTAAACAAGTGACCTTTGTGGCAGAATCACCATTTTAAAAAAAGATTGAAAACGGCTATTGAAATTAATGACATGTTAAAGTTCATATAAAGGTTTTATAGGTTTAGATCTACTTTGATGAGTATCTTTCATTACGTTTAACACTTAACACAAATTATTAAGACATGTCAGCATTACCAAATCACAGATATTACTTTCTTCGCAACACAACACAGTTGAGTTGTTCTTTATACTTTTTTTATTTGCACTAAAAGTTAAAGTTTTAGGACAAGCTTTCAGGGGTATACCTCCTTCTTCCCAGGCCACGCAGTAATAAAACAAACATTAAAACATTCTCCAGAGCCTCTCCCATCCTCTGGAACTCCCTGCCCCGGTATATCCGATCAGCCCCCAACTTGTCCACCTTTAGGAGATCCCTGAAAACTCACTTATTCAGGGAAGCCTATCCCACCTCCACCTAACAACTGTCCCCGAGCCACCACCCATCAAATCATCCCCCCTGTATCTATTACCTTTTGTACCACCACGCCCTCCCTTTAGAATGTAAGTTCTATGAGTCGGGCCCTTCTGTATTGGACTGTACTGTAATTGTACTGTCCCCCTCTACATTGTAAAGCGCTGCGTAAACTGTTGGTGCTATATAATTCGTTTATAATAATAATAATAATAATAATAATAATAATAATAATAAAGTGCAACTCCAGGAATACGATTTTTTGCATACTTACATTGGTCCAGCTTTACTAGATGGTATTATCTGTATCTGACAACTAGACAAAAAGGACGAGGTGAGGGTCGTACAAAGTATTCTATGAATGGTGGCAGTGCCGAGTGACTGACCCTCCTGTGTTCAGTGTGGAGAGGGGAAGCTGCTGGAGCAACAACCAGACGATCACATGTACCACAACTGTGATTTTCAGGATTCAGCATATCAGATATGCATATTTATCAAGTAAATCTTAACCAATGTATGTATGCAAAAAAGATAATTCCTGGAGTTCTGCTTAAAGCAAAATGCTAAACCACTGTGCACCAGTATTTCATGGACAAGGAGACATGGGTAGACCCCTGAAAGTACAACTTGTTGCAAATGCCCTAAAACACAAATTTTCCCAAGGATACACAATTGCTGTTCCGGAGCTCCCCTATGCAACCCAGAGCCTTACTTTTCCTAGTTCAGCCTTTCTCAACGTTTTTTTTTTACCACCCATAAAATTGTTTCCAGGTCTCAGGGAACCCCTGCTAAAACCAGTTAATTGGGGGTTAGTGGAAACTTACTCTTGCATTGGTTGTCAGTTGGAAGAATGCCCCCCTTATAGGTCACAGTCCCACTGCCAACCATGGACCAATTCATCTCTTGGCAAGTGGGTGGTAAGAATGGGCAGTGGAAATGCAATTTTACCTCCCCCCAACCACCTTATTACAAGTGTACATGGTGGACACCGAAGTCATTTCACATTGCCATAATTTTAAATTAGCATATCATGTTTGCCAGACACTTCAGTTGCCAAAGGCACCTACTGAAGTCAATGGGAAAGACCCGCAGCTGCACGCCAAATGCTTGACACGTGCTTGTGGTCCAATCGATAATCCTCTTTTGGATCAAAGAAGAAAAAAAAATCGCTAGCATCGCATGCCAAACAATGGACGTTCAGCCTCCCCTGAAAAGCAGTCCATTGAGGAACGCTTTTTAGAGGAGTATACGGCTTATATGGATGAAGCCTTACAGGCATCTAAAAAGGTCTCTGGTGTCAAGCTGCTGTTCTCCCAGTTGGCCCCAGAATCAGATGGTAGTTGAATCAGCCACAGCTCTAGGAACCCCTTAAAACCTCTGGAGGAAGCCTAGAGTTCCATGGAACCCTGGTTGAGAATGGCTGCCGTAGATTATATGATCTCTGGTTACCATGAACATTGTTGGCGTTCTTCAATATCATAGGCTGCATAGAATCTACTGTTTGCAGAAATAACCTTTCTGCAGTGAATCAGCAAGGCACAGCTAGGAACACATTTTCCATCTGTCCAGCTTTGAGTTAAAAAAAAAAATACTGCCCAGTGCCATGATTGATCTGCATAATAATGTACATTCCTTCCTTCCTTTTGTTTATCAATTTGCGCATTGCTACCAGCCTGTTTAGCCCTAGGACATCTGTAAAGCCATTAGCATGCTATATGGTAGCTAACTTGCTGCAACTTTGTGACATGTCTACAGATACAGGAAAATTGAACCTACAAAATCTCTACCCAGCATAACACAGAACTCATACAAAGAAACTATGATAGGGACTATATTGACTGCCTAACGCCATTCATTTCAATACTGAGTGTTGGATTCTAACCTGCCGAGCTGAGGAATCCAGCTGTTGTGGCAGTGAGTGTTTCCGTCCACCATGTGGCATTTTGTCACCTCTCTCGATATACGCGTCTCCATTGGCCACGGCCAGCTCATCGTCCTCACCCACTGATTCCAACCGGCTGCCACTTCCTGCAAAACACAGATATTTGTCATTATTAAGTTCTTGACTCAACTGGGCAAATTGGCAGAATCTCTTGCAAACCCACCCTGCCCCCATCATTGATTGCATTCCTCCTCCACTGTGTTGTTCCCTCAGCCCTTACAAAATACCCAACGTTGCTGGTTAGGAAGTTGCACATGACGTCTTTCTAGAAAGCAGCGCTCAGGCCTGAACACCCAATAACAATGTCACATGATGGAGTGACCTGGTAAACCCTGTGTATGCAACACCAAAAAACACAGAGCACCCCTCATAATGCTTCATACACCTCTGTATATTGTAGCGGACTACACCAGTGGTATGCATGGTCACATCTGACATCTGTCCCCTAAAAGTGCTTTGAAATGTATGTAGATCCTAATTGTGAACTTCTAATTTTGGCTACCTTTTGTTCTGCTAAAAAAACCACTGAAGGAGTTTTTTTTTTTAATCTGTTCAATGACTGCAAAAATTACCTGTTGGCCCCGTCAAATTCAGAGCTGCCATGTGTCCTGTTCACTCTGCTTTAACTCAAGAAGTGTAATCGGCCCTCCCAGTTCTTATCTTGGACTGCAACAGATATCATCATGTTGTAGAGATAAGAAAAGTGGGAGGGGTTTCACTATTTTACCAAGAGACAACA